>OU612043.1:41731802-42114487 GCA_914767935.1 Coremacera marginata
AAAATAAAGTATTTATTTTTAACGACACGAGATGTTTAAAATTCGGGTTTTATGGAGGGTACCCCGAAGAATGGTCTGATTATAGCCATTTTTGGTATGAATGTTTTTTAAAGTGAGTTTAGACCGAATATGAAATTGCTTTAAAAAATTTTGAAGGAGTCCAAAGATACATCGATTTTTAACTTTTTCTTATATGGGAGGCAGGCGTGGTCATTGTCCAATTTGGCCAATATTTGAAAAATTTATTAATCTATGTAAAAAAGTCGTCCACACCAAATTTCGTTGCTCGCAGAGCAACTGCAAATAGTTTTGGTCACAGCTTATATGAAACGGTTACACTGTGCGACGCACAGTGGTGAAAAGAGGGAATAATATCAAAACTGAAACATCACACCAGCTCAAAAAGTATGCTACTAAATTCTTCAAACAAACAGCATCAATTTGTTGCGAAACGATTCGTTTTTTAAGATGATCTTATTGACCCTCCTCTTATGTAAAAACAAGACTGTTGGAAAATTTCGTATGGGAGGTAGACGTGACATAATATGCTTTATTTTCGATTCTTTACATAACATAGTCGCTGCGCCAACAAAAACCGTTATGTGTTTTTCAGTAACTTTTCAGGAGAGCAAACAACTAATTTCGTTCAGAGTATTTCTAGTACTGCGAGCACAAAACTGTTTTAAATCACTTCTAAACCAAAAGAGATATATAAAAACGGCAAATGCGTAAATGTTAGCAATAGATAATGTTAATAAAATATGAAATAAAAAAAAAATGTACAAAAATCACATAACTGTTTTTGTAGGCGCAGCGACGATATATGAACATTGAGAATGTTTGAGTGAATGGTTTTTATTTTCAAAACGAATTCAATACGAAGGCAACTTTAGGGTTTCAAAAAATTCTGTTTTGTATTGAGTAGTGGACGTAATATTTAGCGTATTTTATTTATAGTTTACACATTATATATATTTTATATAGCTAATTGCAACTCATTTGTCAAATTGTATTGCACTACAATGATGTATCTATTTATTATTAGCTTTTGTATGAAGCTCAACCACTGTGCAACGTTCAGTGACTCACCCTAGTCGATAATGATTGAAAACGCTGAAAAATGGTTCATAAATCTAAGCTGACATTTAAGCTTATCGCAAAACTTGGCTTTTACGCATGAATAAACGTTATGTTCAACGTCAACTTGCTGTCAAAAGTAGTAAATAGTTTGAAGGGAACAGAGAAGAAAGTACAGAGTAGAAAGGTCGGCAGAGACACAATATGTTCACATCTCGCTATCATGCAAAGTAGTTCACATGTTCTCCAATGACCTAAATATAAAAAAAAAAGAATAACCAATGTCCTCTAGTAGAGTACAAAATGTAAATTATTTCATTGGCTTCAATGTGCGCAATACGTGCAATGCGCGCAATACGGTCATGCATTGGGTATTTTATTTGCATTGTCCTGTCACACACGCACTATTTTGGCAGTTAAAACACACTCGAACTTACACACTCACATGCATAGTTTAAGAAATTTAATATGTTGTCTGTTTGTGGATGCAGTAAAATTATAAAATTGCAAATAAAATTGAGAAAAAAAAATACTGTAAATTCGAAAACGAATTATTTACATATGAACATGCAGCAAAGCCAAACAAGCTGTTGCAAGCACACACACATACTTACGCCAACAAATAGACACAAATACTGGCAATGACGGCTATTCAGTTTCCGTTTTCGTTGGCAAGCATTTCAGTCGCCAATTCATTTGACTTGGTTACTCAGCGTGCAACTTGACCGCAAACATTATTAAGACAAACAGCCGTATGATTGTATGTTAGGTTGTCTGTGTACGTTTATATATGTCCATTTGTATGATATATATGAATATGTCAGTAAACAGTTCAGTTTTTTATAAATTCGAAAGGTTTTAATTTTGAATAAACTCTCATAGAGCTAATTCATGCATTTACACAGAAAGGTTAAACGTCAATCAAAGAGAAATTCAATACATACTCATAATTGCAATTAAGTGTATTCGCTTATGCATAAGTGGAATGCATTTAATTGAAAAATGTTGAATTTTTGTGTTTCAAAAATAAGTAGATATATAAAAGTATTAAGCAAAAGGGAAAATAGTTGAAATATGTTGGTGCAGCGTTTTTTTTTTTTTATTTTTTATTCTTACAATCACTTGGAAAATATTTAATTAAAAAGCTAATTGGAATTGCCATAAAGATAACAATCTAGTAAGGAATGGAGCTTCGGCAAGGTACCGAAACTTAAATACCCCCCACAGCCGTATTGAAGTATAAACCAAGCCTTTAGCCGTCTATAAAATGTTTGTGTATATTCTGCAAAAATATATGTATCATAGGCTTAATTTAATTTTACCCTTAGCTGCCACATATGGTAGTTTATTACCCCAGGCCTATATTTTCAATTTAACTTTTTTAATTTGTATGGGCTCGTTTCTTTTTTTTTAATAAATATTTGAAGTTAGTACTAATGGCCATCGGAACTTTAAGGCATATATCAAACTTCACATATCTCATATATTTTGGTAAGTCAGAAATTTCAATCTCAAGTTTAGAGAGCAATGTTTTGTCATTGGGGTAACAAATCAGCCCAGTGTGGCATAAATGTATCTATTATTGAAGTGAAACTTTTATGGTGTAAGTGAAAATAAATTGATATATGAGCTGCTCAGAGCACAAGTGGCGTAAGTCCACTTTTGGTAGTTTTGAGAAAATGGAATATTTAGAAAAATTCTTATTAGAAATTCTATGCATAAAGAACTACGTTTTGCTTACAAGCTATGTCAAGAGAATAAAAAGAGCTATTCATATCGTAAAAAATTAACTTAATAATACAAAAAAATAATACTAAATACTAAATTGAACATATTTTTGAAATTTCTTATTTCCGCTCTAGAAATCTAATATGAGATATTTTAAGAATGTTTTGATGAGGAATGATAGCATTTAGCGCCGGAAGTCGAACATAACTTTCCCCTAGTGATTATCTTTATTATAAAGGGAGATATGAAATGAATGGACTTACGCCACTTGTCCTCTGAAAAAATTACATAATTTGTCAGAACAATTACTAAGTATTGCATTTTATTCAGAGATTACATAAGCTAGGAGTTTCTAACCCAGAGTCATAAATAGGTTACATATTCCACTTCACTTCTATGTACTTAACTCAATTTCCTTAAAAAATGGACTTACGCCACTTGTGCTCTGAGCAGCTCATATGTATGCTATGCTTGCTTTCGGGCTTGTTCGTACAAGGGAGACAATGATGCGATGGTAGCACGTTTAATTTGCAGCCGAACTGTACGCGGTTCGATGCGAGTACGAAAAGGGAAAAATGCATTATTCCCGCCACAGGTTTCTCGACACATTTTTTCTTTTATTTATTTTTAAATAAAAATATATTTAAAGAAACAAAACAAAACCGCAAAATCTGTCGTATGTGCTATGAGGATCGAGCCTGGGTATAAATAAATAAATCCTCTTGATAACCAACTGTGTCACGAAAGTAAAAAATAAACTGCGATCGAATTCTGTACGTTAATATTGAAGTGTTCAGTAAATGTCAATAATCAAAAGGCACAATTTATATTTCCCATGATATCGCCATGTTGAAAATACTAGTTGGCTTTATGAAAAAAATACAGTTCTTGAACTCACACTGGTATCAAGGCAGACTGCTTTTCAAACATTTGATTGCACTGAAGGAGGTAATGTTAATAAAATAAATTAGCAATCTTCCCAGAAATTAAATTTTTGGGTAAAAGTTCCACTTCTACTGTGCGTGGCGGCCACACACATCTTTTTTATAACGTTTTCCGTGAAATTCCCTTTTCCCAAAAGTTTTTTTTCTTTTCTTTTGTTTCGCAGCCTGGAGCCTAGCAGGACAAAAGAATTATCAATCTATTCTGAAAGAAGCACTGGTCTACACCAAACGCTACGACTCACAGTGGGAGATTCGTGGCCATAAGTAAAAAAAAACAAAATTGTTGATAATCAAAAAAAAAAAGTTAAAATGTCGAGAGTAAATACTTTAGATAAGAAAAACCAATAAAAATTGTTCAGAAATTCTATCTAGTTTAGACACAAAACAACATCAAAGTTGACACTTTTTTGACGAAAATATATTAAGAATATTTTTGAATTTCATTACCTGTTGTGAAAGTGCTCCAGTTTTTTTGTTTTTATAAGAATGTAAATGAAGTAAAAAATTAGTGAGAGAATGCGAATTTTACTTGCCGAAAATTAATATTTTCTTATTTTTTATACAACAAAAAAGTTTTGGTGATTTTGTAAGTGTATGCATTCTAAATGTATAAAACTGAACATTTTTGAAAACTTTAGCAGACAAATAAAAAAATACATCAAAAACCATATCTGAGTTTTTTTCAAAATATTGAGTGAAAATATATAAACTAAATAAAAAATAATTTTCTAGCTGCCTTTAGTTGCCTATTGCAGTTGTATATCATTTTTTTCCAAACAATCTCAATATTATTGCTCATTCCAGCACATCTATTTACAAGTGCTACAGGTAAGTTTTATACCTTCTCGTCTAAACGACTGGACCGATTTTGATGAAATTTTGTGTGAAGATTAACCTTACCTCAAAATAAAACAAAAGCAATTCAAGCTTCCGAAAACTTCCGTATGAGGGCGCTTTATGTAATTAAATGTTTATATGTTAATCACGACCATTTTTCATATTATAATAAAAAAAATTTATATAATAATATAAGCATTTATAATTATTTAAACTTAACATTTATACATAAAAAATTATTTATTTAAAACTATAAATAAATAATGAATTGTAATAGACTTAAATCATATTATTCTTTAATCGCCACTACTGTTAAAGCTTTCAACTAAGGTGCATTGTTATTGTTTATTGCAGTTTGCCTCACTTAGAATTGTTTTTGTTTTTTTGCATTCTCTTTATGCTTATGATTTAAAATATGCTTCAACTAATTTAGTTAACCCTAAAGTACTGATGTTGGCTTACGGGACCACATCAAAATATTTAAAGTCTATTATTTGTATATTGATCGGTTTGAATGAATTATATCTTCGTCTTCTTTTTATTGTAAACATGCATGGGTTAAAAAAAATTGTACTAAGTTTTATTTATCAAATAACAAAATGCTCGTGGTCCCACAGACCAACATCATTACTAACTTAATTTTTTTTCACATCAGTACTTAAGGGTTAAACAATATTTTATCACTCCGCTGATAAATAAAGACGCTTAAACTAAATAATCGAAACAAGGTTTTGCAAATTATTTTACAAAATAGGATTTGGACTTATAAAAGTATGAAAACTGAAACAACTTTTTGTCATATGAAAGAGAGTAAAAAATTCAATTTTTAATGTATATTATTTTTACAACAAAAAATACTTTTGTGCTTTTTTTTTTAAGAAAACATTGAATATTATGAAGCTTTCTAGAGAAGCACAAGAGCTATCCAACAAAATATTTAAAACCGCAAGTCTACGCAATAGCAGCTTTATAAACATTAAAAACTATTTTTAAAATTATAAACTATTTGTTTTAATTGTATGCCAACTCCGAAAGGTTTATACTTATGTTCTTAAGAAACATGTTTAAATCCATAGAATTTAAACTTGTATGCCAAGAGCTTAATACTAAAGATAAGTATGAAAGGTGGGCGTGCCTGTTGGCAAATTTTGCTCAAATTCAGAAATAAAAATTTTTATATGAGCATATTTTCTAAAGGCTCACTTCAAAAATACAACTTCTCTTAAAAAAATTGGTATGGAAGGTGGGCGTGTCTGTAGGCGGATTTGATCAAAACTTATATTTATTTAATATTTAACTGTACAAAGCGCTCATACAAAATTTCAAACCTCTGAGTTTATTTTTAATTTTTTACAAAAAAGTTCCTATGCAAGGCGGTCGTGTTTGTGGGCGGATTTGATCCAAACTTACATTTAAATATTATTTAACTATATGAGGATCGCATACCAAATTTCAAATCTCTAGGTTTGTTTTTACTATTTTTTTCAAAAAAATTCGTATGGAAGGTGGGCGTGTCTGTTGGCGGATCTCATCCAAAATTCTACATATTTCATATTTTGCCGTAAAAAGTATTCATACCAAATTTCAAAGCTCTATTTCAATTTTTACTATTTATGGCCAAAACTTGTATGAAGTCCTCCCACTGTGCGACTATCTGAAAAGCGACAGTTACGGACTCGTACGTTTGTGACCATAGCTCAGTAAATATTCAATATTTCTCTTTTTCCTTTTGGCACTATATTTTAACATGTTATTACCAGGGCTGGCAGTTCTAAGCAAATGCTTAGAAATGCTTATTTTGCATATATCTGGCAATTTTGGTGTGTTATGCATATATTTGACATTTGTGCATATTTTTTCTTATATGGCAACAATACTGTAAATTTTGCCGAAAACGATTTTTTTTTATAAAGCTTTTTTATTTTTGGTGGTTGAAATGCTAAATGAAAAAAAATCTCAAATGGTTGCTCAGTTTCCTAGAACTTGCGCTGCGACAATTCTATATTGTTTTGTCAATATTGTGAGTGGCATATAACAGACAAGCCCAGTAGTCTCGGACATTAAAAATTTGTCGAAAATTCTTGAACTTTATGTCTTGTTTTCGTTCATTAAATAATGTCTCGGAAATTCTTCAACTTTCTCTCTTGTGTTCGATCATGACATCCCTATAAAGCTTAAATTTTGCTTATATTTCGGAGTAATTTTGTTAACATGGTATAATAATGGTCTGAATGCTTGATATATCAAAGATTACAGATTCAGATAATGTGATCCAAAGAGGAAACATGTACAATAAAATAAAATAAATAAATCAAAGGATAAATAAAAAAAGAAAAAAAGAACACAATATTTTTTTCACATTTCTGTCTTTTGTTTGTTAACAAAACTTCCCGAATTTGGAACATTCGTATGAGATTTTCGTCAATGAAATGTATGGCCGAATCGGCATGTTTCGTTCATGAATCGGAAAAATCACGCATGATTCTCTTACGATTTTCTTAAGAACGTGTTACGGGTTGATTTTTTTGTTTGTTCTAAAATATTATGAATAATAATAATATTAATAATATCATTAATAATAACAATAATAACAATAATAATATTAATAATAATAATAATAATAATAATAATAATAATAATAATAATAATAAATGACAAAAGTAACCGGGTCTCGGGTCTTTGTTTTCACATCACTGCTGTTCACAATGTGTGGTGAATGGTAAATTCTCACCATTGGTTGGTTCTAAAAATAGAACATTGCAGATGGTACTCACCATCTGGGTGGGTGTAATGTATTGTGGGGAATTTCAGCAGATAATCGCGATCGTATGGGGAGCATGTAATCAATTATTATGAGTCGAGTTGGATCAGTTGGTAAGGCGGTGGATCAGAAATCTCGAGGTCGTGGGTTCGATCCCTGGGTCGGGGTAACTATTTTTTTTTTAAGTAAGCTAAGTTTTTTTTCAGTACGTATATAATACCAAAGCTAAATGTCACCTTGTAATAAATAAGGCAAAGGTTAAAAGCAAACAATATGCGAAGCTTATGCATATAAAAACATATAGGAACCGGTGTCGGGTAGGTATTAAATGAGGTGATGTTGTTAATTCAGCGCAACAGTTAGGACGAATAGAAAGGTTTGTAAATTGGGGGATCTGGAAAAGAACTTAGGAGTCGAGCGGGCATTAAGTGATTTAGAGCTGAACGGTGCGGTATTGGTTATTATAGGTAGTCACAGAGTGGTGATTTAAAGAGTTGGTTAATGTTAAAATAAAAAAAAATAAAAAGAACTAAAATTGTGAACTTTTAACGATAGTTAAAAAAATAAAAACAGAAAAATAAATAGAAAAAAAAAAAACATAAGGACAGTGTATATTAATAATAGAAAAAAAAAAGAGCAAAATAAAATATTGCTTAAAGAATATTTTGTTTAAATTTTAACTTGAATAATTTATTTATAAACTCTAACTGTGGTAATTAAATGGTGTTCTAATAGCAAGCTAATGGTGGGACTTCGAGAACACCAGAATCTAAACAGGAGCTGCTGATTATATTTATCACCAACAGCCTGGAAAGACCATAGTGCAAGGTAGGATAATTTAAAAGAAAATCCCAGGACTAGTTTTCCAATGTAAACTGAAAACTCATTTTTTTTATAGATCGTATCTACTACGTCCTGAGGTTTTCCCACTATTTTCAATCATTATATCTCTTTTACGAGTGAGAACGGCATCAAGCATTTTATGTGCGAATGCGCCCTACGACTCGAGTAGTTATGGTAGCTTAACCAAAACATTTTAACGATCGTCCGTGGATCAGTGAGGAATACATTAGCTTGTCACGCCAGAGGCGCGGTATCGATTCCCGGCGGAGCAGAATTGTTTTCATAAAGTTTTATTTTTTTCTTGACATTCTTTTATTTTTTTCATTTTCGCATTTTTTATTATGATCCGATCTACTATTAATCTAAAACAAAATTTAATTAAAAGGGGGAAAAAATACAATTTAAGTTAAATTAAATGTATTTTATTTGCTGATTCGAGTACTGAATTGTTGCCATGTTTATCTGTATTTTAAGCACTTTATTATTACGTAATTATTTATAGTTATTTTGGAATTTAATTTTGTACTCCTGAGGGGAAGCAATCGATTGTGGAACAAAGGGATTTAGCTTAAGGTTTTAATTATTATATAAATTTTTGGAATAAAGTGGAATTAAAAGAATAATTAAATATAACATCTCAGTGTTTTCAAATATTATCCGGCTATTGCGAAGGTTCACAGAAATCGCGATAATCTGTAACTTCTCGGAGTTGGGTGTATCGCGTGGCGCCCATAAAAATAAATCATAAAAACTATCTACACCTACGACCTTCTCCTCTGAGTCGGCCAAACTCAACTCCGATACGCGAGCGGAATTTTAGCGCGTAACAAACGGAACTACTGGGAAGTGCTTATCTGCGGCGGAAAGTTTTGTCTAGAATCCTGGGTATACAACAATATAAAATATATATATAACATACTTTGTGGCTCCACAACTAGGGGTCAAGATGCAGCGAAGTGCTTCCCAACAGAATAAGGGTTGTTCAAATATTGCCCAAGTATTTCAACAGATGTGAAAAGGAGCTTTTCCAATTATTCAACTGTTTTTAATGACAAGAACATTTTTAATTAATAATTTAAAAAGGTAAATAATTTTATACTGTAATTGCGATACTATTTATACAATGATAAAAATTAAAGTTAAGCTTTTCATTGACTTAGCATATATAAGAGCATATTTTGTTTATTTATCGAGCTCTTTTAAGCGCTTGAAATCAATTTTTTCATGCATATTTTTGCCAGCCCTAGTTGCATTTTTCCGAAATATTAAAGGTATCTCCTGTCCCACCCCCGTCCCCCCTTAATACACAAAAATCGTTTTTATTCTTTCTTTTCAAGATCACAAAAGTGGCTTCACTCACAATGTTGCTTCACTCACAATCTCACTAGGCAATGTGCGACCTATGTCAAATTTATACACGCATCATTTAAAGGTTGATACTAACTACACATCATAAGGATTTAATTCTAGTAACGCCATCTATGTGTTAGCCTACAAACTTTTTAGTCCAACCGCTATGAGAGAGGCTGATGGATTTAATGTGAGCGCAATATGAAAAGCCAAGCTCATGGAAAAAGTTTCCAACCCTCTTCTCATCTTTGGAAATTTGAAAATTGATAAGTCGTGAACAAAGAACTTAATCTATAGCTAAACAAATCTAAAATACGCATTCGGACTTGGTTTTTTGTGCTTTGGCTAGGTAGCTGTCTGCTCAATCTGATGGTGGTATCCACCTTGAGCTAAAAATTTAAGAATTGCGGCGGGTTTGCTATTTGGCGGAATTAAGATGTAACGCTGGAGTGCTGAATGGGTCTCGAAATTTTAATTTTCGATATATCGTACCACTTCCGAATTTCTTTTGGTAAGTCTTAAATTTTAGTGTGTGCAGAATCACATTTATTATTACTAGTGTGCCCAAAGGTAACTATGTATAATTTTTGTCTAAAAAGTAAGGACTTAAAAGGTTGGATAAAAAAACTTTATGTGTTTCAAAAACTTTGCCACAAACATAAGTTTTTGCACTGACATTGACTTAATAATAATACCCAGCTGAAAACAAAACGATAAACGCAAAAATTTACGATATTGACGCCTGAATATCTTCTGCAAGGCCGAAATTTATTAAAAAAAAAATTAATCATTACATAGCTTCTGTTTCTTCACACTAAACATTTTCTTCAAAGACAAGCGATATTATTTTGTTCAATTTCCTTTTTGAATTGATGACAACAACAGATACGCAAGCGAGAAAATTTGGCATTTATATTAAAACTTTTGCCTTTGTCAGTCAATAATGTAAGGGGGAAAAAAGAAGTACTAAGGAAGAAGCAATTGTAAAAATACAAAAACATTTACAGATTTCTCAATTCTTTTAAACAATCAATTAATTACTTGACTGACATTTTATGTGAGTTCAAATCAAGATATCTTTCATACCAAGCTATATCACAAGTGAGTGAGAGCAAAGAAGGGTTGATGAAAAGAAAGAATCCTTTAAAAAGCGCAATTCAAGAGCTTAGATCCAAACAGAATACAATTCAATCAATTTTCAATACAACTGTGAAAAAAATCCTAATGTCTTGAAAAGTTAAGATGCGACGAACGACAATGAATCAAAAAGTAAAGCATAAATTAAAAGCTGCAAGCTGTAATGCGTTCTTTGCTTTGTCACAAGTTGCTGCTTTTGGCAGCATTGAGAGCTCTTGTTAACGGTGAGTGACAAAAACAAAGCAGTAAGAATAGCAAATCAAAGAAAAAAAAAAAGCTATAAGCAAATAATCAAGGTTTGTGTGTTTAGGCAGGTGGAAATAAAAAATAGCAGCCTGTTGTGAGCAAGACAATGACTTTGACATTTAAACCTAAACTAGCTTTCAAAATAAAATCTGAAAACAAAGCACAAGATTGGATCAAGATACAATTAGAAGAGCATCAAGCACTTTTTGATTGCTCTCCATTTATTTTTAAGCTCAGGAAATGGTAAAGTTTCTGTCTGCTAACAAAAATGAAAGCCTGAAAATTATTACATTAATTTGCAATGATTATGAGCCACAAATCATGCCTTGAATTTCTTCCTGTTCAAAAAAGTACTTTATTAAAAGGAAAAGCTTGTCACTTTGCACACTAACTAAGTTATTGAGGCGTCAGCTTAGGCAAAGTTTAATAAAAATCCAATCAGCACACAGAGTAAATTAATTTTAGTGTCGTGCATCTTTTTTGATGATGTCAAACTTTTTGGTACGCTGAAGAACAAATAACACAGGGCATCAAAACGGCATATTTTCTAGTTACACAAATTTCTTTATATTTTTGTAATTTAGGAACTGTCTTTTCTAGCAATTTGTGCCCTAGTTGGGCTGAGCTAAGAGCTATGGGGACTTGCAAGACCCGATCGGTGATAAAAACTTCACGCAGAAAAAATATATGGATGTGGCATTATTACCACTATAGTACTTTTTTTATTCTTAATAGTATAGTTTCTGGAAAAATTTATTTTTGTCGTAATAAAACCATAATTTGCCAAATGATTGTAAGACGATTGTATTATGACTCCAATACTACTATTGTTGGCTGTAACACCTAACTATGATTCCTACTACTATTATTCGCTCTGGTTATGACAATATTTCTCTTTCGATCCATTTTTTTCAAAGCCTTTCTGATAAATTTTTCGACTTCTTCATATGTGTGTCTTCAAAAAATATGTGTGTGGCCGCCACGCATGGTAGAAGTACAACTTTTACCCAAAAATGGAATTTCTGGGAAGATTGCTAATATTTATTTTATTATCATTCCGTCCTTCAGTGCAACCAAATGGTTAAAAAGCAATCTGCCTTCATACCAGTAGTAGTTCAAAAACTGTATTTTTTCATAAAGCCAACTAGTATATTCAACAAAGTGATATCATGGGAAATATCAATGGTCCCTTTTTGTTTAAAGACAGTTACTGTAGTTGAAGTTCAATATTTACATACAGAATTAGATCGCAGATTTGTTTTACTATCGTGACACAGTTGGTTGTCAAGAGGATTTTTTTATTTCAATTTGAGGACTTGAGTCATCCCAGGCTCGGTCCTGATAGCACAGACATAATTATATTTTTATTTATAAATATTAAAAAGAAAAAGTATGTCGACAAACCTGTGTCGGGAATATTAATGGCACTATTCCTTTTCCGTACTCGCATCGAACCGCGTACAATTCGACTGCAAGTTAAACGTGCTACAATCTCACCATTGTCTCCCTTGCATCAAAGCGAAGAAAATACGAACAAACCTGAAAGCAAGCATAGTATAGATCTTCCAATTTATTCCATAGGATTGATGCCAAAAAGAATTTATTGTTTATCCAAAATAATCAGCAATCGATTATATAATTTGGGCCTTATTTATATAATTTCTTTTCAATTTTTCTTAAAAAAAAACGAAAACTGCCTATTATTGTAAATATTTTGAGTTTAAAAAAAGCACACAATTTCAACTGCAGTAAGGACCCTTAAACCTTTGCTTTGTGGTCAAAAGCTCTGTTCTTATGCTACCGCGCATACTTGTTTGGGTTTATTTTATCGTGCCTACACAGTTGCCTACAATGTTGATGCGTTTTTCGTTACAGGACTTGCATCGTATTTAATGTTGCATTTGCGACGATATTTAATGCTAAATAATGCGAAATGTATATATATATAGAGAAGAAACTCCAACATTATCACAAAAATTCTGCAATTTCCCACACGGCACAAAATACGATTTCTATATCGAAAATGAAAAAATTTACTAATAGTTCGCAATGATAACAATCGAATTTGATATCGATAATGATTCGAAAAAGATACGTTTGGCGGACGTAACTTTTACTTCGTAAGCGAAGGTTCGCTTATGTTTCGAAAAATTATTCGTTTACAATTCCAAAGCGATTAAGTCTTCAACACAAATGCGAAGATAATTATATTCTCTACTTGTTTACTATAAGGTGGATACTTTCGGATAACTTTTTTGGCACTTTCAGAATTACTTTTAATATTATTGACGCAATAACACTAGTATGAAATAACTTTCGATTTTTGATCGCCAATTGGGGAAAAATACGAAATTTTTCTTTGATAAAAGTTCATTGCAAACGGACTTTCGCCGAGTGGGTTAAATATGCATTGACAAGTACTAATATTTGGCACAATATTTTAGTAACATATCCTTCTGATAGCTGAGTTGTTATTGGAAGAACTTGTTACCAGTATTTTGTGTGTTAAAATACCGCTGCATGCGAATATTTTTTTATTTCGATATAAATGTCAGTGAGTAATGTCGGTGTAAAGGTGTCCAATCTGCCATGCAACTCCTTAAATGTAGGATATTTGTGGGTTTTTTGTTTACTCAATTTTATTACATATTTATCGTTCTTAAGGTGTAATTTTCTAAAGCCATATGTATTTTTAGTTTTAGTTTATACATCACAAGTCAAAATCGATAAGCGACCCCTCCTTATTCCCTTTCGTAATAACTCACCCTTTAATAATAATTATATTTTTATAATATTTTATTTTTATAATTATATAATAAGGTAATAACTAACCCTTTTTTAATAACTTAAAATCAATAATAACCAAAAAACAGTTTTTATTTAATAGTGTCATACCCCTTTTTTTGTGGTGCCACTCACTTTTCCAACATGCTCGGAAATGATTCTACCCACCCCTATACCCAATTTCAATACCATATTCCTAGAATTACCCTATAATACTCCAGTCATATAATTTTATTAATAATGCCAAGCCTGAGAAAAGATCCCACCCACCACTGTATCGAATTTCAATAGTCTAGTCCCAATTGTAGACGAGATACAGTATTTTATTGATATTGCCACGCCCGTTTGTTGAATTCTGCTCCTTTTTTCATTGTTGTACTTTGAAAAGATCCTGTACTATGTATTCTGTACCAAGTTTTATTTAATTCTTTCTATGCATAGCTAAGATATGACTTTTGGCCACTTTTTGAATTTCATGGCCCAATGTGGAACGGCGAGGCACGACTGAGTTTCCTTATTTATTAGTATTATTCATTTGTGAATATACGTAACTTATTTCGTGTTGCACTGTGTAATAAGCGCGCTCAAACGTTGTCACACATAAACATACACAATCACATATACATACGTAATACATATAAAAAGGTAGCAACTAAAATGAAGGTACAATATTATAAGACAAAACAATGCAGAGCAATTTAAAAGTAATACTTAATGAAAGCTTACCAAGTGCAAAATTCCATTAAAAGCTCTTTGAAATATGTAAATACATTTTTTGGAATTATCAGAATCAGACAAGAATTTTGTGTGTTTTATGTGCAACGTTGTGTGTGTAAGCTAACTTTTTTTTATAAACATAATTAAATTTTCCTTGCAAAAATAAGGTACTTAATTGCAATTAGACGCGGCATCAATCTTTTTCACAGAACAAAAAATAACTCCTTTGACAAAATATTTCCTTTTTTTTTCAACGTTCTGAGTTGTACTTATAGAGGCAACCAGACGATAGATATTTTTTAAATTGATACCTTTATGAAATTATGTCAGTGACTGAGTGAATATTTAAATTTTGAATTAAGAATATGCCAAATAATATTCTTAGAACGTCTTTTTTTTAAGTTAGAAGAGAAAAGCACAGAACAGCAACTTTTCCAACAAAATTGGCCAAAACTGAAAATTGATTAGAATTTAATGTAGAATTATTAATCTCAATGTTTTTTTTAACGCTAACAAGGTAACACTTATGAATGGAATTAACTTACTTACTTACTTAGATGGCCGTGACAACCCGTGTCCGGATTTCAAACGACCTCATCAGCTCTCGCCAGGCGCCTCTGCTTTGCGCGCGCCTTCTCCAATCGGATACACCAAGCGCGGTTAGGGCTTCCTCAGCCTGGTCCATCCATCGGAGGCATGGTCTCCCTCGTCGTCGTTGACCAGCGACCCTCGCCTCGAGCACCTTTTTCGATGGAGCTTCGTCGTCCATACGATGGACATGACCCAGCCAGCGTAGTCGCTGCACAGTTATACGCAGAACTACGTCAATGTCATCGTAGAGCTCATACAGCTCGTGGTTCATTCGGATGCGATAGTCATCGCCGACTCGAACAGGACCGAAGATTTTGCAAAGAACTTTTCTCTCGAACACCCCCAGAGCGGCTGCGTCAGTTTGCGAAACTACCCATGCCTCAGCGCCATAAAGCAGCACAGGTAGAACGAGCGTCTTGTAGAGTGTTAGTTTTGTCGATCGAGAGAGGGCTCTGGAACTTAGTTGCCTATTAGCAATAATTGTTCTTCGCTTTATCTCCAGGCTGATTTCGTTGTTAGTATTAATGGCGGTGCCAAGATATATAAACTCCTTGACTACTTCAAAGTTATAGCTGCCGGATGAAACGTGGGAGTCTAAACGCCGCGCTCCCTTGTTTGTAGACAGCATATACTTTGTTTTACCCTCATTTATCGTCAAACAAACTTTGGCTGATTCCTTTTCGATAACGGCGAAAGCAGCGGTAACATCTCTCTTGGTTCTGCCAACAATATCAATATCATCAGCGTACGCAAGGAGCTGGACACCTTTATAGAAAATGGTGCCATTACGATGCACACCGACCTTTCGTACGATCCCCTCCATGATGATGTTGAAGAGATCGCAAGACAGTGGATCGCCTTGCCTGAAACCTCTTTCGGTATTGAAGGTTTCGGAGAGGTCATTTCCTACCTTGACGGAGCTGCGTGTGTTGCTCAACGTCATTCTGCAAAGTCTAATCAACTTTGCAGGTATACCGAACTCAGACATGGTTGCGTATAGGCAATCCCTTCTCGGGCTATCGAACGCAGCTTTAAAATCGACAAAGAGATGGTGTGTGTCAATTTGATTTTCGTCGGTTTTCTCCAGGATTTGTCGTAGCGTGAAAATCTGGTCTATGGTGGACTTACCAGGTCGAAAGCCACACTGATAAGGTCCAATCAGTGTTTTTGTAATCGGCTTTAATCTTTCACACAGTACGCTTGAGATAACCTTATATGCGATGGAAATAAGACTGATACCTCTATAACTAGCGCAGATTGTAGGGTCTCCTTTCTTAAGTATAGGGCACAGTACACTGAGGTTCCAATCGTCGGGCATGCTTTCTGCTAGCCATATTTTGCTGATGAGCTGATGCATGTGCGTTATCAATTCATCGCCGCCGGTTTTAAACAATTCAGCTGACAGGCCGTCAGCACCCGCTGCTTTATTGTTTTTGAGTCGTTGGATAGCAACTCGACCCTCTTCATGGCTAGGTGGTGATACTTCCACTCCGTCATCGTCGATTGGTGGCACTGCACTGCGCTCTCGATGGGCGGCATTGGTGGAATCGTCGCCAGTAAGTAAATTTGAGAATTGCTGTCTCCACAATCTAAGCACACACTGTGTATCCGTATTCAGATCTCCATTTTCGTCTCTGCAAGTGGATGCTCCGGGCTTGAAACCTTGGGTTAGACGCTTAACCTGTTAATAGAATTTTCGTGCATCCTTCTTGCCCTTGTATACCTCTAGTTCCTCACGCTCACTCTTTTCCTGCTCTCTTTTCTTGCGTCTGAAAAGGCGCCTCTCTTCCTTCCTCTTTTCGCGGTAGTTTTCTCGCACGGCTCGCGTTGCAGCTGACTGCAGCGTTTTTCTGTATGCGGCGTTTTTTACTGCAGTCGCGATGCGACACTCCTGATCGTACCATTGGTTCCGAGGTTGCGGGCGCCGGAAACCAATGACTTCTTCAGCGACAGCGCGCATGGAGTGGGATATATGCGCCCAAAGTCCACCGGCGTCGTCGAGTCCAGAGGTTGGTTGGTTGAGTTTAACCGAGAGTTGAGCGGAGTAGGCTTCGGCAGTCCGTTGTAATTGCAGCTTAGCGACATCTAGCTTTCGTTGCATTCCTGTGCGTATGTTCTTTGCATTGCATAATCGCATGCGGATCTTGGCTGCAACAAGATAATGGTCGGAGTCAATGTTGACCCCCCGAAATGTACGCACATCTAGAACACTAGAGGCATGCCTTCCGTCGATTACAATATGATCAATTTGGTTTCGCGTTTTTTGATCAGGGGACAGCCAGGTGGCCTTGTGGATGTCGAGGTGCTTAAATCTGGTGCTACTAACTACCATGTTTCGTGCCGCGGCGAAGTCGATCAGTCTTAGACCGTTGTTCGTAGAGGTCTCGTGAAGACTGAACTGACCGACAGTGGGGCCAAAGATGCCTTCCCTACCGACTTTCGCATTAAAATCGCCGAGGACTATTTACACGTCATGAACCGGAAGGTGGTCATATACGTCCTCAAGACTAGCGTAGAAAGCGTCTTTGACGGCTTCGTCCTTTTCCTCCATCGGGGCGTGCGCGCAAATAAGGCTTATGTAGAAAAATTTTGCCTTGAATGGAATTAACTACATAGAAATAAAACTTTTAGACTTTAAATACAAAAACTGTTTTCGGTACCTAAACTTTATCAGAATAGTATAAAACAGCAACAAGTAATTGCTTTTTGTATTTTAAATTTTCAAAAATCTCATATTTTTATAATGATTCTAAACGTAATCTTTTGACTGTCCCACAGTGTTTAAAAAAGTATTTTTTTTTTTTTTTGGTAAAAAGCCCTGCAACTTTTGACATAAATATTGATATATGTAGTGGAAATTTTTTTAATTTTGGAAATAACAAGTATTAACTTTCTTTTGTAAAAAATACAAAAGTCATAAAGTTTTTTATAAAAATGAATATAAGATAAAGTAATAAGGGTAAACTTTTGAATTTTTTTGAACAAAAATAAGATGATCTCGAAGCTCCAAGTGGAAGCACGATGGTCTTAATGAAATGGCCAGTGAATGTGAAACAGCTTATTCAAATGATTATCTTCGATATTGTGAAAGATATGAAAATTAATTTACAAAAATGAACGAAAATGTATAAAAAATGAAATGAAAATGAATGAAAAATAGTTCTATAATATTAAAAACATTTCTTTAACATAATTATATTACCTACTGTGTCACTTTAGCCATGTCTGTCTGTCTATCAGTCTCTTTGATTACGATATATTTTTATATATTAGGGCGGTCCTTATTTTTCGACTTTTGAATCATCATGCGGCATGTCATTATTCGATTATATACATCTAATTATGAAGGAGATTTTTTTGTCTTAATTTTGTTTTTATGTCTTAGAGGTCGCTACTAGTTGCCAAAGCTTAGCCCAGTCACAAGGAAACGTCCCTTCGTGGCATTTGAAGATTTGAATGAGCTTCGGACAAAAATCTAAGGACCACGTATTTTCTTATAGATGCGGAAATTCAGGTTTAAAGGTTCAAAATGGCGTCCGAAAATTTCATATAAGTGCGTTTTTGGCTATATAAGTCATATATTGTGACGTATATATGTCATATATAGTGAAGTAGCTTTTTCGAATTTTAAATTTTTGACTCCAGATTCGTGTTTATCGACCACAAAAACTTATAGGTACACTCAAAAAAAAAAAATCAACAAAAAACTTTTGTTGGACGTATATTGATAAAAATTTGTCAAATCAACCTAGGTTTTTGTCAATATGAACAATTTTTATCAAATTGACAAAAACCTAGGTTGATTTGATAAATTTTTGTCAATATACGTCCAACAAAAGTTTTTTGTTGATTTTTTTTTTGAGTGTACCTGCAATTTTTCCTGCTATTTGTTGCAATGTGCCTTGGTAGCGACCCCTAAATATCATTTAAAAATTGAAAAAAAATTTACTAGTTTCTTATGGTATATATTCAAATAATGTGAGCAAAAAATCGTATGGGAAAGGGGGGGGGGTCTATTTTCACATTCTTAGGAGCTACAGGGTTAATTAATATTTCACGACTTTGATTCCTGTTATCTAGCTTCACGTTTCTAGCAGAAAAACTAACTTACATAAAACTCATTTTGATAGCTCATTTGGCAATAAAATCACCTTTCCAACGATATATCTATAAACCCCACCAACTTAACCGTCATCGATATACGATCCCCATACGATTTTTTGCTTAGCTCAATATAACCTTTCAGCTCCGTAAATAGTTGCACTCAATTGCGGTACACCCTGTATAGAAACATCTAATGGTGTCCGTATGTTACTCCATCACTTTTTAACCGTTACAATGGCATTGTTCAAATTTTTAGGTTGTCTTTGCTTGGTTTTAAAACTTACAGGGTTGTCCATATTCGAAGCGCCCATTTCAAAAAATCGATTGTAGTGCGGCTTGTGTGTGGTGGCGCGCCGTCTTGTTGAAACCAGTAGTGCCTGATACGCTTTCGACGAACGATTGGCATGAAAAAATTGTTTATCATATCGCGATAACGCTCCTGATTGACAGTAACTCTGTGGCCATTATCATCTTCGAAAAAGAACGGCCCAATGAGCATTTTAGCACAAACGCCGCACCAAACAGTGACTTTTGCATCGTAAAGAGGTACCTCTTGTGGATTTTCAGTTTCATACAAACGATAAATTGTTTTCTTGGAAGGCGCACTTTCACTTTATTTATTTTTTTGAAAGCACGTTGAGTTTTCACTATTGACTTGTTTTGTTGAATGTAAATTTCAAATCGTTCGCGTGGCGTGTACTGTTCCATTCTAAACATTTGCTTGGAATGACGCTTCAAACGCGGTATGTCATTAGTCGATTTGGCATCACTGCGGAAAGTTACAGTGTTGCCAGATGGGCGCTTCGAATATTGACAACCCTGTATTTGTACAACATCGAATGAGCGGTTCTCGAGATATTGCAAAAATTGTGGATCATCCTTTCGCCCATATGATTCTCATATAAAATTGCTAAAAATTAGTTTTTCGTGGAATTAAAATTCACAGAACATTGAAACTCAGAGTAGAGTTACCACTTGGTGATGTCTTTCTAATAGAAAACTTGGAAGGGCATTGGACAAAGAGGTGTGACTCCGCTTATATAAGTAAAATTTTTTATATCGAATAGCTTTAGAAGTAAAAATCACAGAACATTGAAACCCAGAGTGACATTACTATTTGGTGATGTCCTGCTACCGGGAACAGTCTTCGAACAATGAGCAAACAAAGGGTCAAATACAAGTTTTGAATATATTTTTTCTTGAAGCGAAACTTTTATAGCCGCGCTAACAACAATACGGCGAGCTAGATGGGGGGGTAAAACCAATGTAACGAAATGGTTCTTATGAAAACAACAACACAGAAATTCGCCGCGCTAGTTGTATAAAAACGAAAAATTGCTATTTCAAATTTTTTTTTAATTTTTGCTTTCACTGAGGATTGAACACAGTACGTTTGTATACATAGCTGGCTGTTTTAAGCACTGGGCCACGTAGACATATTTATTTGAGTAGCTCTCATACTTATGTTAAATCAACAATCGGCACTTCTCTCTTTCTTTTATGATTGAATTGAGTCTTTCGTTCAATACTCTGAAAGTACAGTACAGTCTAAAAATTTTGCATCTGAACGTAGCTTTTCTTCAGAACATTACAGAAATACTTTTAGGCATTTCCCAAATTGAGTTTTCATAAATTCGGATTGATTGCATTGCATGATTTTGGGAACAGTACATGCTGCAATATTAATGAATGCAACTTTAAATCTAAAATTTATTTTATTCTTAGATCTGCGAGTTTCCGTATAAATATCGTATCTTTCATATAATTCGAATGTAGTTTTCAACTCACATTTATATCGAAATAAAAAAATATTCGCATGTTACGGTATGTAAACACACAATATCTGGTTACAAGTTCTTCCATTAACAACTGAGCTATCAGAAGGATATGTTACTAAAATATTGTGCCGAAAATTAACACTTGTCCCTAATTGGCGATAAAAAATCTAAAGTTATTTCATACCAGTGTTATTGCGTCAGTAATAATAAAAGTAAGTCCGAGTGTGCCAAAAAAGTTATCTGAACTTACAGTAAAAAAGTAGAAACTATAATTATCTTCGCATTTGTGCTGAAGAATTAATCGCTTTGGATTTGTGAACGAATAATTTTTCGAAACATAAGCGAACCTTTGTTTACGAAGTAACCATTACGTTCGCCAAGCGTATCTTTTTCGAATCGCATTCGATTCTCCCGAATCAACACAATGCTTTCGCATTTATAGGGGGCATCCTCTGAGTGCTGGTTAAGTCTAAAAAAAAAAAAAAAAACAAAAATAAATTTATTCGATTGATGATTATTTTGGATAAACAATAAATTCTTTTTGTCATCAATCCTATGAAATAAATTGGAAGATCTATATTATGCTCGCTTCCAGGGGTTTGTTCATATTTTGTTCGCTTTGATGCAAGGGAGGCAATGGTGAGATGGTAGCACGTTCAACTTGCAGTCTATTTGTATGCGGTTCGATGCAATAGGTTTTTCGACAAATTTTTTCTTTTTAGTATTTATAAATAAAAACATAAGTATCAAAAAAACTAAACAGCAAGTCTGTGCTATGAGGATCGAACCTGGGATAACCAATTGTGTTACGAAAGTGAAAAAAAAACTGCGATCAAAGTCTGTACGTAAATATTGAACTTTTCAGTGACTGTCCATAAACAAAAGGTACAATTGATATTTCCATGATATCGCCATGTTGAAAATACTAGTTCGCTTTATGAAAAAATACAGTTCTTGAACTACTACTGGTATGAAGGCAGACTGCTGTTTAACCATTTGATTGCACTGAAGGAGGGAATGTTAATAAAATAAATTAGCAATCTTCCTAGAAATTTCTTTTTTAGGTACAAGTCTCACTTCTACCGTGCGTGGCGGCCACACACATACGAGTATATGTTTTTCCAATATAGTTGTCGTGTGTAGCAACCCAACAAACAAAATGATTCACTAATGTTATCGTTAACTTATTGCATTGTCGTACATTTCACTCATTATCAGTTATTAGTAGCGATTCATTTATAATATCGCGAGCTGGAGAAATTGCTCCTTCGTTAACGAATCGTCAAAACCAAAAAAAGCAAGTCGTTAACGAGTCGCCAAAACTATAAAAAGCAATTCGTTAACGAGTCGCGAAAACTATAAAAACCAATTTTTTAACGAGTTCCAAAATTAAAAATAGCAATTTGATAACGAATCATATAAATTATTATATGTACGGAAAAACTCTAAGAATTATAATTATAAACTTTAAATTAATTTCAAACTTACCACGTCAAAAATCGAAACCACTTCATCTGAATGCTAGTACGGCACCTTACCCAGTCGGCTGTTTCAAATGCTGAACAAAGCCAGCATTCGCGAACATGGGTTCGAACCCCAACTTGGTCCAAAAAAAAAAAAATTGTTTTCGTTGTTTTTCTTTTGTTATTTAGGTTTGTATTTAAAGATTTGGCTTATACAAAAGTTGGAAATTATTTTTTGTTTATCATTTTTAGACCAACTTTTTTTCGGCTTCGTTATACATTCTTCAAAACCGAAAAAAGCCATTCGTTGACGAGTCGCCAAAAACTATAAAAAGCAATCGTGTACGAGTCACCAAAACTATAAAAAACAATTTGTTAACGAGTCGCCAAAACTACAAAAAGCAATTTTTAACAAGTCGCCAAAATTATAAAAAGCATTTTGTTAACGAGAACTTATTCATATGAAAATCTTGAACAAATTATCAGTGGAAATTTATATAAATTTATATAAATAATAGGCACGAAATAACATAAGATAAGAAAAAATATTTCACAAAATTTTTTTCATATAAAAATTTATGAAAAAAATACAAGACTTTTTCACATAACATTAAAAAAAAAAACTAAAATTAAAAAAAAAAAAATTCTCATAAATGACGCATTGACAACAGAAAGTTAGTAAAAAATACTTTTCTTAAAAAATTTTTTATATTGAAAAGTCGGAAAAATTGTTTTTTTGTTTCAAAACATCTTAAATGGATTTTAGCAAAGTCATGACTTCAATCGCTGCTTTCTTTAAGCATCAAGCCAACCTCTGATGAAGTCGAAATGAAACTATTCAAAAACAGTTAAAAAAACGATTCATAAGCGATTCATTAACGAATCACCCCTCGCGACAATGTTTATTGGGAACGCACACCAGGTATAAGCTTATATATCTTAAAAATTTGAATCAAATTTGAAAGTGGTCTAAATAAGACGCCTGCCCTCCATTCAAAGTGTCTTTATCAAAACGGTAAGGTCTCTTAAAGAACAAAAAAAAAAAACATTGATCTTAAATATGGGCAAATCCAGAGAAAGGTCAACTAATGTAAGCCGATTTCAGCAAAATAATTTCCAAGGCTTAAAAGACAATTTTAAGAAGAAAGCTAATTTTTGAAATTGACTTCGAAAAGTCCAAATATCGGTGGTCACAAGTCATAACAGCCTAACTCAAAACATCGTAAAAAAACGAAATTGTTTTCGTGCCAAATGAAGGGACATTTATGTATCTAGAAGTTCCATGTTCGATTGTTCAGTTAACTATCTATCTCCGTATCGACAAATTCTATGTTCACTGTGTACACTGTCACTGTACACTGTACACTGTCACTGTACACTGTCTCATATTCGAGCTCTCAAGTATATTGATTACTATTATACAGAATTCGTAATTTTTTTTTTATTTAGCCTATTCATACAGTATGTACATTAGAGCGAGTCACATTTGTATGGAATTTGTTAAAGTATTTGGGATCCTTCGTGCCGCCCTCTCAAATCAATAATGGGTCTAAAAGAAGGTATTAGAGCCCATAAAATTTCATGAATTGTAAAATTCAGGCCGGTTCTGGCCAAAAATCCATATTTCGAAAAATTTTTTTTAATGATATTTTAAAAAATTTTTCTAATACATAAGCATATGAATAAAACAAATCCAAAGAACTTATTTCTATGTAGAATTGTCTGAAGTTTTCGATTCTGTACTTAGATTTGGCGTTCCATTGCGTAAAGTCTCAATAAACTAAGTTAAAGTAAAAAATTTGAATTTTTTTTTTGTATATTTTTTTCTTTATTTTTTCCCTTCGTACCGATTTAGCTTTTTTTTTTAACGTTATTAGTTTTTTATTAAAGTCCATTTCATTGCAATAATATTAAAAAAAAAAAAAATAAAAGGTTTGACCCTTTTTTCAATCAGATACGCAATTTTTTGTAAAAGCATTTCTAAGGAACTTATTTAAATCAGTATAGTAGGACATTTTTTTTTTTGCAAAAGTTGACAAAAGTTAGCCTTTGTTGAACCACACAAAAACTGTTTGCAATTTTCTTCTACCACGTGAAGAAGTGCCTGTTTTCCATCCTCTGACGACGTGACTTTATCGTTATATCGGGACATGAAATTAATCGCTCTTTCTGCTGCATCATTAATTACAGAAATATTTCCGACCACTTCTTCTGCTCGCAAGTAATTCTCGTTTTTAGTCCAAGGACTAGGATCAATTTTTAAAAAATTAAAGGTACCTTCAGTACTCAAATCATTTACAAACAATGACTAAAAAAACATTTCTGTATTGGCTGTTACAAAATTATCTATCGCCAATCGTTTTGTTATTTTCAAAATGTAAGTAAACTAATCAGCCTAGAACGTGCTTGCAATTAGGCAAGCTTTTTTTAAAAAAATATCTCTGGCGCGTCTCGATTAAATACTGCATCTCTTGGTTTTTTACTTTTCACTTTCACTTCACTTTTTTTAATGTGTGACACCTTGCGACCATGATTTAATGAAATAAAGGTTAAGTAACTTCAGAGAACGTAAAAAAAAACAGCTGTTTCGTCGTTGCCCTTGCAAATGTCAACCGAAGTTTTCTTTACTTGATATTCTGAATATTAGCAGCCCATGATTTTTGTTTTTTTTTTTTAAAACAACAACTCAGCAAACCAAAATATTATGTCTATCGATAAAATACTCGATATGATATCGTTACGATAGAAACAATAGCTTGGTTTACTGGGAAGGTTTTTTACTTACCTTTTGCTATGACACTCGCAACCCCACATTTTGTTGTTGTATTTTTCATGCAAAGAGCAGGATTCTGAAGTTACTTAACCTTTATTTTATTAAATCATGCCTGCAACAAATCAAACTTAATGATAAAATCACTTGACTTAATGTGATTCATGTAGCATAGAAATACCGATCGTACAACATTTTCCTTCCTAGCAGGTAATACTGAGAACACTTTATTTGAATAAATATGCTTTTACAAAAAATTGCGTATCTGATTCAAAAATGGGTCAAAGCTTCTATTTTTTTTTTTTAAATATCATTGCAATGAAATAGGCTTTAATAAAAAACTAATAACGTTTAAAAAAAAATCCTAAATCGGTACAAAGGGGGAAGATAAAAAAAACTATACAAAAAAAAAATTAAATTTTTAACTTTAAATTAGTTTATTGAGATTTGAAGCCATGGTACGCCAAATCTAAGTACAGAGTCAAAAACTTCAGACAATTTTACATAGCAATAGGTCCTTTGAATTTGTTTTATTTATATGCTTATGTATTAGAAAAACTTTTTAAAATATCATTAAAAATAATTTTTGATATATGGTTTTTTGGCCAGAACCGGCCCGAATTTCACAACTCTTTAAATTTTATGGGCTCTAATTCCTTCTTTTAGACCCATCGTTGATTTGAGGGGGCGGCCCGAAGCACACCATCCAAAGTAGCATTTGACCCGCTCTAATTTACATATGTAATAAATATAATTTAATGTAAAGAAAAATTTGAAAAAAACATAACTTTTATATTAAAAAAAAAAAAAAGTTTTTGCGGGAAAAAGTCAAGGGATAAAAACATGAATTTGAAGTTATTCAGTAAGCCCCCAATACTTTTTGATATTCAAGTTTCGATTTATATTTTTATCTTTTAAATAGACGCTTAAGTCAAATCCGCAATTTTGAGCTGTAATTTCTTTGCAATGTATGGATTTTATATTGGCTCGTCTATATATGTGGTAAAATATAGGAATGCCGCTTGCATTTTGCATAAATCCTTTGCTATCTAAGTATAAAAATGTCTCAGGTGGTATATATCCACTTTGTAGCCATGTGTATATATAATCATCACTGGCGTAATACTGAGCTAAAATAACATTATTCTCTGTGTATTTAAAGCTTTTGCTTATATGGTTCCTAATAAGCTGTATAATGATATTATCTATTCTACATACTTTAGATTTATTATATAATATCCTGTTTGATATATATTTTTTGTAGCCACTACTTTCAGATCTAAAGGTAGAAGTGCATGCTCTAAGACATTTTCTTTCAAAAATCCGATATTTCTTCATATAACATGGAGATATGTTAAACCATATTTGGCAACCGTAAATATGAGAGATTGATAGAGAATGACTTTAACTCTAGGTTTAATAAGTTTTGAATAAAATAACTTTCTGTACATGAAGAATGCCTTTCTTGCTTTTATAATTTGTATGTTAATGTGATTATTGAAATATAAAAATTTGTCCAAATAAATAACTAAATATTTTACCATTTGTTTGTTTAGAATGACGTTATTATTACTATCTTGAATACCAAAATCTTTCCAGTTTTTTTTTTTATATTGCAGTTATATTTTCCTACCGGAGGAAAAAAGAGAATAGTTTCGCATTTGTTATAAATTATTTTCATTTTCCAATCTAATGCATATTTTTCTACAATATTAAAGTAATTTAATATTTAAAAATTAATATAAAATTAAATTAATGTAATTTTTCATTTATTTTATTAATTTTATCATCGGCATGGTAAGTGATGATATCATCAGCAAAACCAATGATATCGTCAATTTCATTAAGTAGATCATACATAAACAAATTGAACATAATGGGAGAATTTACAGTTCCTTATTGAAGCCCATTTACAATAGAAAATTTTTTTGCACTTAATAGGTTCTTGTTGCAGACTTGAAAATATTTATTATTAATCATATTATAAATGAGTATAATCAGATGTAATGGAGCTTTATACTTTAACAGCTTATATATTAAACCTATATAAATACTGTCGAAAGCTTTTTCGAAGTCAATAAGGCAAGCACCAGTATATAGGAAAAAAAACAATCCGTATTTACGATATTTTGAGTTAGGCTGTTATGACTTTTGACCACAGATAATATGGAAAAAAAACGTAAAAACGCCATAACAATAACGATTAGTTTCCAGGCTATGCACAAATAATCCGAAATATTTCCAAAATATGGAAAAAAGTACCCACGCTAAGCCTCTTTAACGAAGCGAGATAGGTCAAAAATAACGCTTTTCCGTCTTCTGCACCGAAAAATCCGAAATAGTCAAAATATATGGAAAAAGGTTGTGAACCCCATAACTTCTTAACGAAGCGAAATAGGCCAAAAATAACGATTTTTCTGGTTCTTATATACCGTTTGTCCGCCTTCAATTAAGTCTTGCCAGTATATTTTTGGTTCAATGAGCAATCCGTAGTCTAGATAATTGGTCGGAACTAGACAAGGGGGCGTGCCATCTAAATTATAATACTTTATTTAAGAAAATAATTACACCATGGTATTGATATTTAGCATTGGGTTGGGTAGGGGTCTATTCTAAGCACCACGCAAAAAGTGGGCAGGACTAAAAAGGAGCGACATATTTTTTTCAAAAACTAGTTATAGTTTTTAAATTCATAATTAGAGTATGAACACAGAGCTTAAAATCTTAAGAGGAAAATATATAATACTGAATTACAAAGACTCCTATTAGAATGAAAATTTACAAATGGGTATTATTTGATACGGTGAGTGTTTTAAGTTTATCTATTTTGCACTGTCTCGAAGACCAGAGGGCGCAGTAGCTAAGCTTACGCTAAGCCCCTGTGGCGAGCTTGTGTAATATAGTCTTTAGCGTAACTTTGATGCAAATTTTTCTTCTATTCACTTAGTAAATAAGTTAGTAAATCAACACTTAAAGTAGCACCATTTAACTTAATAAATGACTAGTTAAGTTCTATCGAATTGACAATTAAGTGCCTTCTAATGGATTCAATTTCACAAACGAAATACTCGTATTACACTATATAAATATTGCTGCATGTGCGTGCGTGTCAATTCCCAACAAACGTTACTTATATGTATGCCAGTAAACGACCTTTATTAGTGAGACTTAAGTGTCGCTTAATGTATCTGTCTCATGTAAATAAAGCAATTTTATAAATATGACACAAAATACCCTCTAGGAAAAAATTATTTTTTATACCCCAACGCGTACTGCGCAAGGGGTATATTAACTTTGTCATTCCGTTTGTAACGCCAAGAAGGAGGCGTGGCAGGTATAGAAAAGTGTATATATTTTTGATCAGCATCGCCACCTGAGTCGATTTACGTGCATCCATCTGTCTGTCCGTATTGTCTGTCTGTCTGTCTTAAAACACGATTACAGCCGTAATTTTGAAGCTATCGCAATGAAATTCAAAATATACGATTGCTTTAAAAAAATGAAGATCAAGTTCGAAAATGAGCCAAATCGGATGAAAAGTACGCCTACCTCCCATAGAGAGTGACTTTATTTTTACAGTAAAATCTCTTAAAAATCCACAAAAATTAACGAAATGTCTTGAAATTTTGCACATGAGCTTTGTCAAAATCTAATGAAAGTCTCTTTATTTTAAATTCACATGTGCTTTGGTATATAACATGAACCATATTTATGATATTGGGCAAAATCGAATGAAAACTACGCCTACCTCCCATACAAAGCGACGTCATCAAAATAGAAAAACTTTCGTAAATATATAAAACTGAATGTCATCGTATCTGTAGTGGCTAAAGACTTCGAATATACTTGAATTAAGCCGCAGGGGGGTATTTTAGCTTCAATACCCTGCGGAAACTCCATTCCTTGCTAGTTTTTTAATTCTCTCATAATAAGTTATAAAGTAAGTGGCTTATACGTTTATTAAGCACATAACCTTATATTAAGTACCCGTAACATCTTATAAAATCTTCGATCCATGGTATTGTTTTCAAAAATACTGTTTTTTAGAGAAAGAAATCAAAAATATTAAAAAATTATTTTGTATTAAATAATTGTGATATTTGAAGTCCAGAATACAGCAGAAAGAGGAACCAAATAGCTTAGAGCAAACTTTTTTTTTTTATCAAATTTTACAGTAGTATAGCATTAAAAAGTTGGAGATAAAATCATATATATGATTTTTTTTTTTTTTGTGAATTCGCGTAAGGTTGATTCGATAATACACATGCATAAGCTTTGTTATATAAATTGATAAATGAAGGACTTAAACTCTTAAGGATATCATCTTGTCTTTACCCCATTGTTTCTGCAATCGGTTCTGGAGCCTTTTCGTACTTTTTTGTTTTTTTTTTTTTTATTAACCGCCGCTATATTGACAATCAAGTAAATTCGTATCGAAATATTTTTTCCACTCAATGCTTTTTTTTTATCTTTGAGATGCCTTACACAGCAAATAATATTATAGTAACTTTTCGGGGTCGGGGCATAGTAACTCATACTTTAAAATTTCCAAGCTCGCTAGGAGTTTATTTTTCATTATTCTGACTTATTAAGGACTGAATGACAAAAATTAGTAATACCCGAGTAATGCACTTCAGCTAGAGAGTAACATATAAGTGACTGATATTAAACACTAAATATAAAAATTTTAAATTTCATGAATTATGAATAAATGGTATTATTATCAACAATATTGAAATTCATAATTGTCTGGTATAAAGAGAAAAAGCAATGAAACATTAACTTAATATCGTATACAGCTCATTCCTAATTATTATAACGTATTTGCAAATATTTAAGGTTTTATATCAATTCATGTTTTTATAAAAATGTATAAATTGCATATAATTTCTTAATAAGAATGAAGACAAGTTTTCGAATAACTTTTTTTTATATCTATAAAAAAAAAGAAATGAATGGTGTAAATAATCACGGTTAAAATTTTTTAGTTACTTGTTCCTATAGGGTATGCCAGCCCTTCCATTTACACGCAGACACATTCACAAAATCATTCGTGCCACAATTCCATTAAATAAATTTAAATGTTTGAAATTTAATTCATATGTTGTCATTGATATACAAACAATAAGCTTCAAAAAAAAAAAATATAAATGAAAAAACTGCTTAATTGTAGTTCCATACATCAAATTTTTTTTATTTTAACTGCTTTTATGGTAGTTCGTGTCGCGTGCAAGTTTTGGCTTTAGCCTACATTGCATGTAGCTTGAGCTAAACCTAAACCGTTATAAATGTGTATGCACGTTTTCACGTAATTGAAGCCAAATCAATTTGTCTACCTAATTGAGACCCTGTTAAAATTTTGTTTTTACGTTACTGTTGTTATCGGCCTTATGAGTAAATATTTAATATTTTGGTTTTTGATTAATTTATTCAAAAACAACTTTAATCGACTTTCCACAAGCTATTCCAGCTGGATTTAAGACTAACAGCTTTGAGGTTTTAATACCTTAATTATCCTATTAATATCAGCTTAAAACTATTGTTTTTATCAAGTATCTGTCTCCAAATGGTTAAAATGGAGACTTGTACATTTACTTAATATACACGCAGAGAAAAACATTTGTCATTGAAATAAAATATATTTCAATACTGGAATACATACCTTGCAAAAATTGCTAACTGATTTTGCTAACATTAATAAAAAGTTTTGAAGTAGACAACAACAGTTTTTTTTTTATTTTTGATGAAGTAGTCTTTCACTTTTATTTAAAGAAAAATGTATTTCCTGTGTTTTGAAAAACGTGTAAAACTTGCTAAAGTTGATCAGTCCGCCTTAACAGAGCAGAACAATCGCGACATCATCACGCTGTTAGCAATATCATTACGCTGTTAGCGATATCATCACGCTGTCAGCAATATGATCACGCTGTTAGCTGTTCATTTATGTTGCATTGTACAACATTGCTTATGCCGTAGTTATGCTAGACTTACTTGTTTGGTGAGTTTTTTTTTTTATTACCAACCCTATCCGAAGCTATTAACAACCCATTACCCATTACCGAAAGGATAAGAAACCGATTATCAATAACGGAAGCGATTAACAACCGATAGCCAACCAAAGTAATTGTGTTACAAATATATTATATATAAACATTAAAAAATAGCAGTTTATACATTCTTACTTACTTACATAGGTGCCCGTAACAACGTGGTGCCCGAAACGTGTTCGGGTTTCAGCCGACCTCATCAGCTCTCGCCAGGCGCCTCTGCTTTGCGCGCGCCTTCTCCAATCGGATACACCAAGTGCGGTTAGGGCTTCCTCGGCCTGGTCCATCCATCGGAGGCATGGTCTCCCTCGTCGTCGTTGACCAGCGACCCTCGCCTCGAGCACTTTTTTCGCTGGAGCTTCGTCGTACATACGATGGACATGACCCAGCCAGCGTAGTCGCTGCACAGTTATACGCCGAACTACGTCAATGTCTTCGTAGAGTTCATACAGCTTGTGAGTTATTCGGATGCGATAGTCATCGCCGACTCGAACAGGACCGAAGATTTTGCGAAGAACTTTTCTCTCGAACACCCCCAGAGCGGCTGCGTCAGTTTGCGAAACTACCCATGCCTCAGCGCCATAAAGCAGCACAGGTAGAATGAGCGTCTTGTAGAGTGTTAGTTTTGTCGATCGAGAGAGGGCTCTGGAACTTAGTTGCTTACTGAGCCCGTAGTAGCACCTATTAGCAATTATTGTTCTTCGCTTTATCTCCAGGCTGACTTCATTGCTGTTATTAATGGCGGTGCCAAGGTATAAAAACTGCTTGACACCGCTCTCCCTTGCTTGTAGACAGCATATGCTTTGTTTTACCCTCATTTATCGTCAAACTCACTTTGGCTGATTCCTTTTCGATAGCGGTGAAAGCAGCGGTAACATCTCTCTTGGTTCTGCCGACAATATCAATATCATCAGTGTACGCAAGAAGCTGGACGCCTTTGTAGAAAATGGTGCCATTGCGATGCACACCGGCCTTTCGTACGATCCCCTCCATGATGATGTTGAAGAGATCGCAAGACAGTGGATCGCCTTGCCTGAAACCTCTTTCGGTATTGATGGTTTCGGAGAGATCATTTCCTACCTTAACGAAGCTGCGTGTGTTGCTCAACGTTATTCTGCAAAGTGTAATCTGCAAAGTCTACAGAGAGGGTGTGTGTCAATTTGATTTTCGTGGGTTTCCTCCAGGATGTGTTCTAGCATGAAAATCTGGTCTATGGTGGACTTACCAAGTCGAATGCCACACTGATAAGGTCCAATCAGTGTTATTGTTATCGGCTTTAATCTATCACACAGTACGCTTGAGAGAACCTTATATGCGATGGAAATAAGACTGATATCTCGATAGTTGGCGCAAATTGTTGGGTCTCCTTTCTTATGTACAGGGCAAAGTACGCTGAGATTCCAATCATCGGGCATGCTTTCCGCTAGCCATATTTTGCTGATGAGCTGATGCATGCGCCTTTAGAAATCACCGCCGCTGGTTTTAAACAATTCAGCTGACAGGCCGTCAGCACCCACTGCTTTATTGTTTTTGAGTCGTTGGATAGCAAATCGAGCCTCTAGGTGGTAGTACTTCCACTCCGGCATCGTTGATTGGTGGCACTTAACTGCGGTTCTATGGGCGGCATGGGTGGAATCGTCGCCAGTAAGTAAATTGGAGAAGTGCTGTCTCCACAATCTCAGCACACACTGTGTATCCGTATTCAGATCTCCATTTTCGTCTCTATAAGTGGATGCTCCGGGCTTGAAACCTTGTGTTAGACGCTTAACGTGTTGATAGAATTTTCGTGCATCCTTCTTGCCCTGGTATACCTCTAGTTCCTCACGCTCACGCCTTTCCTGCTCTCTTTTCTTGCGTCTGAATAGGCACTTTTCTTCCTTCCTCTTTTCGCGATAGTTTCCTCAATGCGACACTCCTGATCGTACCATTGGTTCCGAGGTTGCGGGTGCCGGAAACCAATGACTTATTCAGCGGCAGCTCACATGTAGTGGAATATATGCTCCCAAAGTCCGCCGGCGTCGTCGGGTCCAGAGGTTGGTTGGTTGAGCTTAGCCGAGATTAGAGCGGAGTAGGCCTAGGCAGTCCGTTGTAATTGTAGCTTAGTGACATTTAGCTTTAGTTGCATTCCTGTGCATATGTTCTTCGCATTGGTCGGATTCAATGTTGACCCCCCCGAAAATTACGCACATCTAGAACACTAGAGGCATGCCTTCCGTCGATTACAACATGAACAATTTGGTTTCGCGTTTTCCGGGGACAGCCAAGTGGCCTTGTGAATGTCGAGGTACTTAAATCTGGTGCTACTAACTACAACGTTTCGCGCCGCGGCGAAGTCGATCAGTCCTAGACCGTTGTTCATGGAGGCCTCATGAAGACTGAAATGGCCGACAGTGGGGCCAAAGATGCCTTCCCTTCAGGCTTTCGCATTAAAATCGCCGAGGACTATTCTTACGTCATGGACCGGATGGTGTTCGTATACGTCCTCAAGACTGGCGTAGAAAGCGTCCTTGACGGCTTCGTCCTTTTCCTCTGTCTGGGCATGCTTTAAAATTACGGCTGTAATCGTGACGACAGACGGACAGACAGACGGATACACGGAAATCGACTCAGGAGGTGATGCTGATCAAAAATATATACATTTTTCTATACCTGTCACTCCTCCTTCTTGGCGCTACAAACGGAATGACAAAGTTAATATACCCCTTACGCAGTAAGCGTTGGTAACATGTAAATTCTTAGTTTTTTAGCTGCCGCATACAAAATTTTAGGGAAAATGTTAAGAAAGCTTTCATTGAAATCATTTCAAAATTCAAAAAATATTGAAAATACGTTCCTTTTTTTATTTGCCTTTTAAACTTTTGGAAATTATTTTCACTTTTCCCATACAAATTTCTTTATGAATACAAAAGCTTTGAAGTTGGCGCTTTTGATTAAAAGTCTGATTATATTAGCGCCGACCTTAAAAGCTCTTGTATTCATAAATAAGTTAATATTTTTATTATAATAAAACAAATTAGAAAAAAATTAAAATAATAAGTTTTCCAATGTAATATGTTTGAATAAATTATCAAATATGACCAAGAAATTAAAAGGAAAATTTTAAAATTATTTTTTACTTTGTAGTGATTTTGTAGTCGGTTTTTTTTAAGTTTTTTGCTTTTCTGTGCTCTCTGTGTTTATTAATAAAAAATTTCTTATAACTATAAAACTGTAATATCCATTTTTTGTTCTCACACATATTCTCTTAATATCATAAGAAAATCAGTGCAGCAAACGTTGTTCTACGTTTCAGACTTGCGTTCTTAGAATTTTCATAAGCATTATATTCATATTATTATTAATAATTTATTATTTTTATTAACCATGTCAATGCTCTTTGATGTCTGGACTCACGCTACTGTTAATTGTATAAACAAATATTTATTTTCTAACCACTCGTACTAGTAGAGTGTAATTTGTGTTTATTTTTTTTTTTTTTTTGTCTTGAATTTACCATAAATTTCTTTTTTAAGCGTACAAATGGGAATTTTTTTTTTTTTTTCTTAGTTAGATCTGCATATAATTTACTTTTTTTGCCACATCCACTGACGATGTGCTAATTGAATTTTTTGCTCTTGCCAACGAAAGTGTAGATATAATATTTTGCTAACCTTAACAGAAACAAACACGTACATTTAGGCTGAGTTAATGCAAGCCTTAACGATATTTGTGAGGTTTTATTTTTATTTTTGTTGTTGTTCTTGTTATTTTTTCTTGCTACCATTTTTGTCTTACTTGTTGTTATTGTTGCTTGCTGTTGGGCAAATGATAAAATATAGTTATGATATAAAATATGTTAAGCTGTAAGTGGTATCTAAAGAGCTCCAGCGAGAACAGACAACATCCAGGAACAAAGTGAGTATAACTAAATTTGCAATATTTTTTCTATAAACGAGTATATTTACGAGGATGATTTGTTTTGTTTTTTTTATGTTTTTTTTTTCTCTCTTGTTTATATTTATTTTTTTCCTGATGTGTCTGTTAAGTAGTTCTTGGCTTGTTGGCTGCTTTATGTTAAGAGTTGCCACAACATAAGATATAATTATGCCAAAAACATTGTTACAACTGATGGTTATTATTAGCGAAAAGTTCTTTTAAGAACCCAAAATACATCCTTTAGGCACACGTGCACACACTTCAGTGTACTGCGTAGATACAGATACATTTGCAAAGTTAAGGCATATAAAGGCTTTTATAGTAGGTACATATTCAGAATTTTGTGTCATGGTGAAGACCAAATCTTTAAATGTCCCTATAGGAACGAACTAACTTGTTTTTAAAAACAACTAATTAAAAAACTAGTTTAAAATAAACCAGTATATGAACTACTTTGAATTATATTAAGGCGGCAACTACTATGATTTTGACATGTTTTAATTGCAAATTTTTATTAGATTACAAGTTTATATATATTTAACCATGTTATTTCATTAAATATTATTAACTTTAGGCCATCAGTAATAGTTTTCAATTTGTTGTTTTAAAGTCATTAACAAATAATTTAAATATAACTAATTTAACAAGTAGTTGAAAATATATGCGGACGAAAGTCAATTGCCTTATTTAGCGGATATCACCATACAAAATAAGTTAGTTCGTTCTATGGGAAAAAGTCAGAATTTCAACTAGTTGTGGTTGACAAAAAACTACTTTATCAACTACTTTTAAATTAGTTGATTTTCCTACAGGGGTGCTTCTCTTTCTGTATGTGTGGTAGTGTGCTTTGTCTTAATTTCTATCTTTTGCAGATTTTTTTGTTTACTTTTTACTTATTTATGAAGTATGCCTTGTTAGTTCACTACGGGGAAAAGAACCGGTTCTGAACCTATCACGTGATAGGTCCCCAAGGGGTAGGGACCTGTCCCAATTCTGCCACCAATATATGAAACCGACTGGTCACTTTTACATGGCATTGTCATTGACAGGGACCAATTGCCATCTGCTGCATCACTTTGGACCAGTCCTGTAACCGGTCAAGCAGAGTTGATTGGTGACCTATAATGACGAAAAAAGAACCGGTTTAGAACTTACCATGTGATAGGTTCCAAGGGATAGGGACCTCGCCCAATTCTGCCACCAACATATGAAACCAATTGTCACCTGCTGCATCACCTAAGACATGTCCAGTGACCGGCCTAGAGAAACAGATTTGTGGCCTAACCTCCTGAGATCCAACTCACAACTTTCCATATTTTATAAAATTACACAGAGCTTACATTTTAGTAAAATATTAATTTAATTTAATACATTACATATTTAATATATAAAAAAATTCTAAAACAATGAGAGCCAATGAATATCTTGCCTAACTTAAATTTTTTCAAATAATTTTATTTAAATATAAACTAGTAAGGGCGGAGCTTCGGCAGGGTACCGAAGCTTAAATACCCCCCAGCGGCCATATTGAAGTATATTCGAAGTCTTTAGCCACGACATACACGATGATATTCAGTTTTATATATTAACGAATATATATATTAAGTCACTTTGTATGGAAAGTAGGCGTGGTTTTGATCAGATTTTGCTATATATCATAAAGATGGTTCATATTATATATCAAAGCAAAAGTGCAAAATTTGAAGAGATTTCATCGATTTTTGTGGATTTTTAAGAGATATAACGTTTTAAATAAAGCCAATTTGTATGGGAGGTAGGCGTGGTTTTCATTCGATTTTTTCAAATATCATAGTGGTGGCCTATGTGCAAAATTTCAAGACATTTCTTTAATTCGAGCAGATTTTAAAGAGATTTCATAGCCAGAATTAAGACTAAAGAGCAAGGCTCACGTGCTAAATTTCAAGGCATTTCTTTAATTTTTGTGGATTTTAAAGACATTTTACGGTTAATATAAAATCACCTTGTATGGGAGGTAGGCGTGGTTTTCATCCAATTTAGCCCATTTTTGAACTTGATCTTCCTTTTCTAAAAATAAACTTATATTTTGAATTTCATCGCGATAGCTTTAAAATTGCGACTGTAATCGTGTCGACAGACGGACAGACGGACAGACAGACGGGCACACGAAAATCGACTGAGGAGATGATGCTGATCAAAAATATATATATTTTTCTATAACTGCCACGCCTCCTTCTTGGCGTTACAAACGGAATGACAAAGTTAATATACCCCTTACTCTGGGGTATTTTACGTTGGGGTATAACAATCGTTATAATAAATGAGATCCAATGTAAATTTTGCTTAACTGAAAAGTTAACAAAGTTCCTTGCAACGCAAGAAGCTGAAGTATTCCATTGTTTGTGCTTGTATTGCAGGTGGTCAGAGCATCGCTTTGTTGCTGGAAGCTTCATAAGTTGTTTGTACCTAGTACATGTGGTTTATTATCTATTTGCTGCTGTTTTTACATATTATTTTGTGTATTTATCAAGTCTAAAAGTAATAAATTATTCAGCTTAAAGTCCAATCATGAATCTTTTCTCCCGAGGAATCAGACAAGGCAGTTTTCATTGAATATGAATACTCATGAATATTCACGGTTGATGAAAAAATTGGCATTGACAATTTCCAAAATGTTCTTGAACTTTACCTTAAAAACTAAGACTTATTTTTCTGGAACTGAATAAAATTTATTTCGTATAAAATTTAAAGATTCAAATAATAAAGGAAGAGAAAAGGCAATTAAATGTCAAAAATTAAACATTTTCGATATTGCCCAGCACTTTGTTAAATAATTTTTCTGTGACAGATGCAAATTTTTTCTTTTCAACTTTAAATTTTCACACAATACGAATACAGCTTTGAGTTTTAATAGATCTGTCTCCGCTTGAATTATTTCAAATTTGTACCGTGATGAGTAAAGTTAAATTTGTCCCATATCAGGCACAAAAAAACCTGTTGCGTGACGAGTTTTATCAGACCTTTTATCAGACTGTGATATCTGTTCATTGGAGCTGTCACGGAACCAGTCATTTAAGGGCAATTGACTCTGCTTTCCCCACAGAATTGCTTTGAAAATACATACATTAATGCTTCAATACGCACACACACACATTATATATGCGGCTGTTTTGATTGAAGGCTCTTTTTTGTCAGTTATACTGGGGAAAAAGAGTTCAAAGTCAAATAAGACTTCCACCCACTTAGACTTTACTCCGTTTTCGTACTTCCAGTTAAGCTCTCATCTAGGATATCATCAAGAATCGAAAATTATTTTCCTCTTTAAACCAATCGAAAACATGAAAATCTGTGTTTCATGCTTGCCTAATCTTTTGCGTTCCCTCATGGTATGAAGGGCATTTTTGATTTCCAAAAATATAGCGCATATTCCTAACCTTCACCTGTGTGTATGAGTTTGTGAAGATGCTTATGGGGTCGTGCTAACTGCATTTCTCTCTGCCATGAATGTCCAATACATTCAGATTTTCAAAAAACTAAAATTATTCAAAATATATAACTTCATATCAATATGTTTTCGTAGAATTTATATCAAAGTAATTGAGCTATAACTTTTAAAGTAAAAATATCAGTATTTAGTCGCAGACCAAAAAGTCTAAAAGAAGACTCACCCACCAGTTTTTGTGATAAATAAAATAATTTCTTTCTCTGCCTTAGCGGAGAGCACATATAAAAACAAAACGTGCAAAACTTGCTGAAGATGGTCAGTGAATCCGGCTTAAAAATTCAACCCGCTTCGCTTGAAAATGTATTTTAAAATCTGTCTGATTCATTTAATTATCGCATCAAAATGTTTCCCTTTTTCCAATAATAATAGAGCAATTATAGAAAAACCCTACACAAATTTGTTTTTAGACAATATAAGTTTTTTGTTGATATATTTTCAGACTCAACTCAAAATGTTCATCAAAAAACAGAAAAGCTTACAAATAAAAGTTCCCAAATTTGCTGACACCACAAACCACACACTCAGCCAGTCAGTCTGTGTGTCAGTCTGCCTGTGATTCACGACAATTTTGGTGTTTGTCAAAACAGATGATGCAGAGATTAAAAACACAAGCACAATGAAAAATTTTTATTATCCTACTCAACAAAAGTGGAAACACAATGAAAAAAAAAAAAAAAAAAATAAAAAATAAAATTAAAAAAGAAGGCCACGCCAAGAAAGTTCTGGAAACTAGACAATACATTGAAATGCTACGCGGTTAGCTGTTTAATCCTTTTGCTAACTTTTATGATAACAGTTGTCAACGGAAGTTGATTTCTCTAAAAACCCCTGCTCTCTCAACCCCCTCCTCTCACTCCCCCACAACTTTGCCAGTCTTAGAGCGAGTATTTAAGCAATTATGGAATGGCTGGTTTTATTTCACAGCTGGGCCAAATCCTAGGGAAACAATTGCTTTGTCTTATTTTAAAGAATATTTGAAGATAGATAGATTTTAATTCGCTCATCGGATGAAATAGAACTCAGCCCGCTGGTAATACTTTGTTGGTGCTTCGAATATATTATATTTAATAACAATGTTATAACCACAGAATATTGCATTATTTGCCCTACTGTAATGTAGAACTGTCGATCTGTAGATATGCACAAGTCAGTTTTGTGTTGCATACATAAGTTTGACTTCAGTCGCTTTAGTAGCACAAAGTGTATTTTAACAAGTACTAAAGAAGTAAAGTGATACTGTGATAAGAACTAGTTTTTATTTTTAAACATGAATAAAAAGTTAATAATCTATATCTATATCATCTATATCTATATCTATATCTATATCTATATCTATATCTATATCTATATCTATATCTATATCTATATCTATATCTATATCTATATCTATATCTATATCTATATCTATATCTATATCTATATCTATATCTATATCTATATCTATATCTATATCTATATCTATATCTATATCTATATCTATATCTATACCTATATCTATATCTATATCTATATCTATATCTATATCTATATATATATCTATATCTATATCTATATCTATATATATATCTATATCTATATCTATATCTATATATATATCTATATCTATATCTATATCTATATCTATATCTATATCTATATCTATATCTATATCTATATCTATATCTATATCTATATCTATATCTATATCTATATCTATATCTATATCTATATCTATATCTATATCTATCTATATCTATATCTATATCTATATCTATATCTATATCTATATCTATATCTATATCTATATCTATATCTATATCTATATCTATATCTATATCTATATCTATATCTATATCTATATCTATATCTATATCTATATCTATATCTATATCTATATCTATATCTATATCTATATCTATATCTATATCTATATCTATATCTATATCTATATCTATATCTATATCTATATCTATATCTATATCTATATCTATATCTAAATCTATATCTATATCTATATCTATATCTATATCTATATCTATATCTATATCTATATCTATATCTATATCTATATCTATATCTATATCTATATCTATATCTATATCTATATCTATATCTATATCTATATCTATATCTATATCTATATCTATATCTATATCTATATCTATATCTATATCTATATCTATATCTATATCTATATCTATATCTATATCTATATCTATATCTATATCTATATCTATATCTATATCTATATCTATATCTATATCTATATCTATATCTATATCTATATCTATATCTATATCTATATCTATATCTATATCTATATCTATATCTATATCTATATCTATATCTATATCTATATCTATATCTATATCTTTATCTATATCTATATCTATACCATTCTATAAAGGCTTCTATAAAAACTTCTATACCATTATATAAAATTGAAGTGAACATTTTTGTTTCCAGGTAAACTCCAAAAGTACAACGTCGTTTTTTATGAAATAAGTTTTAAAATATCAAATTTATGCTACAACACACCATAGGAGTACGTTTATTTCGAACTTTTAATAATAAGTATGTTTAACTAAAGTCTTTAGTTTTTAAAAAAATCATCCCCGATGCCAAGAATTGCTTGATCATTTTACTTTCACGCGATTGTGTGGCGAGAATTTCAATAAACTGCATGTTGTTCTCTTCTATGTTTCTGCTCAGCTAGCACAACAAAAAAAACAGATGAGCCACGTGCAAGGCGGAAAGGCAGATTCATATAATAGCAGTGCTGAGCTGCAAAATAAAACAACAGAAAAAAACGTTTTTATTCCTTTGAAATGCGTTGTCTTAAGGGCTGATGTTCAAAAGTTCAAAAGTTTTTGTTGGAGTAAACAAACGTGTTAACGCTATTTGTTGATAAAAAAAATGTAAATGACCACTGTGGCCTGCTAGTTTAACAATAAATGGTTAGAAAATAATAAAAAATAATGTAAAGTATAGCCTGGCTAAAAAAAAACAAAATGAGAGATTATTTAATAGTTCCAAAAAATGATTGCGAAAATAATTGCTTTTATTTGTTTTGTTTTGTTTTGGTGTGCTCTCTTGAATTTTTGTTATGTTCTGGAAAAGGAGAGAAGATTTGTTAAATTTTTGTATTCTTTTTTACCTTGTGCGTCATATGCAGCAAACATACTCTGTTATCCGCTTACTACTTTACCAGTTTTTTGACGTTCATGTTGGAACAAATGTAATAAAGAATTGTAAACAAGCATTTGGCTACCTCTTAGCTACATTGTATTTAAGAAATAGTCAGTTTACTAATGCTTGTACTTACCACTGGGTGAATCCATTTTCTCTTTGATAAGCGCATAAAAGCAAGCTGTTGATGTATTATTGAGTACTTTGATTTCTTGGGGCTGTTAAATTTACAATAGATAAAAGCTTATTATACTGAGCAAAAAGTTTTAACTTATAATAAAATGTAATACTGACAAGCCTGTGAGGCAATTTAACTTTGAGTTTTATATTAAACAGGAAGAAAATATTTCTTGTATTATTGAAATTTATGCTTCAGGGGCACACATGGGTTAAACAAAATACAAGTTGAAGGTTGCAATTTTTAATGATTAATAGTATTAAAGGCTTATTGAGTTCGGAAGAAAATTAATTTTAAGCAAAAATTTTAATTTTTGATTTAATTTTAAATTAATATTTTAATTGACTCTTTTTGTTATCGAATTGTAAATGCTGAAAACTAAGAATAAGTTTTTAGTCCTAATATCTTCAAAAAAGTTATTAAACGTAATTATCCATTATATATTAATAAAGTTTTTAACGGAATTTCTTTTTGGAATCTATACATTAAACTTAGGTTGATGCTTTTTTCTAAATAGAATAGAATAGAAAAAAAAACCTGTTTCGTATGACACACACACATTTGCTGACTACAAATTTATTGAGGAAAAATTTAGCTCAAATTCAAATTCAAAATTTTAAACTCAAAACTCATATTTATGAGCCAAAAATAAGCAGGGCTGACATATTGAAATCTACTTAAGCTCATAAAATTCTAAAGTATGCGAAGTATTTATCTACTGCAGATAGCTGCAAAACTTGATGTATTTTAAGTTCACTACACAAATTTATGGAAATAGTTCGTCCACATCTTGCTAACAATTTGATCACTGAAATAAATGAAATAAATTTATTTATGGCATATTACAGCACAACTCAAGCACATTGCAGCACAATATTACAATTTTTGAAAACAATTGCTGATTGCCTCATTGCAGCATGACTGGAGCATATAAGAGCACAACATCAAAATTTTTTCGAAATTTTCTATGGCATTTTGAAGCACAACTCGAGCACATTACAGCACAACATTCAAATTTTTCAAAACATTTCTTTTCTTTTGCAGCACAACTCAAACTTATTGCAGCACAGCCTTAAAATTTGTAAAAAAATGTATGCATGGCATATTGCAGCACAACATATACATTTCTGAAAAAAGTTCTTTATGACACATTGTAGCACAACTCGAGCACATTACTGCAGAGTATCAAAACTTTTATAAATTTTTTTGTCCTTTTCACATTGCAGCTCAACATACAAGTTTCAAAAAAATGTTCTCCTGCACATTACAGCACAAATCGTGCACATAACAGCACAACATCTAAATTTCTGATAAAATTTTCAACGGCGCATTGCAGCACTGTTCGATCACATTATAGCACAATATTCAAATATTTAAAAATATTTTTTTTCTACCCTTTGCAGCACTACTCGAGCATAGTAGTGCTGCTCGAAATTATAAAAATTTCATAATCGGTATATTATTTAGGTATCAGATGTTACTCTAATGGGGGAAAAAAAAACGGATAAGCATTGTTTAATGTTCAATTCAGAGAAGTTTGTTGGTTGAGAAGGAGAAGGTGAAAGAGAAGAATGAATTAGATTGGTAGGTTTATGAATCAATATGTATCTTTAGATTAAAATTTAGTTTAGAATTGATAGGTTAATGAACCGTTAAGATATAATATAGCCTTAAATTAGAATATAGCGTTTAAGAATTAATTTGAAGATTTTCTAAAATTTTGGTAATAATTAGTGATAGATAGATTGTGACCTTAGATAATGGCTTAACCCATTTTTGCCCAGCGCTGCCTTAACGCAACGGTATACTTTTCTTTACCTGGAGGTCATACAGTGATAAATTTTCATGATCTCCAAAAAGAATATAAAATTTTAAGAATTTATCTAATCGACCTCGAGGTCGATTAATTTGCTCAAGGCTGAACAATTACGTTTACTTACATTTACTAGCTTGGGGAATTTGAGAATTCACGATTATTTTTTATCTCTTATTTTAAACCTCAAAAAAATCTTAAAAAAAAATTAAGGCAAAATTAATTCCTGTACTATCTTTCTCAGGCTTCATATTTAATTTTTGCGAACTTTTATGAAGTTTGACTGACATACGTGGCTCCCGCGGGTTAACCCAACGCTGGTCTTTAACGAAATACGTTTTTGTATATTTTTTGTTGTTTTGTGGAAATTTTTGTGATCAATATTGGCGCAAAACGCTTGAGTTTGCTTGTAGAATATATATCAATTTGAAAATTAAAAATCTCGAGGTGGCAACACTATTTTAACTTTTTGTTTTAGACCAAACTAAATATATTTGAAAAGTTTACGGGAACATGGATCAGTCCATAATGGATTAATGGTAGATTTGATTGAAATAATTTTAGAGACATCGTTGTAATAGTTCAATTATTTTATTGTTGAGAACACCAAGTATTGTTATCTAAATATTAATTATATCAATTAATGACATATTGTAGGTAAAATCAATCTTTCTACGTCACATCGAAGCACAACTCGAGTACATAACAGCACCAACAGTAAAATATTTCTTAAAAAAATGTTTCTTTATGGCTCATTTAAGCACAAATCAAAATTTTTATGTATTTAACTTTGTGGTATATTGCAGCACAACTCGAGCACATTGCAGCACAACATCCAGATTTCAAAAGAAAAAACAGTGTTTTTACCCAAATTAAAATTTTTTAAAAAATAAAGATGAAACTTACTTCACAATGACATTTTTTTTTCAATGTGGCGCATGAAAACATTCACAGATCGAATTGTAGCATATTTGTTTGTAAATTAATCAAAAATGGGGGCACACTACAATGTTGCTTGCACGAATTTTTAGCATTCACTTTATCCATACATCACAAAAATATCACCACGAAACCTTTAAAACGGCTTATTAAAGCTATACTCAGATATTTACTTAAACTATAAACTAAAAATCTAACATTTTATGCTCTCAGTTACTGCTTCAGATACAATTTATGGCTTTGAAATTGAAGAATGTTTATTTTTTTGCTTACTCAAAAACAACTTTAAGAAAAATTTAGTAGGTATTCAGAACCGGAAAAATATCTCGTAAAACTGTTTACGAGCACGAATCAAGCTGAAAATTTGAAACAAATTTACAACGTATGCAAAAACAGATCCTTGATAAAAAGCATTAAACAACAAGGAAAAAACAAAAATGTGTCAATCATGAGCACGCCATCATTTTTATACACACACACACATGCAAAAACAAAAAACCCGACAACACATAAAATGACACACAAAAGACACAGAAATGGAAGTGGAAGTGGAATATAAGATATAGTAAAAAATGAAAATAAAAATTATTTACAACAATAACAAAAACATGCTTCTCGACGCAGTCGTAAAATAGCTGCTCGAGCGTGTCGCAATCAAAAGTATTTGAGTTGAGCTTAGAATTTCCAGCCACGTATGCATTCCTCATAGACTTAAGGAAGAAAGTGTGAAAAATATACATAAAAAAAAAAATTATGCCCGACAGCGAAAGTTTGCTTAAAATACACATTTTATTGTAGGCAACAGCAGCGGCATCAAGTGGCTGGTCCGGCTGCAATTGTTGCGTTTGTCATGTTTGTGTTGAAATCCCAACGCACACACACGCGCAGTCAGACAAAGCATTGCTCTGTGTGTGAATGTCAGCGTGTGCGTGCTTGCTTTAGTGGTCCTTTTCAGTGACACTAGCTGGCCAATCCCAGCGATCAACTCAACTCAATGTCAAAAAATGCATTTATGTGGTTTTCTATTCCCCACACACACTCTCACTATGTGACACACGTACCACTTGATGTCAAAATCATGCCAAATGTTTCAAAAAGAGTAAAACAGGTCATTAACTGTTGTCCTAAATTGCTTTTGCTCTTGTTGTTCTATTATTTTTTTTTCCAATGATTTCAGCGCTATTAAGTGTATTGGTCACACAAAACAGTTGTGTGTCAGCATTACGTGTCGCTTTGACATTTGCACATGACGGAATAGAGACAAGAAATAATAAGTAAAGAAAATAATATTAAAAAAAAAAATAACAACTTGTCAATGTCACAAAAGTGTCCCTTGCGACTTGTCGCAGTTCTACATAAAAATCTGCTAGTGAACTGCTTGTGCATTTGTACTCTTGGCTATATTTGTTGTTTTATTATTAAATGACGCTCAGATTTGCTTATCATGCCGGTGCTTTGAATTATCATTCCTCCATTTCATCTGCCAGTCGATTCATGGAAAATTTATAATAATTTACAATCTAGAGCTTCAGTAGCTCCAGAAGCAAGCACTCACTAGCAACGGTAGTACTCGCAGTAGCAGCACTTTATTACCTTTTGTAATACTTAAGATGATAAATGATAAAATTTTTAATAAATTATATGTTAAGCTACCTCAGAAGAATACGCTTTTGTTAGAAAATTGCTCAACCCTAGCATATCCGATGACACTCTGTCACTGACTGAGAGTAAATAAACCATTCTGGACCACAAAAACATTTCGTCGTCTTTGTTGAGTTGGTTGACTGTAACAGATGATATCTGTTTGGTTAATGGAAGACCTTATCTTATATTTTTTCATTAAGACTTTTACGACATACTTTAGGAAATGTTCTATAATTATATAAACAGCATATGGAAGACTGAAATCAAGGCATAAGAACAATCGAGAAAGCGCGAAAAATGGTGAAATATAGCTAAGAAGTAAATTTTACTCAAATATCGTTTACAAATGAAAATAAAACGTATATGAAACTAGTAAGGAATGGAACTTCGGCAGGGTACCGAAGCTAAAATGAAACGCGACCGTATTGAAGTATATTCGAAGTCTTAAGCCGTCTATAAAATTTTTATGTATAATCTGCAAAAATATATGTGTCAAACGCTTCATTTTATTTTATCCTTAGCTGCCACATAGAGTAATTTGTAGACTGCCCATTATGCTAAAGAATATATGTGCAGAATTTGATTGGTATGTGCAAAAACATGTCAACGATGTAAAATAATTTCGTTCAAAATTAAAGTGCCAAGCCCCCCGTTCATTCCGCCCAATTTTCTAGAATATTGACTGTTTATTATTCCAAAGAATATGGAAAATTTGGATGAAGTCAGACAAAGGCAATAGAAAGAGTTCGATTTAAATTAAAGTGGCAAGCCTCTGTCTAATTTTGCGCAATTTTTTATACTAACCACTGCTCATTATTCCAAAGAATATATTTGCAAAATTTGGTTGAAGTCAAGAAAGCGGTGTTAAAGGAGTTTGATTAGAATTAAATTCACACGCCCCTTGGCCAGTGCTAGATTAACACATAGCGAGGCCTGGGGCTAAAATCGACACGAGGCCTACTTAGGTTAGGTTAGGTAGAGGTGGCAGTCGGTGTATACGAAAAAACATGCATCAGATCATCAGCTCAGTAGAAGAAACGCTGTTCGAAGCCAACAGCGAAAGCCCAACAGTTCGCAAAAGACTCGCACGGGAGAGAAGCTTGCTTAAGTGGCAGGATCGCTGGGATAGCTCATTTAAGGGTCGGTGGACTCATCAGCTCATCCCTAACATTACCGCTTGGTTGGGTAGAACTCACGGCTCTATGAACTTCTACATTAAGCAGATTTTAAGCGGGCACGGTTGCTTCAGGGCATATCTGCACAAATACAAGGACGTAGCAGATCCCTATTGTTCTCATTGCGAGGGAAGTATACCAGTAGACGCGGCTCATGTCCTCTTCGAGAGCCCCTAGTTCCAAAATGCCAGACTTGAGGCTTCGGTTAGTCTCGGCGAAACGGTAACTGATTAAAACTTGGTTACCATTATGCTGAGAAAAGAAGCTAACTGGTCAGTGGTTAGCACCCTAGCACGACTGATTATCGATGAACTTCGAAGAGTTGAGCGTTTGCGAAATATATAAGGTGGAGTTTATATACAAGCCCATGACCAAATCTATTAGAATACGGAAACAAGTTCATCAGTTTTCAGCTTAGTGCTGTTCCCATGCTCCGTGAGGTCATGCTTTGCGGCGGTCCCACGGGGCTTATACAAGGACGACAATTCAATGCGGAGGTTAGGTTTAGTGCGTAAGAATCGCAAACTCCCACCTGCACGGTGGTGCCTTTTGAAGGTTCCCTCTTCGCGAATAAAATAAAAAAAAATAAAAAAAAATAAAAAAAAAAAAAGGCATAGACATAGACATAGACATAGACATAGACATAGACATAGACATAGACATAGACATAGACATAGACATAGACATAGACATAGACATAGACATAGACATAGACATAGACATAGACATAGACATAGACATAGACATAGACATAGACATAGACATAGACATAGACATAGACATAGACATAGACATAGACATAGACATAGACATAGACATAGACATAGACATAGACATAGACATAGACATAGACATAGACATAGACATAGACATAGACATAGACATAGACATAGACATAGACATAGACATAGACATAGACATAGACATAGACATAGACATAGACATAGACATAGACATAGACATAGACATAGAGGGTGTCAAGGGGGTGGACACTGTGAGGTGAAAGAGTCTGTTTGCTTCAACCTGGCGGAGCCAGCTCGATATTCACAGTTAAACTCCAAGTCTACTCTCATGCTACCACATAAATATTTGTGTGCTAGCACGCTTGTCTGATGGCAAGTGCCTCCCCGTGGTGGCACCTGGGCGCTGTGCTACCAACCGACAGCATGGTGGCGGATGAGAGAGGCGAAACCAAAAAAAAAAAAAAAAAACCCAGAAGCGTTTGACCCATAGTGGGCGGCTCACTGGTCTGCGTCTGTACCGTAGCGGTCGGCAGTATTCACACCTGTCTGTAGGTATAAACGGATAAGGGAAGGTCACCCCGAAAATAAACCATTTACCAGGAATGTCGTCTAATAACGCAACTACTCCAGGTGGAAACCACAGTAGTGGAAATCCACCCGTGGGCAATCCCACGGTCGAGGCAAGGATTCTGGAGGCCTCAAACAACATTTCTGCCCCAAAAACTGCTGCAGCGGTGGCGCACTCGGCCGCTGCACCAGTCAAAGCTACGAGCAGCAACACTACAACCGAGAACCCATTTAAAATGAGCTCAAAGGTTCAGCGATCGCCAACTAAAGGCACACCCGAAGGATCAAAGCTGCAGCATAGAGAGCCTGTCATCAAGGCAACCCCTGAAGCAGCAGCAAGCGTCAGTGTAGATGACCCTGTCATCAAAAAGCTGGTCAAAGTGAAGACACTGATACAAGGTCTGGCAGAGTTCGTCAAAACCAAATCGAACGTCCACAATGAGATCCAGAAGCTTATAAGACTGGCAAATCTGGCCTGTGAAGACCTCTCAATTGAGCTGTTCGCCGATAACGCGAACAAGAATAAGGTCAACGCGAGTGCTTCACAAGTCCATAAGGACTCTCAGACGGACCCAATTTTTGCGCATGGCTCCAAGGCTACTCCAAAAAGAGCAAGCGAACGCAGCAGTGACTCGCGGAAACCTCCGCCAAAAAAGACTCGACTGCAGCAGCTTGCTGTCCAAGAGACTGCTCTAAAGCCATCCTATAGCGAAGTGGCTAATTCGTCTCCTCTGCCAAAAACTCCGGCAAAGCGAATGGTTGAGCCTTGGACAAAGGTCTCTAGAAAGCCCAAAAAACGCAAAAAACCGCCTCAGAAGCTGGCTAGACCTGATGCGATCGTCGTAGCAAAAGCAGGTGAGCTTTCATATAGCGATATCATCATGCGGATGAAACAGGAAAAATCGCTTGAAAAGTTCGGCGAAAACGTTTCGAGAGTAAGGCGCACTGAAAAAGGTGAAGTACTTATCCAGCTTAAGCGCGCAACCACCCAGTCAACCCAGGAGCTGAAGAAAGAATTTGATATGGTTTTCAATGGCCAAGTCGAAACCAGGACTCTCACGGAAGAAACACAGGTCGAGATCAAGGATCTTGACGAGGTTACAACACCGGAAGATGTCTGCAGCGCAGTCCAAAAGCAGCTCGGCGACTTAAAGGTGGCAAGAGTGAAATCACTCCGTAAAGCCTATGCAGGCACGCAAACAGCGGTCATAAGCCTTCCAGCACTGCAGGCGAGGAAGCTGATAGAGACTGGCAAGCTCAGAGTTGGCTGGATCATTTGCAGAGTCCGCGAAAAAGTTACGCCAACCAGATGCTTTAAGTGTCTCGACTTTGGTCACACGGCGAAAACTTGCAACAGCACAGACCGAAGTAAGTGCTGTATGAAATGCGGCAAAGAGGGCCACAAAGCAAAAGAGTGTTCTGCAGAAGCAAGCTGTTTCTTGTGCTTAGAAAGGAAATGCTCGGAAACAAATCACCGTGCCGGAAGCTTGAAATGTTCGTCCTTTTCAGGAGCTAGCAAACCTAGGAAATGATGAGGTTCTTACAGTTGAATCTCAGCAACTGTCGCGCAGCGCAAGATCTTTTAGCGCAAACCGTTCGAGATCTAAGCACTGATGTAGCTATCTTGAGTGAGCCTTATAACGCGAAAGCACCAGGAGTCTGGGCATCAGACATTTCTGGAAGAGCCGCCATATGGTCCTGCGGAAGACATCCTTCCCTAATGAGACAGCATACACGTGCAAACGGTTTTGTTCGTGTAGAAGTTATGGGCACACATATTGTAAGCTGCTACCTTGCACCAAGTCTATCCATAGAAGAGTTTGCTGTTACTGTCGACGCAATAGTTGACGATGTTAGAGGAATCAGTCCAGTTGTTATTGCTGGTGACTTCAACGCGTGGGCCGTAGACTGGGGAAGCCAGAGAACGAATCAAAGAGGGCTCATTATTCTGGAGGCTTTTGCTTCGTTAGAGTTTGTGCTTTTAAACACGGGAACGCAGTGTACATTCTCCAACGCGAATGGCAGCTCAGTAATTGACCTGACATTTGCCAGTTGTGGCCTGAGCACGCAAGTACAGTGGCAAGTAAGCGACGTCTACACGCATAGCGATCACCAAGCAATCGTGTACACGTTGGAAAGGCAAACCAACCGGCGGAGCAGAGGCCCCCATAGCGAGCCATCATACAAGGTCGAAACGCTTGATGAAGGTATCCTCACAGCAATGATGGCTGACATACACCTCACTGGCTCAGCACAGAATATGGCTAGGCAAGCAACAGAGCAGCTGAAAAGATCTTGCGACGCAGCGATGATGTTGCGAAGGCCAAGTAAGCACCACCACGAGCCTGTGTACTGGTGGACCGCCGAAATCGCCGAAGCGCGCAGCCAATGCCACCAAGCCAGAAGAAGTTACTACCGCGCCAGAGGGACCGACAGGTTCGAAGAACTGCGCGAGGTCTATAGAGAGCGCAGGAAGCTGCTCAAACACAAGATTCGTTCGAGGAAGCGCGAGTGCTTCTTGCAGTTATGCGACGAAGCGGACGTAACCCCATGGGGTACCGCCTATAGACTGGTAATGAAAAAGATGAAGTCATTCGGACGACCACCACCCACGTGCCCTCGCATACTTAGCCGCATTGTAAGTGTGCTTTCCCTCAGCAACCACCGATGCAGCCCGTCATTAATCATGGCGACGTGCAAGCCATTTCCATGGTAACCGCAGAAGAGGTAATGAAAATCTCCAATGCTGTTCATAGCGAGAAGGCCCCAGGGCCAGATAAAATCCCGAACCGCGCGCTAAAAATGGCCATTGCAGCCCAAACACAAGCCTTCGTACAGCTGTATAACGCTTTTCTCACAGAGGGCATATTCCCCGCACAATAGAAGACGCAAAAGCTTGTGCTAATACCAAAAGGTAGCGGCTCTCTGGAGGATCCCTCAGCCTACCGACCTATATGCTTGCTCTACACGATAGGCAAGATCTTCGAGAAATTGCTGTACAACCGCCTCGAAGAAGCAATACAATCCAGAGGAGGACTCTCGAGCCAACAGTTTGGTTTCCGAAAGAGTCACTCTACGTCCGATGCCATAAAACTGGTTACAAGCATAGCAAGTAAAGCTATCGAAGGCACTAGCTGGAAGAAGGGGGCAAAGCAGTATTGCCTGGTGGCAACGCTGGATGTGCAAAATGCCTTTAATTCCGCAAACTGGGATACGATAATGAAAGCGCTCACAAAATTTGAAATTCCACGCTACCTCTCTAAGATATTATCGAACTACTTCGATGGTAGAATACTACGCTATGCACCAGACGAGGGGATAATGGTGTATAACGTCTCCGGTGGTGTCCCACAGGGGTCAGTCCTAGGGCCCCTGCTGTGGAACGTTATGTATGACGACGTCCTTAGACTCGCAGTTCCCACAGGCGTTAAGATCGTCGGCTTTGCGGACGACCTAGCGGTTGTGGCCACTGCAAAACATCTTGAAGAAGTCGAGGCACTCAGTAGTGTGGCGATCGGCATTATATATAACTGGCTTATGTCAGTAGGTCTTTGTCTAGCCGAACATAAAACCGAAGCGGTGCTCATAAGCAGCCGCAAAAAGATGGAAGTTGCAAGCATCAATGTTAATGGGACGCTGGTGCAATCAAAGGAATGCATTAAATACCTTGGCGTGATGATTGACTCCCGATTAACATTTAAGCAGCATCTCCAGTATGCCCATAAAAAAGCATCCAACGCATGCATGTCTTTATCGAGAATGATGCCGAATACGAGAGGCCCCAAACAGGCGCGCAGGATACTACTCCTTAATGTAGTACGATCCATCGTGATGTATGGGGCAACGGTGTGGGCCACAGCAATGAGAACGAAGTCATACCGACGTGGTGTTGAATCAGTGCATAGACTTGGCGCACTCAGGGTATGCTGTGCCTTCAGAACAGTTTCCGAGGATGCAGCATTAGTCCTTGCAAGCTCGATACCTATCGACCTTCTAGTAGAGGAGACGCTGTTCGAAGCCAATAGCGAAAACCCAACAGTTCGCTAAAGACTCGCACGGGAGAGAAGCCTGCTAAAGTGGCAGGATCGCTGGGATAGCTCAGTTAAGGGTCGATGGACTCATCAGCTCATCCCTAACATTACCGCTTGGTTTGGTAGAACTCACGGCTCCATGAACTTCTACATTACGCAGATTTTAAGCGGGCACGGTTGCTTCAGGGCATATCTGCACAAATACAAGCACGTAGCAGATCCCTATTGTACCCATTGCGAGGGAAGTATACCAGAAGACGCGGCCCATGTCCTCTTCGAGTGCCCCAAGTTCCAAAATGCCAGACTTGAGGCTTCGGTCAGTCTCGGCGAAACGGTAACTGATCAAAACTTGGTTACCCTTATGCTGAGAAATGAAGCTAACTGGTCAGTGGTTAGCACCCTAGCACGACTGATTATCGACGAACTGCGAAGAGTTGAGCGTTTGCGAAATAGATAAGGTTGAGTTTATAGACAAGCCCATGACCAAATCTTTTAGAATACGGACACAAGTCCATCAGTTTCCAGCTTAGTGCTGTTCCCATGCTCCGTGAAGTCATGCTTTGCGGCGGTCCCACGGGGCTTATACAGGGACGACGATTCAATGCGGAGGTTAGGTTTAGTGCGTAAGAATCGCACACTCCCACCTGCACGGTGGCGCCTTTTGAAGGTACCCCTTCGCGAATAAAAAAAAAAAAATAAAAAAAAAAAAAAAAAAATAAAAAAAAAAAAAAAAAAAAACATAGACATAGACATAGACATAGACATAGACATAGACATAGACATAGACATAGACATAGACATAGACATAGACATAGACATAGACATAGACATAGACATAGACATAGACATAGACATAGACATAGACATAGACATAGACATAGACATAGACATAGACATAGACATAGACATAGACATAGACATAGACATAGACATAGACATAGACATAGACATAGACATAGACATAGACATAGACATAGACATAGACATAGACATAGACATAGACATAGACATAGACATAGACATAGACATAGACATAGACATAGACATAGACATAGACATAGACATAGACATAGACATAGACATAGACATAGACATAGACATAGACATAGACATAGACATAGACATAGACATAGACATAGACATAGACATAGACATAGACATAGACATAGACATAGACATAGACATAGACATAGACATAGACATAGACATAGACATACACATAGACATAGACATGACCACTCACTTAGACCAGATAGGTCCATTGTGATACCGCTGCACACAGGCCTTCATTCAAAAATGGAACCAACTTGAGCTCCTGGTGAAATTTTTTATACACCTAACATCAGTCGTTGACAGGTCGTCAAGCTCATGAAAGAAGCAAGAGCCAAAATATTTGTGCCTTTTTCTCTTTTTCCTCTTCCTCGTCTTTGCAGCTTCTACAGATGTCATTTGAGATTACTCCTAACCTGTAGGCATGTCTGCCTATCAAGCAGTGCCCTGTGATGACAGCCACTATTGTGGCTAATTCTGGTCTTGCCAGTGAGAGAAGGGCACTCGATCGTCCGAGATCTAATGTCGGCCAGATAAGCCTTGATGCTCTGCATGTCGAGAGTTCAGCCCACCTATGTCGATATGATATTGTTATTGATTAGCAGCTTGAGAGTCGTTAACGGGATACCCGGTGGATTCAACATGTTTAGAGGCGCTTGTATTCCATTTCTAGCGAGCTCATCTGCCTTTCCATTACCTTTTATGCCTTTATGCCAAGGTACCCGTATTACGTTGACGCTGAAATAGTTCGACATTTCACCTAAAGAAACACGGCATTCTTTGCCTACTTTAGAGTTTGTGACTACGTGTCTCAACGATTTTATTGCAGCCTGACTATCAGAGAATATATAAATTTCCCGCTTAGAGACAACGTTTTTTGAAAGCCATGATGCTACCTTCCCTATTGTCATCATTTCGGCTTGAAACACACTACAGTGGTCAGGAAGCCTACGAGCCAGAGATACCCCAAACTCTTTTGGGTAGACCCCGTACCCGACCTTGTCGTTAAATTTCGATCTATCTGTATAGAAATATAGACACCCTGGTTTCCATGGAACACCATTGACCCAGTATGTTCTAGACGGAATAAGCGTACCAAACCTTCCTTAGAAGGAAAGCGAAGGCTTTCAGTAATCAGCCCTTGATGGAATGAAGTTTAAGTTGTTAAGTATGGATGAGTGACCCATTGTCAGACTTTTCCATACACCCAGTTCTCCAAGTCTTATCGCCGAACAGGCTGCTGTATGTTTGGCAACCAGATCCAGTGGTAGAAGATGAAGTATGGTCTCTAGGGCTGCAGTCGGTGTTGTTGTCAGAGCACCGCTGATGCATATAGATGCCATTCTCTGCACTTTTTGGAGTGTTTTTATATATGTGACCTTGTCTATGGACGGCCACCATATTACTAGTACATACAGAAGAATAGGTCTTATGACCCCAGTCTACAGCCAGTGAACGATACGAGGCAAAAACCCCCATCTTGTTCCTATGGCTCTTTTTACGAGGCCTGCTTAAGGAGAGAGCATTTAGCTCGGATCTTTTAAGGGAGGTTTTAGGCAAAAAAGCTGTTAAAATTAAGACAAACTTCAGAAGATGTTTTCTAAAAAAGTTTATTATATTTGTAAATTTATTATACAAAAATATTCATAGCGTCATAGTTCAATATCAGCTGGTTGCTGAACTAAGACGGACAGTGACAATAGAAGAACAACAACTAAAACCACAACATGCCTGTGAGTGGTAAAAAAGCTTTGATATATCTTCGAAAAAAGAGCTTACACTAAATAAGTGTGAATCTAAAAATTCGAAGAACTTTAGCTGCTTTTCGTATCATTTGTGTGCACAATGTAATTCAGAGTAATTTTCTCTAACATTGACGAAAAACAAATAGGCATGAACAGCTTGATTAATCATCGCTGTCATATAAAGGCTACTGATGAGTTGGTGTAGCGGCCAACGAAACAGCTGTCTAGTCTGCTGTATGATTACCACTCTATACAAAGGGTATTGTTGTTGTTGTTGGTTGTTTTCTACGGAAAGCAACACAGACCTTGAAAATATTACTTTTAATTAATAATTGGAAAATTATTAGAGTTAAATAACATAACACAAAAGTTTATTATATATACAAAAAATTACATTTGCATATTAATTTTACGTTATTAGTATACGTAAAAAAATGTTTTGTTTGTTAACATATATTTTTTATATATAAAGATGGCGCTGAGTTTGGCGCCCTTCAAAAAAGGTGAAAATTGACCCACATCATAGCGCTACTCCAGATTGTCTGAAGAAAAATCGAAAACATTATTTCGAATATAGATACCTGAATGCACATCTTTTACCAAAATGGAATGAAAATATGGAAAATCAAGAAAATTATGAAGCATAGAAAAAAAAAGTCGGAAAATTGTCGCGTGTAAAAACTAGACAAAGTTTTTTTCAAAAACACTCATTTTGGTGAAATAGGTGTAGAATAGCATTACAAGCAGATTAAGAAAAAATAAATTAATATTAGTCGATTAGTTTGTTTGCAGTAGTGTGGGCCGATTTGAAAAAGATTTGAAAGATTTTTTTTTCTCTTCAAGGTATAGTTTATATAGTATACATACAAAAAAACATTCCATGCACACATACACATTGACATACCCACATAAAGCGAACATCAAGCGTTTTAACAGATTTTTCGGTTCTATTGATTGGTATTCTGGCGCACCGGGCTTTAAGCGCTGTAGAATCTTTATTATAAGCGGGATTTATTTGAAATTTTTTTTTACCATATTGTCGTATAGTTGTACAACAAAAATCAATTAAAAACAAAAATTCGATTTTCAAAAAATTGTTTGCCTAAAACTTAACCCTTAGCCCTCACTTTGGCACCAATGTTTTAATTCGAAATCTGACACTATTTGCATTTATAAATTTTGTTTTTTTTTTTCATATATTCTGTAGAGGGTTTTTGCATTATGCGCATTTTTTTCCATTCAAACAAATATGCTCATGATACAGTCATATGGTAAGTCAGGGGAGTAATCGGAAATTATTGTTTGGGGGAATTTTATGATATGTTGGGCTTCATTCACTCTTTTGAGAAACTTTAAGTCAGGGGAGTAATCGAAAATTATTGTTTGGGGGAATTTTATGATATGTTGGGCTTCATTCACTCTTTTGAGAAACTTGTGATTTGCTACTATGTTCCCAAAAAATTAAAGCGGCTTTCTACAATGCCATCCGACAATACGATCTCAGACATACAGCAAACACCAAGCATCATTATATTTTATAACCATACGAAAGGAGGCGTAGACGTAATGGATCAAATGCTGGGCTAATATTCAACATAGCGCAAGACCCATCGCTGGCCGCTGTCATTATTCTATAATATGCTAGATGTATCAGCACTTGGAGCTTATATAATATGTTCTGGAAATAATTTAGCGCATGTAACAGCAAAAACGGTAAATATTAATTATAAGTATTCAAAACACATTGCTATTCAATATTTCAATATGCTACTCGTATTTCCCAACTAAAAATGCTATCGAGTGCTTCATGGGAGTAAGCATTGAATCATTAACTTCAACAGAGGACTTTAGTGAAAGGCGCTTGCTACATGTGCTACCATGAGCAAAGCAAAAGAAAACGATCAACACGAAAAATATGCACGACGACATGAACGACACGTCGATTTAACGAAGCCTTCGCTGAAAAGCCGAGAGTCAGCTGTTTTTGCGTGATGTAAAAATAATGTCGTGCATAAACGAGAACAGCTGTTCCAGTAAAGAACGATAACGTAACTTTAGCATGAAATTGGCTTTGTGTAAGAAAAAAATTACGAACGAAATGTCAAAATATGACGATTAGTAAATTGTCATCGTTGTGAACATTTTTAAAATGGAAGTTGCTATGAAGAAAAGGTAGATAGAATATAATTTATTTTCATCTAAGAATACACAAATACTTTCTATATTCTTAGTACAAAGAAAACAACAAGTGAACAATTTGGATTGCTGGAAATGGAAAAGAATCCAGAGCTGTCAAAAGACACTCCAGTCTTTGGTGCATCGCCGAAAACATTTCTAATATTATTTAATTTTCACAGTACATAAATCCTAAAACTGAGTTTGCAGCAAAAGTAAACAAACAATTATCCAATTAACAAAATAAACGAAACAGCTGATGAAAAAAATGTTGCCACCTATTAAAAATTGCTCGTAATAAGAATGAAATGTTTAAGGCTTTTGTCAGTTTTACAAAATATGCTGGACTTTTACAATCCGGAAATAATGCTTTTGACAAGTACTCACGTTAAGAGAATTTGAGCAACGTATGCAACGTATGCAACGTAACAGTAGACGACGACGCAAGGAAAAAATACATCAAGCCAGTTTTGTCCGATATCGTACGAAAACGAACGAGGCTTAAGACGAAGGCTTCGTTTTACTAAGATGCTATTACTTAACGATGATGAGAACGTGTTGTAAGTAGAAAAAACATTGTTCTCTGCTATTTTTTTTTTTTTTGGTTGGACAGCTGCTAACGTTACTAACATTGCTTATCGAAGGTTTTTGGATTGGTGATTACTGTATAAAATTATTACGCGATGGGGTGATTTTTATACCCATAGAGGGCAAAAAAAAAATATTTAATATTGCATCCTTTCGCTATAATAGACGCAAGCAAAAAGGAACATAGATAAAAAGGAACAAAATTTGACGAAATGCAAATTTTGTTCCTGGTTCGAAAAATGCATAAAGAAAATCAATTTAGACATTTTGAAAGAAGTGCCTGCTGGCACATTTCTTATTATACTAAAGAGTTGAAATCAGAGAAACGGTGTGGATGGAAACAGATTAAAAATACTACCCCCTTGTACCCCTAGTACTGCCCCCTTTTCTAAACTACAGACTGATCCTTATGCCAATTAATATGTGTGCATAATTTGGTTAAAGTCGGGCAAACGTGGTAGAAGGAGTTCGATTAGAATTAAATTGACACGCCCCTTGTCCAATCCCGCCCACTTTTTTAGGCTTAAAACTGCTCGTTATACATAAAAATATATGTAAGAAATTTGGTTTAAGCCGGGAAAAACGGTGTAGATGGAGCTAGTTTAAAAATAAAGTACCACGCACCCCGTCTAGTACCGCCCAATTTTATAAACTTTAGATTGCTCAAATTACCAAGGATTAGGTATGTAAAATTTGGTTGAAGTCAGAGATACTGTGTAACAGAAGTTCGATTAAAAGTAAAATGCCACACCCACTTTTGTAGTCTAAAGACTCCATAATATACCGAAGAATATATGTATGGGTTGGATAAAAGATGTGGGCCGAGTTTGTGTACATATAGACACGATGTCATTCAGTTTTATATGACGTTTTGTGGGAGGTAGGCGTGGTTTTCATCCGATTTTGCCAAATATCATAGAGATGTTTCATATTATATATATCTTATATTATATAAGCTGATGTGCAAAATTTAAAGATATTTCTTTAATTTTTGTGGATTTTTAAGAGATTATACGTTTAGGATAAAGCCAATTTGTATAGGAAGTAGGCGTGGTTTTTATCCGACTTTGCCAAATATCATAGAGATGGTTTATGTTAAATATCAAAGCTTATGTACAAAATTTTAAGACATTTCTTTAATTTTTGGAAATTTAACTTTTTATAAATTATTTTTTTTTTAATATAATTTATTAAAAGGCAGCTTATAATCCTGCACTCGAACCTTTTTTTTTTTTTTTTTTGTTAAATGTTAAAAACTGATTTTTTCTTATTCCTGCTACATATTTTTACCGCAGCCTCAATATCTATTAGTTACAATAATCGAATTCTTATTTTAAACAGCAGCAAAATATTTTCTACCGAAGTTGTTCACACCGAGCACCACAACCAACCCATTTCCTTTGTTTACTTGAAATTAAATCAAGTTTTCACCTTGAACTTTTTGCTAACTCTTTCACTTCAAATCCTTTCAGTTTTCTTCTCTTATCTTCTACTCCTATTCTTAAATTTGCAAAAATTGCTCATACGTTCTCAAGTCTCCTTGAAATATATCGTTCCCACAGCTTAAATTTAATTTTCTTTTGAGTTTATTTTCCATAAATTTTGTTACTTGTTACTGTCATACTCAGACCCAGCAGCACCACCTACACGTCGCATTTCATTGACAGCTGAATTTCTTAAGGCTTAAATATGCAAAAAGAAGCAACTTTATGCACCTTCATTGCTAACAAAAAAAAAAAAAACAACAACGACGACGACGACAACAGCAGCAACTTGTACTCGAAACTTGTATGGCAAACACTTCGTCTTCAGTGACTCAACATAAAATGCTTGGAGGATGTCAAAAGCTCAAAATACTTGGCAGCAGCAGGCTGTCAAAATTAACATAACAAACATATTTAGTAACCTTTTTTAATGTGATCTTGTTGACTGACAGGCGGTGGCGGGTAGGCCACGCACCGGTGACTTAAAGTCGTATGCAATTTGTGAGTTAATAATTTACATCATTGTAACATATTACTTACAGGTGGGTATATTTTTCACACAAAGAAATTTTGAATACGTTATGTTGCGCAACCTTGAAAAAACAAACAAATAATGTAAAATTCATATGTTACATTGTCACTTTAACTTTATTATAGCAACCGTTAATGGGAACTGAACCGAAACTTTTCCATTTGCTACATAAACCGCAATTTGACAGCAAAAATATTATCATTACATATTTTTCTAAAAGTGGGAATCGAACATATACTCCATAGATTAATAGTTCTACACTCCACCAACCGATCCAAACAACTTAGTTAAGCTGAGTCATTGATTTTGAATCTATGTTGCAGCAGATCATAATAATCTATAAAAAGATAGAGTATGATGAGCAGTGTTGCCACTGAAAAATTTTTTTTTTATTACACCGAGAAAAAAGCAAAAGGTAAATCACCTAAGTCGGCTTGGGTAAAGAGAATTGTATGGAATTATAAAATTATGCTTATTCACCTAAGCAGTTTATTGTTTAATACATTGCTTTGATACCTTACCAAAAAAAAAATATTTGATTCACCTAAGCCCAAAATCCAAATATACAAAATTAAAAAACAACTAGCATGGATGGCTTAAGCATAGTTTTGAGCTATATTCTGAAATAAAAAACACAGCTGCGTCATTAGACACACGAGATAAGGATGGATTTGATAATTTAATGGTTTTTTTTTTAATAAAACCACTTTTTAATTCAAAAATAACGTAAAGTAAATTAAAAAACACACGTTAATATTCACACCAGTAAATTGTATAACATTTCATCAACAAAACGAAAAGAAAAATAGAAAAAAAATGTCTTTGCCTGCCGTGCGGAATCGAACCTATAACTTTTGGTGCCTGTCCATCGCTTTGCTCACTGATCCAAGCAGCCTTGCTACTACTTGCTGCTGACATAACTGCAGCTATGTTAACAGATGCTGTATTAAAAGATGCAGTAGGTCGAGTATTCTGGATTGATAGCCATACAACAAAAATCTTTTAATAGATTATTGTGTTATGCTTCAGTTGTAATTAATATTGAACAAATCACTCCACGTAACGAAGGAGTTTGGCTCAATACGTAGTGTAGTGACTTCATACACAGTGGTATCTGTTGGTTGAGCGTTCGAATCTCAACGGCAGCGAAGGTAAAATTTTTGTATATGATATTTATTTTCATTTAATGTTCTTGTTATAATACACGTCAAGCAGCAAGAAAAGCCGAGAAGTCATTAATTTCTAAGAAAAAAAACGGTGTCGATAAAAGAAAAGTTTTGTTTAGTTGCCGATTTCAGTCAAGCAAATCACAGAACGAGAGGCGGCGGCAGCTTCAAAAGAAAAAAAAGGAAAATAAAAAAAAACAATATCCGATAAAAAGTTAAATATTTGAAATTCAATATTTATTTTAAGAAGTAGTGTATAAAAAATTACCAAATACTCGGTTAATTTGTCACCCCAATAAAAATTGGCAAGTCAACATGTAAAGCTAAGGCGTTTTGATGAAGAACTTATGAGGCTGAAAACTGCCAAAGCCATCTTATAAATTATACTAGGTTTTTTTTCAATTTAACATAAGCTTTTTTCTCGGTATAGATATTAAAACATGGTGTTACATATTTTCTTCTTACGAACAAATTCGACTGAAGTCCAACAGCAAAAAAAAAAAAAATAAATAATAATACGAAGTATAAAATCATTTTTTCACGACTAATTATTATAGTTTTATTGCAAATAATTCTAATACAATTTTCTTAAAACAGTACTGAATCTACTCTTTATATACCCAAAGAAATAAAATAGTATTGCAATAAATTTTCTAATGGAATTATTATGCAGTAATTTCTTTATAAATATCGTTTAATTAAGTGTAAAATAAAAAGTGGTAGATTTTGAAAAAATCCAAATACTGGCTATTAAAAGTGATAGAAACCAAAAAAGTAAAAAAAGTGGTTGCTTAACACTATTGTGCTAAAGTGACAACACTGATGATGACATCTGGTAGCAATTACTTTAGCAGCTATCCAAACAACAAAAATTAAAAAAAAAAATTTGCTTCTTCTTCGATCTTTTAATAGATTAATGTGATCTGCTGAAACATAGCTTCAGTTATATTTAATATTGCATCAATGCTATAGCTAGAGTATAGAACTAAGAATTGATGGGGTACGAGTTCGATTCCCACTGAGGGTAATAAAACATGTATAATGTCTTGTTGTAATGGAAGCGTGTAAAAAAAAAACTGTCGTGCAAAAACTTGTCGTCTTTCAGATTTCACTCATGCAAATCACAGAACGAGATGATATTAAAAAAAAAAATGGGAATATATAAATACATATACCTAAAACTTTCCCGATTCTAATAATCTTTCTATCCATAACCTCAGGTTTTCGGAAACCTTTAATTTGCATCCTAGTTTCGAGTAGGTTTTCGCCTTGATAAAGAGTTACGCCAAAAAAAAAAAGCGATAATTTTTCACGAAAAAATGATTTCTTTTTTTTCAAATCAAAGTCGCTGGCAGAGGTACAACGGATTTTCAAATCATTTTCGATTTAAGATCTAACAAATTACATATTACATATTACATATTACATATTACATATTACATATTACATATTACATATTACATATTACATATTACATATTACATATTACATATTACATATTACATATTACATATTACATATTACATATTACATATTACATATAACATATAACATATTACATATTACATATTACATATTACATATTACATATTACATATTACATATTACATATTACATATTACATATTACATATACATTACATATTACATATTACATATTACATATTACATATTACATATTACATATTACATATTACATATTACATATTACATATTACATATTACATATTACATATTACATATTACATATTACATATTACATATTACATATTACATATTACATATTACATATTACATATTACATATTACATATTACATATTACATATTACATATTACATATTACATATTACATATTACATATTACATATTACATATTACATATTACATATTACATATTACATATTACATATTACATATTACATATTACATATTACATATTACATATTACATATTACATATTACATATTACATATTACATATTACATATTACATATTACATATTACATATTACATATTACATATTACATATACATATTACATATTACATATTACATATTACATATTACATATTACATATTACATATTACATATTACATATTACATATTACATATTACATATTACATATTACATATTACATATTACATATTACATATTACATATTACATATAACATATTACATATTACATATTACATATTACATATTACATATTACATATTACATATTACATATTACATATTACATATTACATATTACATATTACATATTACATATTACATATTACATATTACATATTACATATTACATATTACATATTACATATTACATATTACATATTACATATTACATATTACATATTACATATTACATATTACATATTACATATTACATATTACATATTACATATTACATATTACATATTACATATTACATATTACATATTACATATTACATATAACATATTACATATTACATATTACATATTACATATTACATATTACATATTACATATTACATATTACATATTACATATTACATATTACATATTACATATTACATATTACATATTACATATTACATATTACATATTACATATTACATATTACATATTACATATTACATATTACATATTACATATTACATATTACATATTACATATTACATATACATATTACATATTACATATTACATATTACATATTACATATTACATATTACATATTACATATTACATATTACATATTACATATTACATATTACATATTACATATTACATATTACATATTACATATTACATATTACATATTACATATTACATATTACATATTACATATTACATATTACATATTACATATTACATATTACATATTACATATTACATATTACATATTACATATTACATATTACATATTACATATTACATATTACATATTACATATAACATATTACATATTACATATTACATATTACATATTACATATTACATATTACATATTACATATTACATATTACATATTACATATTACATATTACATATTACATATTACATATTACATATTACATATTACATATTACATATTACATATTACATATTACATATTACATATTACATATAACATATTACATATTACATATTACATATTACATATTACATATTACATATTATATATTAATTACATGTATGTATTACATATTAATGTTAATGTCAGTTTTTCTTCCATTACCATTACATATTAATGGTAATACAATATTAATTTGCATTACCCCTAGGTGGATAGTGGTAATGGCAATTTAATGGTAATGGAAAATGTCCATTTATGCCACCTAGTTTGCAGTAAGAATGGCGGCTACGACAATTATTGGCTGAAAAAGATTACTTGTGTTGAAAAATTATAGTACGCGAATATTGTACTCAAAATCTATATTCAAATTTTTACTGAATATCTCGAGAAATATTTTGAAGAGATAATAAAAAAACACAGGTGCGTCGTTGGACACACGAGAGAAGCGAAGCTTTTTCGCAGTTACATAGATTTGATAGCTTAATAATTTTTTCTTCTTAATATATTAACTTTTAAACACAAAAACTTAAAATAACATAAAATAAATTACATATATAAAGAAAACATATTTACTGCTTATTTTTTTATTGTTGAATGTGAAATTTCCACGCCAATTCTCCACACATGGTTGTGAACTTGGCTGCACTGAACAAATTTTTTCTTTCAACAGCGTACTACCTAGCGAAAAAATCCGTCGAAATTTTTTCATATTTCACTCCAAGCAAATCACAGAACGAGAAGTAAAAAGCTTGAAAAATATATATTAAAGAACGCACACAAAACAGAATTTAACAAACATTTTAGATACCTTGCCGATGTCATGCATGCGTTTGTTGATTCCATATTTATTGATATCATCTATTTTTTTGACACTTAAAAACGCACTTGTCAACGCACTTGTAGGCATTGCTAATTTTCTTCATGCCAACAACACCACAATCGCATTCACAATACAAACACACCGATGCTGGAGACACCTTGTGGCAAATAAAAGCAAATTTTTGATAGTTGTAGCATAGCAAATACACAATCCTCTATCTATAGATAGATGGTGACGACCTAGTGCAGCATAGCTTCTGTTATAATAAATATTAAATTAACAACAGTTTCTACCAAGTCTTTGTGATCTGGTGGATAATGTGTTGGAGTCTCATTTAAGAGAACGCGGGTTCGATCCCCACGGGCAGGCCGAAAAATATTTTTAGTTTTAATATATTAAAGTATTTAATTTTCTTGTTGTAATAAACGCTAGCAACAAAGAAACGATCAAATTTCTAAGAAAAAATCTGTCGAAAATTTTTCAGATTTCACTCCAAGCAAATCACAGAACGAGGAGTAAAAAGCTTCGCTTCAAAAACAAACAATAATTACATTCGAAAGATCTTCTTTGAAAATATTAGATGGACCATTAACTAAAATTACTCAATTTGCACACACGATTACAACTTCATTTTACTTGGTCAAATACATAAATTAATAATGTGCAATGTTTTATGATCTGAAAGTTTAATAATCAAAGGAAAGTCAAAAACATTGGCGCCTCATTGAGACACTCTCAAAATGCTTATAAACATTTTGTGCTTGAAGTAATTGTTGCAATACAAAACTCCAGTCAAAATCATTCAAATTAAGGCTAGCAACATTTTCGGACATGTTGCTGCAATATAAAAACTCTCAAATTCCTAATACTTCTACGTTGCAAGAGTTGAGCTTTTTCTTGCGCTCCATTACAAAATGAGCGCAAAACTACGACAACACCCAAAATATTGTGCACTCTGTGAATTGTGTTTTAGCAACATTTTGTTGCAGTTCTTGTTGTTGTTGGTGATGTTTTTGTTTGTGTTTGCGACTGTGCACTACAGCGCGATGTGCCTTGCAAATCCTTAGTTGACTGGAAAACGTGTGAACTTGAGGTTGCAGCAATATTCGCAATTTTCACAAAATGTGTGGTTGAAATGAAACGTGAACTTGTGAAAGTGTTTTTTCGAAAAAGCTTTTGAACGTGCATGAGCAAAATGATAAGAGTAATTCTTGTGCATTGGTTGACAAATGAAAAAGTTATTTCTAATGAAATGCCATTACAATGGAAAACATATATAAGCTGTAATTAACAGGAAAGTGCTTAAGTTGACTTTGGAATTCGTATTGCTGTTGTATTGACTAACATGCCAGAAGTTTTTACACTGAAAGCACTATAAAAGTTATAACCTCGTAATGATAAAAAAAAAAAATGAAAGATAACAGTTGCCAGAACAACATTCAATATGAAAGAGCAAAATATAAATGCAAACTTAATCTAACTTTCTGGCTCACTTTGTTCGCATAGCAAAAAGTTTGAATTTTCTTTCTAATGAAACTCTATAAAAACTTGTGCTTCGTACGAATATTTCCATGAAATCTCAGACATTATAAAAAAATAAAAACTCACAACAAATGCAAGAAGTTCATTAAGTGCCACAAAAGAGAAGCAATCAATGAATGTACATAAGACAGATAAAACGTCTTCAAGCCACATTGGAAATAATTGAAAAAAAAACTAGCTGAACGTGCTTTGAGCTTATTTTTCAACACTAACACACACTCACACACACATAAACTTAATAATGACATAGTTTAAAAAGTAGTAACTTCATTATCAGCGCTATTTTCAACGTCATCAAAATCATTACCATCTTCAGCAGCATCATCATTATAATCCACTCCTTCATTATCTTCATCATAATCATTGTCGTTTTATTAACAGCTCTAAGCAGCTTAAATGTCTGCAAACCACATTAATAGACAGACAAACAGACTCATCCGTGCTCAAGTAGTTCAGTAGCAGTAGTTGCTGCACCTAAGTGCCTCCCATGAACGAGTATGAGTGTGTGTGTGTGTGTGTGTGTGTGTGTGTGTGTGTGTGTGTTTGTAAGGGTAAGCGTATAAAAAGGGGTGTGCAAAGAAAAATTAATGAAATGTTAAATGAAAAAGACACATTTTTGCTATGAAAGCTATGAAGACAGTGCCGGTACATGTGTGCGCACTACTTTATAGACTGACATGACTTCAGTTGGCTTGGACTCATATTTGTGCTACTATTCGTAGCTATGTTAGTTTGACACTGAAAGCTAGAAGCATGTCGCTTGCAGCAAAATTTTATTCTACATTTTTTTATTTTTATATTATGCAATATAGTGTGCAATGCCAGTTTGAAGTCACAAATTGCCAAAGCTTGCAATTCTTTAGGTAATGTCATGAATGTCTTAGTTATCAGGCTCAAACTCATGCGAGTTTACATTTTTCCATTGGCAGCACATGTTCGTTTCACAGTTTTGTCAATACAGTTTGAATTTTTCCTTCGAGTTTTAAGATTAAAAGAAATATTTTAATAGCAAAAATTTTTGGCAGTCAATTTATTATAACTATTTCACAAAAAATTTAAGTATTGAAGGTACATATAACATAATCTATGCATTAACTCTTTAACGTAAAAATGTTCTGATTTTTATCTTGGCTTTTAGCCTCATGTAACATGATGAAAAAAATTTGTTACGTGACGTTGCTCTTCCGAGTGGGGTCCATAAAATTTCAAAAAAAATTGCAATTTACCCCTCATTTTTGTGGAATACCCCAAAAATGCACATTTAATTTTTTTTTAATCGCGATTTTCTTGATGACACCGGATCTGGAGTTCATTGAAATGCACGTATAACGTGTTCCCGATGGTTCAACTTCAAAGAATGCAATGCAATTTTTTCCATCCCTCAAATTGAAAAAATGCCGTCTGAAAGCAAACTTTTTTGATTTTTCATTGCTTCTCATTTTTTCGAGTAATAATAAAAAATGAACGCTTCAATCATTTCTTACGTTTTTTGTTTAAGTTTAATGTTAAAAATAAAAAAAAGACACAGTTTCCATAGTTTCGTAAGTGTGGACGTAGAATTTTTGTTTAACATATTTGTTGATGAATTTGTTTTTTTTTTTGTTCATTTTTATGTGGGTTAAAAATATTTATAATTTAATCTTTTGTTTAAAAAATTTAAATAAATATTTCGGAACAATATGAGTTTATTATACGTATTTTTCCTGCAGTAAAGAATTTATATATATTTTAAATTTAGTTGAAAATTTAAACTTTAACAAACAAAATATATTTTTAATTTGCAATAAATATCAAATTAGTTCAATAAATAGTTCGAATTTATTATATTTTAAAAATAAATGACATTATTAATAGCATAACTACCATGCCAGCCTCCAGTCTCCGCATATGTTAACCTGCATAGTAGTAATAAAATTTTTTTGTATTATTTATGTATTATTTATTGTATTAATCTTGCGGAAGATTCAAAAAACAATAACAAACTACAAAAACGAAAGAAATATATGTATGTAAATATTTCATACAAACGTATTAATAACAACAACACAAGCAGTTACTGAACAATATTCGTAAGACGATTCTTGTTTTATATAATGATTTATATGTAGTAGCGCTGCGTTTTTTAAATACCAAATATAAACTAACATAATGAACTATTGCATAGGTTCTTCATATTGCAACATCTTATTTTCTCAGGCATCAGGCGGACAAAGCGACGCCACCCCAACTGATTGGAGTCTGGCAGCAGACTGAGAGCTTTTTAGCGGCGCAAGCATTTATATACGTATGCATTGCTTGTAAAGCTCTGAGAAATTCATTAAAATTATTTATTTCAACAAACAACAAACAACAAGATGTTGCGTTCGAGATTTTGCCACGAACTAAAGCAACACTCATACGAACAGCAGCAACTGAATCATCAATGCATTTTTCTCATACAAAAATGTGAATTTTTCTTCATTAATTTTGCTATCTTGTGGCTTTATAAAGAAGTTACAAAATCCAAAGTTACTTACCTACTTACTTAGTTGGTCGTAACAACCCGTGTCCGGGATTCAACCGACCTCATCAGCTCTCGCCAGGCGCCTCTGCTTTGCGCGCGCCTTCTCCAATCGGATACACCAAGTGCGGTTAGGGCTTCCTCAGCCTGGTCCATCCATCGGAGGCATGGTCTCCCTCGTCGTCGTTGACCAGCGACCCTCGCCTCGAGCACCTTTTTCGCTGGAGCTTCGTCGTTCATACGATGGACATGACCCAGCCAGCGTAGTCGCTGCACAGTTATACGCCGAACTACGTCAATGTCATCGTAGAGCTCATACAGCTCGTGGTTCATTCGGATGCGATAGTCATCGCCGACTCGAACAGGACCGAAGATTTTGCGAAGAACTTTTCTCTCGAACACCCCCAGAGCGGCTGCGTCAGTTTGCGAAACTACCAATGCCTCAGCGCCATAAAGCAGCACAGGTAGAACGAGCGTCTTGTAGAGTGTTAGTTTTGTCGATCGAGAGAGGGCTCTGGAACTTAGTTGCTTACTGAGCCCGTAGTAGCACCTATTAGCAATTATTGTTCTTCGCTTTATCTCCAGGCTGATTTCGTCAAGTATTTATATATAAGGATTTCGTGAAATCCAAAGTTAGATATTGCTTTTATGCATAAAATAACTGATATTTTGGCATAAATTTTATCTTTGTACGATGAATATTAAAGGCTGTATAAGGTCCTAAAGTAACCCCCAAAGAACGTAAGCATGGCCATGTAAAAAATTTGTGAAAATACCCCCATACAAACAGTGCTGTAAGACGTAATTTTAAATAAAAAAAAAAAAAAAAACGAAATAGTAATCTCAACCCTTGAAAGGCCTTTCTTATGATCAATTGTGTTGTGCGTGTTGTGGACAGTTTTGTCACTTTACCACAATTGTGGGAGATCTACCACTTTTTTGGACGTTTATGGCTTCTACCACTTTTACCACCCACTATTTGCTTTTGTCCAAAATCTACCACTTTTTTATTTTTGATAAAATTTAAGGATTTTTATTTAAAAACAACTGCATATTGAAACTAATATTACAAATTATATTACAATTAATATATTTCAAAATAATAAAATATTTTTGGTATGTAAAGACTGGATGCAGTACTGCTTTAAGGGGATTAATATCCATTTTTTGTGAAAAACTTAGGTGTGTTTTATAAGAAGATTATGAAACACCGGTTAAAGATATTGATTTGAAATTTTTTTGTATATATTTGAAGAAGTATTTCATTTTTTAAAAAATAATTTTTTTTTTTATGACATAATAATAATAATAAAATCTGTGAGGCACCAAGAAAAGGGCAAGGGCAAGAGTACTCAAAGGAGGCCCGCAGCCAGGATTTACCTTAGGGGGGGTTTTTAATAAAAAATCTATATGTAGATACCAGTAATAACTGAAAGGAAGGATATGAAAATTTTTAAGCAAATCCATTTTCTTTTAAGACTATTTGTGACTATGCCTGTTTTTAAATGAACATAAGAGAGATGAGAAGAGTTTATTGAATTTTTTTTTTTACAAATCAATTTTGACTACTAAGTTTTTTGATTTTTGCCTATCGTTTGTTGAAAAAAACGTCCAAATTGAGAATTTTTAATTTACTTTAAAAAGTATTATGCCGAAAATTAGAACAAAAAGTAAAAATATCTAGGACAAAATTTTACTAATTCAACAATATTAAAGTGAACGGTAAAAATAGGTTAGATTTCTTACAGTTTATTAAAATCAAAATTAAAATCAGCTATGAAAAATGTAAAAATTTCTTAATAAGTTCAGCTGTTGAAGCTGTATTCACAACTTTTATGGACATTTTACATAAAAAGGGGGAAAAAATTTTAGGCCTTAGATTTGGTTTCTTTTTGGCTATCTTACGCTTTTATTGATCCCCAGTTTGTGTACAAGTATTTGAACCTGTCTGAACCCTAGTTCGAGATATCGTTAAGGGCTAAAATATTACTGCTCTCGAAAATGATTTCGACAATTTAAATAAATTCAAAAGAAAATATTTGAAGTTCTTCAAAAATTTAACAGTTTTTAATATTTTCTCATGATTCAATTCCAATAACAATTACTATATATACTTTTTTTTTAATAAAATTTTCTGAGCAGAGGAATCGACTCCAATAAAAGTCATATTTAAATTTCAGACTATTTTTCAAAAACCGTAAATCGAACACTGATTTTTGCACAGCAACAAAAGATACATAAAAGATAAATATTTATAAAAAGAATGAAGCAGTAACTTTTTTTGGATATTTAAGAATTTAATCGGTCGTGGATTTATATTTAAGTTATTCGCCAATTAAAAACACTGAAAACAACATATTTTGAACTTCCAAATTGTTTTTTAATTTTTTAATATAATAAAAATAAAAATAAATAAAATTGTAAATGCTGAAGCTTAAAAAACTGTAATTGTTAATTTTTTTTATAAAAATTTGGTAACATGATTAAAAAATCATCAAATCACTATAGAATTGGACTGTATAAAATGCTTTACAAACATTTTTTCTATTGAGAATTTTTTTTTCGAAAAAAGGCATATTTAGATTTAAAGTGATTTTCCGAAAACTGTTATTTGGAAAAGGCTTCGCACAGGGCTACATTTTTGTGACAAGTTGGAAATTTTAGATGTCTTATATACCAAGAAAACACCAAAACAAAATAGTCAAACCTTTCAGTCATTCGCTTTACGTGGAATAGCCCATAATTTGTAAAATTTCGTGGTTCATGCATTTTTTACACTTTCAAAAATGAAAAAAAACCCACTCAAATTAATGCTTTTTCAAAAGTTTTGGTTGGGTCTAATGAGCTTACCCAGCAAACCATAGTTGACGAATTTGTCGAAATTCCGACTTATTCATAACTATTTCGAGCAGTCTTAAAGAAATCGTTACAATTTCGTTACGCAAATATCGGAACAGTTTCACTTTTTATACGAATTTATAAAGAGTATCGTTATGCGACTGTTTGTTGAACATATTGAAATGCAAACAGAGTAAATTTTTCTTTCTTTCGAACTGTCTCAAAGTAATCGTAACATTTTGGTAACATTTTCGTTAAGACTCGTTACGAAATCGTTACGACATTTCGTTACGAAGTCGTGTCAACCGCTTCATACGATATTCTAAACGATTTCGTAACGAAATGGGATTCCGAAATCAGAAAGGTTACGAAATGTTTGTTACGATTTCGTTAAGAATATTTCGAAATCTTTTCGATTTCGTTGCGAAATCGTCACAAGAAATGATATTAAGGGATTGACATGACTTCGTAACGATTTCGTAACGAGTCCTAAGGAAAATGTTACGAAAAAGTTACGATTTCATTCAGACAGTTCGAAAGAAAGGAAATTTTACTCTGTTAGCATTTTAATATATCGTACAAAGAGTCGCATAGCGAAATGTTATGTAAATTCATATAAAAAGTTAAACTGTTCCGATATTTGCGTAACGAAATTGTAATGATTTCTTTGAAACAGCTCGAAATAGTTACGAATAAGTATGAATTTCGACGTAGTCGTCAACTATGGATTGCTGGGTAGATATGGCATAAGAAATTCCATAAGTAGAAATGTCAAGCTAATTTTCTTCAATTTACAAAATTATATTCGTTCTAGGTATAATTTCATATATATATATGTTACTGGATATCAGGGACTTTTTGAGCATTGAAACTGATTTTTAATATACAAACTCCTTGGAGATGAATTCCAATATAATGATTATGACTCTTTTAAGCAAAATTAATCTTTCACTTGGCCAAAAAAATTTTTCAATAATTAAGTGAAGTTTTCAAGAAAATTAACATCATTATCACAGTTTATCTAAAAAAAAAAATCACATTTTGAATTTATTATTCTCATTTGTGTTATTTTTTATACTTTTTGGCCCCTAAGGGGGGAGGGGGTTTGAACACCTTAAACCTCCCCATGTCTACCGGCCTGGCATATATACATATTAAGGTGAGTCACCCCTAATGAAAAAGAAAAAATAAAAAGACCCACCCCTCATTTTAAAGCTAGTATAAAGATGGTTTTTGTACTATAAAAATTTATTTTTTAGGTGGACACAAAATAAGGCCAAAATGTTTATTTTAAAATAACTTCACCATTTCTTAACCGATCGTAAAGAAAGTATGTCGTTGGATAGATCTCAATATGGTCAACAATTCGTCCTTACAACTTTTTTATTCCGTCTCCATCTTTGACTATATATTTCATCTTTTCATTTTATTTCCTCAGTACCCCTAAAACTTTAATTCCTTTTTTAAGTACACGCAAAGAAAAAAAAAACGTTTATCGCAAGTTTGCCGCAAACGAACTTCGATTATCGTGCTTAAAAACGTTTTTTGCAATAGTTTCAACAGTTGCGAGAAACGGAAAGAGTTGGGGAAAACAGATTATTTATTTGCTGGAAATTAATTTTGTTTGTCATGAGCACGTGCGAATTTAGAATTTATTTTTTGTAACTTAAAACTTCGTTTTTAGCAAACGAACTTCTTTTCTCATAAACAACCATTTTAAATTAAAAAAAAATTTTTTTGACTTAAAAAAAGATAAGCAACACTAGCCCAATATTAACCAACTGAAAATACAATAGACTGTGGTGCAACATGTTAAGCAGAGCACGCAGTAAACAAGACATCGACGGAGTCGGGGTTCGATTCCCAACGATTGAAGTAAGAAAGTATATATTTTTTTTAGGTCGCAAGCGAAGGTCAGTTGCGGTAAACGAAAAATTTCTTTGCGTGTAGAAAATAAAAATTCATAAAAAATTATTAAACTTTTGTAAAAAAACTTTTTAATATTGTATAAAACTGATTTTATTGTGAATGTCTTTATGACAAAATAAGTTTTATTGTGACTGTCAGGGGTCGAAAGCATCGTAATCGGCAGCCTGTCAGTCAGTTCAAAATAGACCACGGAAGAGAAAGGTCGAAAGAAATAAATGTCGGGTTTTTTGAACTTCGGCTTTTTTCCCGACAATAAACAAATAATTGTGTTTTATTTTATTTCAATGTTGTCGCAAACAAATATCATTCGTATGGAAAAAAGTTACAACGAATTTGATTTTCGGCCAAGTTTATTTTAATTTTTGGTCTTTAGCCTTCTAAGCATCTTCATTCGCCTTCGAAATGACTTCGTTCATCTCCGGTCTTGTTCGTGAGTCTTCGGTTCAGCTTCGTTTATTTTCATTTTTTATACCAAATTTTTTCACAATCGGCTCTGTCGCTTAGAAGGTGTTCATACGTCAGTCGAATGATTGAAGCAATCAAAATTTGTTGTTGCTTTTCTATTTAAAAAAAAATTAACTTTATCTTAGAGCGAAAATGAACTCCCAAATTTTCTCTCGTCAGTCAACATTTTCATTCAGTCAAAGGAATGCATTATTTTACTTGTCTGCTTTTTAGTATACAATTATATCAAGAAAAGTAGTTAACTTTAAACAAAGGTAGTTTTTTAAAGTGAATGAAAAAGACGTGTAGTTTCTTCAGTTCCTGCCATAATTTCATTAATTCTGTTGTTTTTTTTATGACTTGCATCCGATTGTCATTCAAATAGGTATAATTTTCGGCGTATTGATTTCCTAATATGATTAGTTTTAATCCTAAAAGATCAACTATATTTCCGCTTTTGTTTTCCATTTTGTAAAATTATTATGCACACAAAACAACTTAATAAAAGAAACACCCAAATAAAGTGATGCACACCGCAAGATATGATTTCACAAAATTGTAGGTACCGCAGAAAAGTAACAAATGCCTGCTTCGGAGCTTCAATCAAAAATTCGTGTGTGAGCAAGCGTCAATCAAAATTTTCAGGGAGAGTTAAAGAGAGTAAAAAATCGCGATATACTTCAATCATTTGACTGATGTGTGAACACCTACTTAGGCGTTATTGAGCCTCTATCGAAACTATTTGAAACTTCTAATAGCATAGCTTTTATTTTTGAACCAGGAGTATATTCATTCTAAATTTCAACAAAATCCCTTCGGTCATTTAGCCAGAAACTATTGAATAAAAAAAAATTTTTATTGTAAAATTTTTAAGCCAAAATGTTGATATGGGTAAGAAGTTTATCCTTTTAGCATATTTGGGTATGCGTTCTGTGAAAAGTTATAAGCTAAAAACATGTTTTTTGTTACCAAAAAGGAGAATCAAAATCGCTCCGTGGAAAGCTCTCAGATTTGAAAAAATAGTATGTAGAAATCGTTTTTATGAGTTCCTTTAACTTTTGAGACGGTGAACGGCGGAATCTAAATTTTGATACGGTCTATTGTACATAGTTTTGTTTTTGCGCTAAACGTAAACGCAAAATCAATAGAAAAGAAAAAAAATTGCAACTGATGCTTTTGTAAAGTTTTCACTTCACTCCCTTTACGAAACTTCGCTTGAGGAGTTAATGCTTCAAAGAACATAAATTTGTTGAAATTGTTAATACATTCTTGAATACTTTTACGCATAACAATGCAAATGTTGATTATTTTGAAATATTTTGCTCATATCGAATCTGATGTAAAATTTTGCCTTCATTTATACCATAAGTATATTTTCAATGTTTTGTTTTTCAATTGTGTACTTTTATACTTCTTGCATTGTTCGTATTCGTTGTTAGAAAATACTTAGAAGTTTATATGCACTTAAGCATAAAGATACCATACATAAAATAGTAGCTGCCAAAAAAGAACAAAACAAAATTTCAAGAACTAAAGACAGTTGTTTTCAATGCAGATTATTTTGCATGTGATGCCTTTAATGAATCAAGAATTAAAAAAATAACACAACCCAAACAATGCTAAAGAATTTTTTAATTAAATCAAAAAATGCCTTAATCAAAGTAGGAAGAACTAAAAAAAAAATGAAAACACAACAACTACAACATACATATAAACTGTTGCTGCTAGCATTGATGGAATTAGGAATTACCGTTGTGTAACAAGGCGGCATTCAGCATTCAACTTGGCTTCAAATTAAAAAATGAAGTCAAGACTAAATAGCGCACAAAACCACATGTGTGTGAGTGATGGTGTGTGTGTGAGAGTGTGTTTATGCTTGTTTCATATGCACACGTCTGTATGCCTGATCATACATTTGTACATTAACAATACGCAGTGTTTTTGATGCATTCGCCGTAGCAACAAGAACAAAAATAAAAGCTAAAACTGTGCCAACAAAGACAAAAAAAACAACAACAAGAAGAACAACAATTTCAACAAGAGCTTCTGCATGAATCAAACTGATGCATAGTGTAGTGCACAAAGCATCGCATATTCTTTCGTTAATGAATGCTTTTGAAGCAAACGCGTTTGTTTAGTGATCTAAGCCGATGAGCTTGCTGCTGCGCATCCTGCTAAATAATGTGCAAGCGAGCACACATAGCGTGTTAGTGCATTCACATTGTATGTGTATGTATGTGTGTGTGTGTGTGTGTGTGTGTGCTTAAGTGCACTGTAAGCACAGACTATGTTAATGCGTATTAAATCGTGAATTAATCGTAAATTCAATCAACCTACGACAAACTATTTTCCAACAAGCACGACACGCTTCTCGCATCACATCGCACCGCTTGCCTCATGAGTGCGAGTTGCTTATGTGTGGCCGTGTGCATTAGTTTGTGTGCACAACTACAAAATAGAAAACGTAAAATTCAACATAGAAATTGTAATGAAATGTTGCTGCTGCTGCTGCTCTTGATTTGCTGCGAAATATTGATGATGATGATGACGCAACGACTCGATAATGGCTGCTGCAGCTGCTGGGCTCAATTAATGCAAAGTAAGTAATGCAAACAGTTTTAATTACTTCCATTTATTGATGCGCTGGTATTGAAGTGTATTTTATGCAGAATAAAAGAAAACTTTATTCCAATTACTGTCTTTTATACTCTGCTGTCAAGAGTTTGCTGGGTTGACATTCAGCTTAAAACATGCCAAATAATGATAATCTTTTGTTTTATGTACATATATATATATATATAGTTTTTAATTACTTCTTTTGCTTCACTCATTATCATTTCCTCATTGTTATAAGTACATAAAATTATGTTTTGATGTTTTTCATTGTAGTTGATGAAGCTGTTCATGGTTGTAATATTGTTGTTCTTGTTGATTATCACTAATGTTAACATTATTCGCATCGTTGCTTGCTTGTGTCCCTTATAATCGAAAACAGCAAAAACGGCAATAAACAAAAACAGCAAGAACAACAATAAAAGCAAGTACTGACATAGCAATGCCAGCAGTATCTGGTGGTTGAATGACATCTATATGACAGGCAAACATCAAAGAGTAAAGCTTATATACAGTATATGGCGATAAATTTAATAGATGGTTAAGTTTAATTGTGTTATTTTAAAGGTTACGACCAGCCGTAAAATTATAAGAATATCTTGAGATCTTTGCCCTCCTAAAAGGAGGTATATAAAAAAGTTCGAATGCTAAATACGGGTTGTTGGCGCAGCAAAACATTACAATAAGTTTTCAAGTTTTAATTATTTCCTTTTACTCTATGCAAATAGTAGTTTATAAACGAGGGTTGTTCAAAAAGTTTCCGACCTATTATAGAACAAAAAAAATTTTTTGTTGAAAATATTATTTAGATTCTGGCAACTATGTATTATTGTGCACTACTGAAAGTATCGACTGTTTTTGCTCTGAGTTGCAATTTTAATAATTATTCGTATCAATTAATTTTAATGATTTCGATAAAATACACAGAGCGAAATACCGCGCTGTGATAGAATGAGAGTGACAGAGCTCAAAAAGACTCTGATAAAGGGTGATTTTTTTGAGGTTATGATTTTCATGCATTAGTATTTGACAGATCACGTGGGATTTCAGACATGGTGTCAAAGAGAAAGATGCTCAGTATGCTTTGACATTTCATCATGAATAGACTTACTAACGAGCAACGCTTGCAAATCATTGAATTTTATTACCTAAATCAGTGTTCGGTTCGAAATGTGTTTCGCGCTTTACGTCCGATTTATGGTCTACATCACAGTTGTAAATCCCACAGCTCAATTAGCTCTTTTAGCTCACTTACAACAACTTCAATATTTCCGTGTGTGTTGTAATTCAAAGAATTGACTTCGTTGGCGTGACAGCAAGAAAAAAATGTGCATGCGTTGTTATTGTTTGCTTGCTGCTGTGTGTATTTTGTTGTTATTTTCTCGTGCACACACACGATTTTGTTGGCATTTTCTATTCGTAGCGCAATCTCAATGTGGAGCCTCGATAAGCTCAGTTCAATTTGCAAGGCACTGTTTTTGTTTTATTGTTGCTCATCGCGGCAACTTATATTTGTGTATTTTGTTGGTATTTTCTCTTCGTTGGCTTGTTTTTGTTGCTGTTGCTGCTGTATGTTTTTTGTTGGTGTTTTTGTACTTGAAGCAAGTTGTAGTTTAGGGTTTTTTTTCGTTTTTTTTATTTTTTTTTTTATCTCAGGCTCACCGCCACGACACCCCTGGTCTACATAATCGACCAAGTGAGCAAACAATTAATGCGATTGTGACCAAGTTTCGCACTCAGTTTACTTTATTGGACATTAAACCAACCACACGAATGCGTACAGTGCGTACAGAAGAGAATATTGCGTCTGTTTCTGAGAGTGTTGCTGAAGACCGTGAAATGTCGATTCGTCGCCGTTCGCAGCAATTGGGTTTGTGTTATTCGACCACATGGAAGGTTTTACGCAAAGATCTTGGTGTAAAACCGTATAAAATACAGCTCGTGCAAGAACTGAAGCCGAACGATCTGCCACAACGTCGAATTTTCAGTGAATAGGCCCTAGAAAAGTTGGCAGAAAATCCGCTTTTTTATCGACAAATTTTGTTCAGCGATGAGGCTCATTTCTGGTTGAATGGCTACGTAAATAAGCAAAATTGCCGCATTTGGAGTGAAGAGCAACCAGAAGCCGTTCAAGAACTGGCCATGCATCCCGAAAAATGCACTGTTTGGTGTGGTTTGTACGCTGGTGGAATCATTGGACCGTATTTTTTCAAAGATGCTGTTGGACGCAACGTTACGGTGAATGGCGATCGCTATCGTTCGATGCTAACAAACTTTTTGTTGCCAAAAATGGAAGAACTGAACTTGGTTGACATGTGGTTTCAACAAGATGGCGCTACATGCCACACAGCTCGCGATTCTATGGCCATTTTGAGGGAAAACTTCGGAGAACAATTAATCTCAAGAAATGGACCGGTAAGTTGGCCACCAAGATCATGCGATTTGACGCCTTTATACTATTTTTTGTGGGGCTACGTCAAGTCTTAAGTCTACAGAAATAAGCCAGCAACTATTCCAGCTTTGGAAGACAACATTTCCGAAGAAATTCTGGCTATTCCGGCCGAAATGCTCGAAAAAGTTGCCCAAAATTGGACTTTCCGAATGGACCACCTAAGACGCAGCCGCGGTCAACATTTAAATGAAATTATCTTCAAAAAGTAAATGTCATGGACCAATCTAACGTTTCAAATAAAGAACCGATGAGATTTTGCAAATTTTATGCGTTTTTTTTAAAAAAAAAGTTATCAAGCTCTTAAAAAATCACCCTTTATTAAAAAAAAAAATAATTTACATATACATATACATACTTTCCGAACCAGAGAACGAAAATAAACGAAACGATATCCGAACCGATCCCTCAGAAAGTGAAATGAAAGTTTATAATTATTGCTAATGTGTCAGTATAAAAAACGAAACCAAAGCAAACGTTTCTTTAATGATCTCTGTTATGCATAAGACATTGAACGATAACACAAGACTTGTTTGCACACAGCGAAAGCGTGGCTTTGGTTTTTGTTGTTTCACAGCAAATTATGGTATTAAAAAACAAAGGCAGGAGAGAATTTTGGTGATAATTTGCTAAAGAAATGAAGCCAAAATACAAAGAGCGCAAAAGAATGCGTAGTAGAATATTTATTTTGTTGTTAACCGATGATCGTTTAACGAATGGTTGTTTCGGTTTCATTTGTGTCTCTTAGTTGCTCGTAACAGCAAACCATGGTATAATGATTTACAAGGTAGGAGTGACAGTTCTGTTGACGATTTGGAGTTGTCAAAAGCACATTGAAAAAGAGAAAACGAAGAAGCAGCAAAACAGATGCATGATACAATAATTTACAAGGTAGCCTTGACAACTGCCTTTTTTCTCACGAGCGGCGATCGGGAGTTGTCAAATCAATACAAAGTTAAACTTTTCATCTGTTTTGCTCTTTCTTCATTTTCTCTATTTCAATGTGTTTTTGACAACTCCAAATCGCCAACAGAACTGTCACTCCTACCTTGTAAATCATTATACCATGAACAGATGAAAAGTTAAACTTTGTATTGATTTGACAACTCCCGATCGCCGCTCGTGAGAAAAAAGGTAGGTGTCAAGGCTACCTTGTAAATTATTGTATCATGCAGCAAACGAAAAACAAAACAGACACTCAATCGTTCTTTTACTATTTCAATCTTTTTTGTTTCGTACGCTTGAAAGATCGAAACGTAACGAAATGGAACGATTTGTTATTGTTTATTTTCGTTCTCTGCTCCAAACGAATATTGTTTTATAAATTGTAGAATATTAGCTTGACATTTTTTACGTAATTTGTAAGCTTTTAGAACCACAATACTTTGAGAAAATATTCATTTCAAGGTTTTTTCATTGCGTTAATTCGGAAGACGGGTGATAGTTAGTTGGAGGCTTTCAACTTACGCAGATCAAAACTGCCGGGGAACACGCTCACAGGGAGATTATTCCACAATCTTACTAAGCGACTAAAAAACGAATTATCTCAGTAATGCGAGGTTCTATTACGCACTGATGCAATGGTAAAGGGATGGGCTTGAAAAGCTGATCGAGTGAACCTAGGAAATACACGAACTGGTGGCGTCTGGCCATGTACCCCCCTTGAACACTTCCCATGGTAGAACCCATACAAAAGGCTTAGGCAACCAACATTGCGCCGATGCTCAAGAGAACTGTTAGGAGATAAAATGTTTTCATATCCTATCATATATATCACACGACGTTGAACTCGGTCCAGAAGCTCCAAATAAGATCTTGAAGCTCATGGCCAAATGTGCGACTTGTATTCCATTTTAGGCCTAATATAAGAGGTATAGATCATTCGAAGATCAAATGGGGTGAAGTATCGCTTGCACCGTATTAAGAAACCTAGACACTTGGCCGCTTCTTTCGACACATTGAAAATGTGATCATTCCAACGAAGGTCTGATTGACTCCTAAAGATCTACAACATTCATATTCAAGGGAGCTTAGGGACAGTTCATCCACTTGTGGGTTAACAGGCAACACTGGGTCTTGTTTGCGTTAAGCTCTACTCTATTAGCAAGACCCCACTCTGAGATTTTTTTCAAGTCATTAAGAAGTGTGTCATTCATATTTGCCTCTTACTCTCAATCTCGAAAGAACTCGGGCGTTTTTTGAAAAAAACGGAGCAACAGAGCAACAACCCTGCTCTCACCGAGCAGGTGAACGCATTAGTTCCATTTTTCTAGAAAGAACGCCATAAGGTCAAAAGTAGAGCGGACTCTACAAAAACCATATTGACGGCCACTTAGCAATTCGTTGTGCTCAAGATAGTTCATAAGGTGGAAGTTTATTACGCTCTCCATAACTTTGGATAGCGTAGACCATATCGCAATGGGTCGGTAGTTTGCAGGATTCGTGGCATCGCCCTTTTAAGGTATCGGCTGGACATTTGCGGCTTCCAACAAGATGGAAATACTCCTGTCCTGTAGGAGATGTTGAAAAGGTTGCGCAAAGGTCGAGCCAGAAACACATGTTTAAAGCACAATTTGTGGTGGAGTATCTTTTGACTGCTCTCGTTCGAAAATATATCTCCTTCATTGAAGCAGAACTAATCATCCCGCCAAAGGGCAGTGGCTGACTGCTATCCGAGATTGTGGAATTATGAAGAAGTTTTCCCTCAAAATGGCCATAGAATCGCGAGCTGTGTGGCATGTAGCGCCATCTTGTTGAAACCACATGTCAACCAAGTTCAGTTCTTCCATTTTTGGCAACAAAAAGTTGGCCATTTTGAGGGAAAACTTCGGAGAACAATTAATCTCAAGAAATGGACCGGTAAGTTGGCCACCAAGATCATGCGATTTGACGCCTTTAGACTATTTTTTGTGGGGCTACGTCAAGTCTAAAGTCTACAGAAATAAGCCAGCAACTATTCCAGCTTTGGAAGACAACATTTCCGAAGAAATTCGGGCTATTCCGGCCGAAATGCTCGAAAAAGTTGCCCAAAATTGGACTTTCCGAATGGACCACCTAAGACGCAGCCGCGGTCAACATTTAAATGAAATTATCTTCAAAAAGTAAATGTCATGGACCAATCTAACGTTTCAAATAAAGAACCGATGAGATTTTGCAAATTTTATGCGTTTTTTTTAAAAAAAAAGTTATCAAGCTCTTAAAAAATCACCCTTTATATTATATTGAACTTATATATAGAAAAGTTGCATCCTCCATGTAATACATATGCCTCGAAATTAAAAATTTATTGTGTATTTCACAAGAAATGGACATTTTTATTTCGAAATGTTAATATTCAGTATATTTAATTAAAGTGTTAAATTTTTTAAGAAATCATTTTCGGTGCCACGACTAGATTGATCGTTTTCTTTCATGCGTTTGTGTTGAGAGAGTTTCAATACATCTCATCTTGCTCTTTACTCTTCGCTTTGTTTTGCCCAGCTATCACAGCACAATATCAAAAAAAAAGATGAGCCTCTTTTTCTATGCTAGCTTAGAAACTTTTTGAACGACCCTCTTATATGCTTCTGTTGTCATGAGAAAATATCGAGTTAAGTTTAATTAAAGGCTTTCAAACAATTTAGCGCAGTTTGGGGAGTTTGAGTTATTGAGTTACATAGCAGAGAAGAAGCAGGAAAGTTCTGTGCCTTCACTGTAATTGAAGAACTAATGTAAAAAATCGTTTACTTTGAAAATGATTATACTCGTAATGTTAGGGCATTCAATAACAATTAGTGTTGGCTGATTTTTTTTTTTTCAAAAAAACTGGATTCTTAAAACTTTTATGGGCGAGTTTAGCAAAGTAAATAGTACCATTTTAATAGTGCACTTTTTTTTAATTTATCAAAGAATATCTGACAAGGACCAGTTTTATAATAGACAATGATGTATAAAACCTGTTAGTAATTATTTTTTAATTTTGGTTGCAAAAGTAATTTTCTCCTGTTAACTACTAGTTGCGATAACTGTTTGAATTTCACTAGTAATCCTTTGAAATCTATGAAAAGAAAATTTCAACAATTTAAATTTTTCAAGAAAGAAAGTTGAGTAAATTAATTTCAAATAATGCTCAAAAGTCTCTCAGATAATAACTTTCAACAGAATATCATTTTGCAACCAAGGTTAAACCAATGTCTTAATGCAACTTTTAAAAGGAAACCATATTCATAAAAAAACTTTAGGGTGAGGTGGGGCAATGTGTACCATGAGGTGATGTGTAACAAAATGTTTGCATATGAGTGAATGAACAACTGTGATAGGCTTCTTTTGACATTATCTTGTTATTCATAAGTGTTGGAATTAGGCAGACATATATTTCATTAAAGATCTTAAAGAGCGTGAAAATTTTATGCTAAAAAGCTTTTTTCAATTTACAAAAAAAAAATCGTTTTAGATAAAATTTTCTTCAACTTTGGACTAGATGTTAAATGTTGTATTGTTAAATATCATACCATATTTCATACCATATTTAATCATATTGTTAAATAAAACCATCATTGAGAAAAAAGTGACTTACAGTGGGGCGATGTGTAACACTCATGGTGGACTGATGTGTAACATATCTTTCACATTATAATTGCCATTAAAGAGGCAAAAACTACAAACTCTGAACTGCAACCACATCAACGGCATTAAAAGAGATCGGCCCAGTTCATTCTATTAAGCCTAGACCAAAATCCAATCGTGGTAAGAAGTCAATAGGGGATTTTGGACTATCCTACATGTAACATGGGCCATGTAGGTCGGCAAAATAACGGGAAAGTCTGTTCGAGCTTTCAAGTTATTCTACATGTTGGATGGACTTCATTATTTGTCAGCGTTCAAGAAGATAGCATCGTGCAATGGCAAAACAATTTCTTGCTGCTCTAATAATTGATTAAGTTTTGGAAGAAGAGGAAGTGGCAATACAATAAAATAGAGAAAAAACACAGTATGCGAAACAGCTGCCATTTGAGTACATACAACTTTGCGCTTTGTTTACCTTTTGTTCATATGTTCACTTCACGACGTTTTTTTTAGAATGAGAAAATATATGAAGTCGGATGAAGATGTTTTCACACTTACTACATGTAGGAAGGGACCAACATAAAAAAAACAAAACTTTTTGATATTCATCCTACATGTCGGACGGACCGCAGTATTTGCTTTCACACTTCCTACATGTCCATCCGACCTGTCAAATTGATCCCACATGTAGTATAGTACGTAACCCCTTAATGAGAAGCTATGTTCTAACAACGCCACACACAAAAATGTTTACAGCTGCAAGAGGTGGGGGAAAAAAAATATGGAAAAGAAAACGAAACAAACGACAAAGAAAGCTGCAGGTGTTCGGCCGCAAAACCGACGCTGTTTGTCGTCATCCGAAGAAGATCGAGATGTTTGCATGATTTGCTGCGATTTTTGCAAAAATTCACTTGAATACAATAAATGCGAACGTCTTTTTTAATTTTTTGTGGGCCATTTTATTTCTGGAATTCTAAAAAATTGTCACCCCGATATGGATACTTCAAACGAATAATCATTTTTTTATTTAAAATGTTATTTTTTTTTTTTCATTTAATAAAGACATTCATATATTCTGTTGAAGTTAACGATCAGTTTTTTTAAATTCAACGTAAGTGGTGTGTGTGAGTAAATTAAGAATCAAATAGATTTAAAACATAAACATTAATAAGCATAAAAGTCAAAATATATATAAAAAAAAATTCCAATTCCCGGTTTTTAAACCCACATTTTGTTGGTGTTGCACATCAGAACATCGATTTTAAAAAGACCAAAAAAAAACCATGTATGAAATTCTTGTTCTACTTCATGCTATAAAAGCATTCACTTCGAATTAGTTCTTCTGCAAGGCCTTTCAACCAATCAAAAATTAAATTTCTTAACACTTTTGTTGTAGCAAAAAAACAACGTGTTACACATCACCCCAGTTAAGCCTACTCATAAATAAAATAAAGTACACGCAGAAAAAAAATATGTTTATATATGTTTGGTTTCAAAAACAAAATATTCAGAAGGAACCATCTAAAAAATTAAAAACTTTCCTTCAATAGCATTATTTTTCGATATAAGAAGATATTAGTTGTGTCCAACATTAATATAATTGTCTTAGCTAAAAAACTAATGTCTACAATAATATGCTTGTGACAAAATAGAATTGTGTATTTCTACCCAATAAAAATATATTTGCATCACTGTTAAACTCAAAAAGAACCGAACTCTGCAAATTTAGAACAAACAGAACTCCTTTCTTTTACGTGTTACGCCTAGACATACATATATCTGTTTCTTTTGCACTTGCACGAAAAATAGCGGAAACCTTGTTGCTTTATGCGCTTGCTTTTAACAGTTGCCAAGTCTTGTCAGCTGTTTTAAGATACAAGAAGCCGCGCCAAACGTGTTGGAAAGTTTAGGTCTTGGAAAAAGTGTTTCTGAAAATGTTTCTTTAAATTAAAAGTGTTTGTGTCTTCAAATTAAAAAAATAAAAAACAAAATAAAAGAAAAATAAGGCGGTTCAGCAGTAAAAAGAGGTGAGTTTTGAAACAACTTTGCTGATAAAGCGGATGCATCGCTGGCAAAGTGGGTGCTGCAACCATATTATGTTTTCTCCAACTAGAAAATGTGTGCTTATAAAAATTATTGTAATGTCGGATAAACATAATATGGTTACTTCTCAACATAATTAAATCCGAGAAAAACTTATTTACTGTTTTCTAAACATATTTTGTTTGCTTCAAACCAACAATTACTTCTAAGCAAATATTTTGTAAACACAGTGAAAAACTCTTGGCATTTCTTTTGCTAAAATATGTTTCCAAGTGAATATAGTGTAATCATCGGTAAATATATTATGTTGTTCTTAATCATCGTTTTGAAAATAATTGCTTGACTGCAATTAAATTATGTATTCTCCAATTAATATATATTTGTCCGTGAATATTTAATGTTATTCTTGACTAAATTATATTTCCAAGCAAACAAATAGTAATAGACTAAAAGTATTCTCAGTCCCTTTAATAAATTTACAATATATTTATATAAAAACATATTTTCTTTGAGACAAATTATATTGTTTTCAAATTCAAACAACAAGTGCTAAGGTACAATTAAATAATGTTAAGATGGAAATATATATATAAAGAAAAATTGCACTAATTAATCATATTATATGTGGAACCAATTATGATTACTTGTTTCCAATAAACATGCAGAAACATATTATATTTCCTGCAAATATTAAGGATTTCCTTTAATTGACGTTAAGCATGATTCTGTTTTAGAACTTTTAAGTTATAAAACTTATTCAAATAGAAATAAAGAAGCTTTTTTGTATAAAGTTGCACAAAAATTTGCTTTTCTTACTAATTGCTCTTTCTTTAGAAGTTTTTAACCACACACATGCTTTTTCTACTCTCTGAAAGCCCTTGCGTAAAAAAAAAAACGAAAATAAAATGGCCACTTCAGCCTTTGAAAGGACTTTGATCGAGCTTTTTATGATCCATTGTGTTGTGTGTATTGTAAAATGTTTGAACACAAATAATTGGGAACTGGACCTACAAGTTTTATGCCGACTCCAAACGGTTTATGTTCTCCAGAAGCTTTTCATGGCAGTTTTTTTACTCTCTCAGGTTTGCCACTGTCTGCAGAGAGGTGAACAGGAAAATTAGTTCAATTTAAAAAACTTTCTGTGTCAGGTGAGAATTGAACTAGGGTGCTCTGGCGTATGGAAAACGCACTATACCCACTGCACGACGGCCGCCACTTGCGTCATATACGTGAAAATGCAGAACAAACCTTGTTCCGGTGAGACATTGAAAATTTAGCGTTAGATACGGAACGTCACGTTTTTATTGCTAACTATATTTATTCTGTTGTGGTGGCCGTGGCGTAGTGGATAGAGTGTGTGGCTCATACGCCAGTGAGCTCAGATTCGAATCCTCCATCTGACACAGAACATTTTTTCAATTAAATTAATTTTCCTGTTCGTCCGTCACCTCTATGCAGACAATGGCAAACCTCAGAGAGTTAAAACTGCCATGAAAAGCTTCTTGAGAAAATAAGCCGCCCGGAGTCGGCATAAAACACACGGCAACACACACAACACAATCGATCATAAGAAGGTCGGTCAAAGTCCTCTCAAGGGCTGAAATGGCCATTTCGTTTTTTTTTTATATTTATTCTGTTATTTTTAAATTTAATTGATAATATAAAATATTTTAATATAAATAATAAATCTTAAATATTTTATAATGGGCAAAGCGTCGAAGAGAAAAGTTTGCATTTTTTTAATGTTGCACATTTTAGTTTATCAACAGTATCACTTGATATATGATGTTATTGTGTTTTTAAAAAACAAAAAAAAAAAAAAACATCGAGTATGAAAGAGCTGATTTAACCCTTAAGTGACATACTAGATACTAAGTAATCTTAAATGACACAGAAATGTGAATTCGCACCAACAGTTTTTGATTGCTTATAACTCAACAACAACAAATGAAAAAATTAACGTTTTGTAGGGTATAGGCTAGGTAATTTTATGAGGAATAAAATGGTGAACTTAATATTTTTTAAGAAAATAATTTTCTTTTTAAAAATTCGCTTTAAACGAAACACCTTTATAAAATATATTTTTAAAAATTATGAAATACAATTAACAATGGATATAAAAAAATTAATACATGAGTTTTGTTACTAAGATATTTAACTTTAAGGGGGGACATGACATTGGCAGTTTTTTTAAATCGATTTTTAATCATTTAAGCTTTTTTATAATTTTGTAGATATTCTTAGGATTCTAAGAAAAAAAATTTCATGGAAAAATTTCTACGGGTTCAAAAGTTACAGCCGGATTAGTGAATAGCGCATTTTTAATTTTTGCGCTACCTACGTACGGCAGCTGGTATATAGGGGAGAGGTGTGTACCTTGGACCGATTGTACCTCGGTCCGAGTGTAGATTGCCGCTCAACTACAACACATACATGCGTATGTTCTTCTATGGAATTTTCCACTCACTCTGTTGCTTGAATTTAGTTTGCTTCAGAGTGTCGAGCTGTACGGACGTGTGAGAAAAAACGGAAATTTTTTTTTTTTGCGTAAAAGTTTTTTTTTTTGAGGCGATATCGAAAGTTTTTGTGCAGAACAACGTCACAATTTTGCAATTCGGCAAATAAGGCTTGGTAAGTTTACTGTTTTTCTAAATGTAGCATGAGTTCTACTTCTGTTTACATTCAAAATAAGATATTGTTGTTTATATTTTGTAAAACAAGCAGAAGGTGTACCTCGGTCCTACGCTTACAAGTGTACCATGGACCGGTCCAATGTACACATATATGATAAGTATTGGCTTACTGTTTCTTATTTTGTACTGTTTTAGCAAAATGCCAAGAAGTTAAACGGGAGCCACACGACCACCGGTGGATAGTGAAGCCTTAAAGAATGCTGTGAAAGACGTGGCAAGCGGTAAAACTGTATACAGCGCAGCAAAAACTAACAACATTTCGAAGACGACCTTGATAAGGCAAATAAAAAAACATGGAGCTTCCGCGAACACAGATTTTGTGTATGAAAGTAGACTAAATACCCGACAAGTATTTACGTTGGAAGAAGAAGAAGCCTTAGTCGAGTATGTTTTAACTGCCTCGAAATTGCATTACGGACTTCCAAAAGCAGAATTGCAGAAATTAGCTTTCCAGTTTGCTGAGAAAAATGGTAAAAAATTTCCTGAAAACTGGTTTATGCAAAAAAAAGCTGGAAAAGATTGGCTCAAATTGTTTCTCCGTCGCCATCAGACCATCGCTTTACGGACGCCAGAAGCTACCAGCTTATCTAGAGCCACTAGCTTTAATAAAACGAATGTTGAGGCCTTTTTCAAAAACTACAAAGAATGTTTGGATCGTTATAAGTTTAGACCTAACCGTATTTATAATATTGACGAAACCGGAAACTCCACGGTCCACGTTCCACCGAAAATTTTGGCACAAAGGGGGCAGAAGCAAATTGGCAGTGTAACATCGGGCGAGAGGGGACTTAATGTCACAATGATTGCAGCTGTTAATGCGGTGGGAAACCATGAGCCTCCAATGCTTATTTTTCCGAGGGTCCACTTCAAAGATCATATGATCATAGGAGCTCCTTCAGGAACGATTGGAGGCGCAAATCCAAGTGGTTGGTCGAATGAAGCTTTATTTTTGGTGTTTTTAAAGCATTTCATAGCTTTTGTGAAGCCCACGGAAGATGATAAAGTTCTCATAATAATGGATAACCACGATTCACATATTTAAGTCAATGTCATTCTGGAAGCTAAAAAAAATTATGTAATTTTGCTGACAATGCCCCCACATTCATCTCATAAGCTTCAGCCTTTAGATAGAACTGTTTTCGGTCCATATAAGACATTCTACAACCAAGCAGTGAATGAATGGATGTTGACTAACCCTGGCAAGCCATTAACTATCTATGAAGTCGCACATGTCATTGGAAAGGCATACCCTAAAGCATTTTCCATCCAAAATATATGTAAGGGCTTTGAAGTAAGTGGAATATGGCCCCTCAATGAAAGCGTTTTTGGCGATGATGAGTTCTTATCATCGTATGTTACAGACCGGCCATTTAATGAACAGCCAAATATGAATCAAAGTGGTGATTTTGCCGAAGTAATTCCATCAACATCCAGTTCTGCGTTTTCTTCATCAAATGGAGTTCCAGGCTTTTCTAACATTTTGGTCTCTCCTCAGGAAATACGGCCATTTCCGAAAGCTAATCCACGGAAGCGGGGAAAAGGCGGCCGAAAATTAGGGAAAACGCGAATTTTAACAGACACACCTGAGAAAGAAGAACTAGAAGATGCTGCTAGATTGGAAATAAATAAAAAAAAACCAGCTGCCAAAAAAAATAAAAAGAAGCTGATCTACGAATCCTCATCTTCACAAGATGAAGAAAATATTTCTCCAGTACTTAGAACCATGCCGAAAAGAGTTTCTAAAGAAAAGGTCCAGATTCGGGATGAGGTTCTTATTGAGCCTGATGGGGATTTTAGCACAGACAGTGATTCGTCCGTCTCAAGTCTTTTGCGCCGAGCAAAAAGGAAGATTTAAATACTTTCCATTTTAAGCATTATTATTTACTTAAAACTTATAGGTATATTTCATTTATTCATTATTTCTTACCAGTGTTTCATAAAATAATGGAATTTTCATGTAAACAGATTAATATTTTTTCTTTTATAACTAAAAGTTCATTATTATTCCTTGTCCATTGAAAATTGGACCATTTTTATTTAACCTACGATCTTTTTTGTTACCTTATTTTGAATAATTTTCAAATAAATTATTTATTTGTTTTTCTTTTCATAAAAAAAATAAAACTTCTACTCATGCAATTAAATGAATAGTCTTAATTTCTTACATTTTATAAATTTATTTTTTTTAATTTATACGGTCCAAGGTACACTTACCAAAGGACCAAGGTACACTTGCATTGTGTACCTTGGACCGTTTCAGATTGGTATGGAAAAAGTAGCTTTTCTATTAATTGGTAAGAGGTAGAAATACAATTGACTCGTCATTTAATGCGGCAAACATATGAGAAAAATGATATAAAAGAATAACTGAAGATAATCTTTTGCAAAATTTATTATATTGAAAAAAGTGAAATCCGGACCAAGGTACACACCTCTCCCCTACTTGTTTTACTTGCTACCTAACTTTTGGTGGTTGTTATTTCGTACCTACTTGAAGGGTGGGTTTTTTTTTTTGTGTTTTTGAATTTCGTTATATTTCTTTATATTTATAACTCATATAGTGGAGTTTTTATTTTATATGCTCAGTTATTTGGCATCGTTTGCAGCGTGAAGTCGTGTTTTTTTTTGTGAAAAATATTGAAAAATAAAGCGTCGTTCTTCAGATCGAAAAGGCAAAAGAGGTTTTTTACACAAAATAATTACACCAAGAAAACTTATTTCAACAGAAGAAATGGAATCTGAGGTGGAGTTCACTAGTACATCTGCTAAAAAACTTCATGGAGCATCGGTGGATGTTGGTTGTGATGAAACATTTTCCTACTGCATATTACAATATGCTGAAATTGCCTTGTTTGTCGAAAATGTGGTGGAAATGTAAAATTTGAAAAGAAATCCATGAATTGCTAAACAAGTGCCTGGGTGGATTCACGCAAAGCTCCAATGAAAGTTTGAATGCAAAAATTTGGCTCATTGCACCTAAGTGCAGCAACAGAATTGTTAATATTGCAAGCTGCATGGCAGTGTCTCCTTACAATGACAGCGCTTATAGTTATTTGCAAATGTTTCAACTACTTGGTATCACCATAGGAGCTACAGCATTGAATTTTTCCAATGGAAATGATGCAAATCGTTTGAAATGCGCCAGAGTGAAGGCATATGAAGCTTCAAAAGAAGCCCGAATTGCTAAACGATTGTAAAAAACTATAAGAAACAGCACAACACAAGATAACGAAGGCATACAGTACGAAGCAGGCATGGCAGATTGAAGGTAACCTTTTTTTTATTTGTTCACAATCTTTGGACGCGTTTATCTCGAAACCATGTTTTTCGTACTTGTTGCGGCACTAGCGGGCTCATTTTTTGACGAAATTTTTTTATTTTTTAAACTTGATTCGCTATCGTATGACACGAGCTTTATTTTTAAAATTTTTTTTTTTCGATTTTTGATGAATTTTTAAAGTCAATATTTTTTTCGAAAAAAACACACTTTCAAATTTGGAACATCACCAAAAATTGAAAAAAAATTTTAAAAAAAGCTCGTTAAAAAAGTCATTTTTTTCCAGATCGGACAGTTTTTGCAACTCCCAGCGCTGCAACCACGAGGCCCCGTTTTTTTCTCCGCCGCCAGTTTGGAGCTCTATTAAAACCATGTTGGAGTGAAAAATATATTTTTTTGAATTGCCGTGAATGTCATGTAACCCCTTAAGGAGAAATGTAGATAACGTAGTGATAGATTATGGACCACCAACTCATGTAATGGAATTAATGAAAAATGCATGTAAATACTTATTTAATAAATATATCATACATATACAATTCTTTTGTGCAAAGATATTCATTAAATAATGAATTGATTTGAATTGAGGAGCCAGTTTATAATCGGTAACACGTAACGTAAAGTACGAAAAAAATCTATCTCTATCATTTAAGGGTTAATTTCACTTTATTTAACTACCTCATGCTCCATGCAAGCTCTTACCTTTTAAACACACAAAGTATTTAAGCTTCTCATAAGTTGCTGTCGCATAACAATAAAGCTTAGTTTTCATACACATAAATGTTATGAGCGCTTTTAAGCTTTATTGTTTTGCTACGCAAGCGTTTTTTTAATGACTTCATTTGCTGTGCCAGTTAAGTCAGGCAACCAACAAACAACCTCATTCATTTGCTCATTAGAAATTCCATTTGTTTGCCAGCAAGCATAAACAGCCAACGTGCATACAAACACACGCATTCAAAATAATACAACAGTATACGATAGCAGGCTTTAAAATACACACATACGCAATCAGGCTTCTTATCACTACAGAGTTACTTTTTTTTTTTTATTTTTTGCTCAAATTTGCGTTACATTTGAGCACAAATACAGCCGCGACATTATTACGTTTGTCGCACGCATCCATATCCGACATAACATCGAACACACGCACACACTCAAATACTTACCGCCACACTTGTTTGCATCTTTTTAGATGTCATTAAAGCATCTTAGTTGAGTGCCTTTCATGACGGTTTTGTTAAGTTGGAAAATTTCAAATAATGTATCTAAACGAATTTTGAAAATTATGCGTAGAGAGTGAAGTAGAGCTGCTTTTATTCAGCGCACATGCGGAAGTGGTGAAAGAAATTCTTTAATTTTTGCACTCATAATAAATTGTTTTAAAATATTTGCCAACGTGTTTTTTACGATTAATACATATTATTTGTATTAATAATGCACTTTAATATTATCCCAATTCAACAATATGGTTGATTTTCATATCCTATTCAAAGTTGTACATGTTAACCAAATACTGAACAGGGAATGCTTTTAACAATAAATAATTCATTTACGCTCGAAAAAGTTTAGCTAAATTTCTTTTATTCGAATTAACTGAACAGCGATGCGTATGAGCAATATTCAAAGGACAATACTGAATGATAAAAACACTTTACACAGAGCACAAGTTCATTCAAGACCAAAAAAAAAATTGTGTTATTACGTTAAGCTGTATGTCTTAAGGGGGTCCTCTGGTAATCTATGCCAAATTTTAGCCTTTTTTCAAAATATTGTGGAAAGAGAACGAGTAAAGATATTTTAGTTCCGTTTTTTGATTTGGGTAGCTTAATTTATTGAAAAAAATACAAAATTTTGAAAAAGTGAATTTATGGACCGTTCAGAAAGTTCTCGGCCTGGTAACGAGGTTCTCCGGAAAAAAGGTGGGTCCAAATTGCGCACGATTCCAAGTGTAAACATCGTCTGAAAAAAAAAAAAAAATACTTAGAATGAATGTCCCTATAGCCCCTACCTCGGAAACAAAAATCGAAATTTTTTTAGGGGGGGAGCCGCCACTTTGAAAATGAAAAATCGAATTTCGACCTTTTTTTTTGTAGTCTAGTGTAGAAAAAAAATAGTAAACATTATTTTTTCGGCAAGTTTGAGGAAGGGGCTATAGCGGCGTAAATTCTGCGTCGTTTCATGCCTCATATATCAAAATCGGTCAAAAACTGTTTGAGTTATCGTGCGCAAAGTTTTGAAAAACATGGTTTCGAGAAAAACGCGTTTAAAGTTTTGACTTCTATTTTGAGGCACACAAATGACATTAACACATATTTTTTTAATACAATACTTACGAATATTAATCGGCAATTCCAGCCCCATAAAGTGTGCCTTCCTCCATCTCATAAAACGAGTTTTCCATGGCTTTTTGGGCTCTGCGGGCTGTGCGACCCTCTTTCGATGATGTGTACGTTTTTAGCTCTGAGCGTTGAAGTCGTTTTCCGTCGCGAGATTCAGCATACATCTCGGCTTGTGGGCCGATGACAATACCCATTGTTGACATTATTTTTAAAATACTTGTGAAGCCTACATACATGTTTTTCCAAATCGAATTTTTTGTTTACATTGGGCGCAGATAACCAGAGCAGCAAGCGTTTGGAAAAATGAAAAAAATTCCAAGAAACAGAACTGGAGGTTGTTTTCGATGATGACTTCATTGTCTTGCGTTTTCTTCAATTTTTTGGCCGATGTGCTGGCAAAGTCGGTGTCCTCTACTTGGGAGTGCTGGTTTCCACGGAAATGCCTCTTTTTTGTTCGATACGCGTACTTACGCGGCGCGTTTGGGTGGCTTTTTTTATCCATAGCAAAAAAAAAAAACACAAAACGATTTTTCTTTTATTTTACAACAGCAGTTATCGCGCACGCGTAGCTTTCAGCGTTCGAAAATAAACTGAATCTCGTTCGTTTGCTTCTTTCATGTGAACACCTGGGCTCAAAATCATTTCAACCCCTAAATCAAAACATGCATGTATACATACTGCATGTATACATACTGTGTGTATATATTTTGTAATATCAATACATATTTTGGAAGAATTCCACAGAATTTTCGACTAATGACTGCAGGCAAATAAACAACTTTGCTGATGCGTTATTTTGACGAAAACATACCTACACAAAAATGCCTGTATCTCCTAAACTATTTCGAATTTTGAAAAATCCTTTTCGACTAATGACTGCAGGCAAATAAACAACTTTGCTGATGCGTTATTTTGACGAAAACATACCTACACAAAAATGCCTGTATCTCCTAAACTATTTCGAATTTTGAAAAATCCTTTTGGAAAAATGTTTTTGAGTATCTGAGCAATAGAAATATGAAAAAAAAAAATCGAAAAAAAAATTTTCGGATTACCAGAGGACCCCCTTAAACACTAAAAAGCTAAATTAAAAACAATAATATCAAACTTTTTATGTATGGAAAACTTTAGTTTTTATTTCCATAATTTGTACAATACAAATAAAAAATGTATAATAATAATATTCAACTAGTAATATTCAAAATTTGTTTACCAACATCAAAATGTTTTGTTTTTTATTGTTTACCAACCGGTACTTGGGGCTATGAGAGCAAAAGTGGCCTAACCCACCAACATACGCTCTAAACGATTTCTGTTAAGTTTTACGACTCATATGTAAATAGGTAAGTTCTAGGCATGTATATAAATTTAGAAACTTTCAAAATGTAAAATACATTTAAATTTTAAAAGCTTAAGGCACTGATATTGTGAAGTAAGCCTGTATAATGGATCGCGGTTTATATACAGATAAGCCTACTAAAAGATTCAATTCCACTGATATTGTGTAGTAAACTTGTATATTTTCCATTTTGAAAATTTCTTAATTTATATACGTCCCTAGAACTTACCTATTTACGTACGTTTTTATTATGATGATGGGTAACCAAGAGAGAGGTTCTTCTGAATCTTGAATATACCTACTATATCTATATACAGGGTGTCCCAGACTTAGAGTACTATAATGTGGAGGCTGATTCCTCGTGATGAGACGAGCAAAAAATTGTATGGGTGGGGTGGTCGCAAATGCCCCCCTAGGGGGCTAGGAGGGAAAAACAAAAAATTAGGTGTCGTTACGTTTTAGTCCATAGCTAACATATCTCTGCAACGATTAAAAAAAATCATACTTTTTTGAAAAGAAAATTAAATTTGCTTTAAATTACTTTTGCAAAATTTTTCCATAAAGTCATAAACAAAAAATGTATAAGCACCTGAAGTCAAAAAATAGGTTTTTTTCTTTAAAAATTCAACTTTCAAGGCGATTTTCTCAGAAAAAAACCAAATGTTTTATTATTTTTTATGACGCAGTTTTTTTCCTTGGTCAATTCTCTAAAAATCCATCATACATTGTTTATACCTCAGAGATAAAATTTTTCGTATAATATCGATTTTCCGATTCTACCACTTTTTCCTCCCACTTGGGTACTTAATGCAAGTAAGGCGACTTTGTTTTTTTGTTGCTTACAATAACTAGTAAAACAGTTAGATTTAACGGAATTAAGAAAAAAAAGCAATTTCTCATTATTAAGTGCATCACATGCCTGAATCGACACATTCTTTCACCGATCGTAGAGTTATAATGTTTTCCAACTCAGAGTACGCAGACATTATTTTTTGTTACGGTTTTAGAAAATTTTTAGAGAATTGACCAAGGAAAAAAACTGCGTCATAAAAAATAATAAAACATTTGGTTTTTTTCCGAGAAAATTGCCTTGAAAGTTGAATTTTTAAAGAAAAAAACCAATTTTTTGACTTCAGGTGCTTATACATTTTTTGTTTATGACTTTATGGAAAAACTTTGCACTATTAACTTAAAGCAAATTTAATTTTCTTTTCAAAAAATTATGTTTTTTTTTAATCGTTGCAGAGATATGTTAGCTATGGATTAAAACGTTACGACACCTATTTTTTTGTTTTTCCCTCCTAGCCCCCTAGGGGGCACTTGCGACCACCCCCACCTATACGATTTTTTGCTCGTCTCATCACGAGGAATCAGACCCACATTATAGTACTCTAAGTCTGGGACACCCTGTATATGAAGGGCTTATTGCAAAAACTCGATAAGCCACAAAATGAAAATACTGAGAAAACCTTTGAAGTTTAAAATAAATGTAGAAAATAGGGATTTGATGAAATCATGATACATATACTTTTATTTAGTGCTTAAGGAAGACTACTATCACATACCCGTCGCTGTACACCAAGAAATCTTCGGAAATCGCAAAAAGTTGTGGCTTATCCAGTTTTTGCATGAAATTTATTCATATTTTTTTTATTTTGAATATCAAAAGTTTTGTTATTTTGGTTGAAATAAAGTGGCATATCGTGTTTTTGCAGTTTAAAATTTATTATTTTTTCTATTTATTACATCAAATAAATTCTATAAGTTTTGATTCAGTTTCAGCCGAAGATGCCTCCAAAGCGTTGTAGAAGGAATGATAAATTGGTGGAATATATGGCAGCAAGGATTTTACGCCGTGTACTTTCTTTGCCGCACAAACTTAAATACTAGATTTTTTTCTGCTATAACATGATAAGCCACACCAGTTTAAATAAATCATAGCTCGCTGGTTTCTTAAATTACTTCATTATCTGTTGCCAATAACTCTTTGTCTTTCACGCTGTCATCACTATCTTCAACAAAATAATCACTTCCACTACTATCTTCATCAGAATCCATCGTTTTGTAATACTGTCTTTGTAATTGCTGTGGCTTATCGAGTTTTTGGGACAAATACGTATAATTCTGAATAAAATCAAAATGTGAAAAGTGACACATGCGGCTAAGGCGGAAATTAAACGGAATATAGCTACAATATTTTAAGAGGACGTTCCGATGGTGTAAAGTAATTGAATGAACTGATAAAACCACTTTCTGAAATCGTGTGGCTTATCGTGTTTTTACAATAAGCCCTTCATATATAAAATTGTAAAAAAAAAAAATCTGTACATTGAATATTTTTTTAAAATTCTTTTTGCGATGGACGTTTTGAATGACGCTGAGCCCGAAAATCGCACTTTTAAAATATTTGTCTGTCTGTCTGTCTGTCTGTCTGTCTGTTAAAGCATCACGCGAAAACCACTGGATGGATTTAAATGAAACTTGGGATCTAGGTTCCTTATATACCCGGTCATAACATAGGCTACTTATTATTCAGTAAAAAAGGTTGGACCCGGTAGGGGGCGCTGCGATCGAAATCCAGGCATTCGTTTTTTCAGCTTATCTCCGAAACCGTTCATCAGATTTGCATGAAAATTTGGATCGAGAAGTTCTTGGACACGCTGAGTTTTTTGACTTATCTACACCGTTCTATCTCGAACACCAGAGGGCGCTGTAGTACAAATATTTTGAAAAACCTCGAAAAACTCCTAAGCCGCGCATCCGATTTACATGAAAATTGGTATATAGAAGTTTTCGGATACGGTGGATTTTCATGAGCACCAGAGAGCGCTGTAGTATAAAGTTTTCTAAAAACTTGGAAAAACTCCTCAACAGTGCATACGATTTGCAAGAAAATTGGAATATAAGGGGTTTCTGGTACGGTGAGTGTTTTGCACTTGTCTTTTTTATGCTATCTTGAACATCAGAGGGCGCTGTAGTACAAATATTTTAAAAAACGTCAAAAAACTCCTAAGTCGCTTATACGATTTGCATGAATGTTCGTATATAGAGGTTTTCGGAAACGGCGAGTTTTCATGACTTATAAACTAGGTTCTATGTTGAACACCAGAGGGCGCTGTAGTAAAAAAATATTTAAAAAAAAGTCGAAAAAATCCAAAACCGTTCATCCGATTTGCATAAAATTTTGTATGTAGAGGTTCTCGGACACGCTGAGATTTTTTCACTTATCGACTCTTTTCTCTCTCAAACACCAGAGGGCGCTGTAGTACAAATATTTTGAAAAGCCTTGAATAACTCCTACGCCGTGCATCCGAATTGCATGAAAATTGGAAAATAGGGGTTTTCTGATACGGTGAGTGTTTTAGACTTATCTTTTTTATGCTATCTTGAAAACCAGGGGCCGCTATTATTACAAATATTAGGAAATCGTGAAAAACTCTAAAACTGCTCATCCGATTTGGATGAAAATTTGTAAATAGCGATTTTCGGGTACGGCAAGGGTTCTGGTGCTATATTTTTGCTTTTTCTTGAAACTAGAGGGCGCTGTTGTCCAATTTGTACGTGTGTATGTTATTAAACTGTTCCTTAACGGCTGCACTGATTTTGATGAAATTTTTTGTGTGTGTTTGAGGGAATCCCTGGATGGTTCAGATAATCAATTGGACCCGTCAGGTGGCACTGCGATCGTGCTTAAGGCATTTTGTTTTTATAGCTTATCTCTGAAACCGTTCATCCGATTTGCATGAAAATTCGTGTATAGAGGTTTTCGGACACCATAGGGCGCTGTGTACAAATATTTCAAAAAAATATCTAAGCTGTTTATCCTGATTATCATGAAATTTGGTATATATGGTTTTCTAATATGGTGACTGTTTTGGACTTATCTTTTTTGTACTGCATCGAACATCAGAGGGCGCTGTAGTACAAATCTTTTAAGATATCGTGAAAAAGTAGAAAGCCGCTCATCCGATTCGGATGATAAATTTTATTAAAGGATTTTCGTGTACGAAATTTTTTTGTGTGTTTAAATGGATCCCTGGATGGTTCAGATTCGCAATTGGACCCGGTAGGTGGCGCTGCGATCGGGTTCCACGAATTTTGTTATTATATGATAGTTTGTCTCCGAAACCATTCATCCGATTTACATGAAAATTTGTATTTAGGGGTTTTCGAGTACGATAGTTTTTATGGCTTTTCTATTTTGTTCTGTATTGAACACCAGAGGGCACTGCAATACAAATATTAAAAAAATCTCGAAAAACTCTTAGCTGTACATCCGATTTGCTTGAAAATATTTACATAGGAGTTTTCAGATACGGTGGGTATCTTGAACTTTTTTTTCTGCGCTATCTTAAACACCAGATGGTGCTGTAGTACAAATCACTTAAGAAATCGTGAAACACTAAAAACCGCTCATCCGATTTAGATAAAAATGTGTACATCGGATATATAGGATTTGATTATCGAGTATGGAAAGGGCTTTGGCGTTATTTTTTATTCTATCTCGAAAACCAGAGGCGCTGTTGTACAAATACCGCAAAAAACTCAAAACAAATCATCCGATAAGTATGATTTGTATAAGTGGTTTTCGGGTGCGGTGAGTCTTTTGGCGCTTTGTATTTCGTTATATCTTGAACACCAGAGGGCGCTGTACTACAAAAGACGGTAAGACGCTGCAAAGCGCAATGGGTGGTATATATATTTTTTTTTTTCTATATGTGTATTTATATCAAACTTCTTTTTTCGCATATCAGGACAGCTGATGCCGAACTCTGTGGTATTTTAGTACGCATCAAAATATGCACAAGTCAGTTGCGCCATATGTTGGAGTTGTTTTCACATTGCAATTTCCATTTTCAATGCTTATTTAATTTTTTTTCAGTTTCCTCGCGAATTGGCAAAAATTCGTTTTTGCTCTGATTTTGCTTACATTCCTTCAAAAATGTGCAATCTATCGAATACAATATAAAACTTGAAAACATATTTTTGCAAGCGATTGGCGGCACGCACACACAAATCACGATTTCCCCAACTATTTCTCATAATTTTTAGATGTTGAAGCTACATTTTATTCTTTTCGCCGAAGTTACCGGTTGGAAAGATGTACACAAAATTCCTTCTAAAGATTGTGAAAAGTTTTTTTCAAATTGACGAATGAAATCGAAAATTATTTATATCAACTCCCGATTTAAGCCGGGTATTCAGCTAGTATACATATATGACAAGTGTCAATGAAATTTCTTGTTTTCTTTTTAATTCACGTTTTGGTTTTAAATGAAAGTTTCTTTTTTAATTTTTTTTTTTTTTTTATATATTTTTTCTGTGTAGTCTTATTTAAGTAAGTCTAAGTTAGTTAAGTCTAAAAACACATAATTTAGTTGTGTTTTAAATAACAAATTTGAAACTAACAAATTAACTTGAATTTTAATTTATTTTACTTATGTTGTTGTTGATTTTTCGTTATATCATAAATAATGTTTTTTAACTCATTTTCAATATACATTGTATATGTTTCATTAAACAAAAGCAAAAAACAGAAAAAAAAAATATAGAATTAAGCGCGTCACTTAATTATGACAATTTTCAATTTAATTACGATAACAGACGAAAATGTTAGTAAATAGCACAACAATTCCTGCACACAATACAATATGGAAAAACGATTTTTGCTAACACACATATAAAATTCTAAACTTTCACACGCACATATAGTGCGAAGTATAAACAATGTATGACGGGTTTTTAGAGAATTGACCAAGGAAAAAAACTGCGTCATAAAAAATAATAAAACATTTGGTTTTTTCTGAGAAAATTGCCTTGAAAGTTGAATTTTTAAAGAAAAAACCTATTTTTTGATATCAGATGCTTATACATTTTTTGTTTATGACTTTATGGAAAAACTTTGCAATATTAACTTAAAGCAAATTTAATTTTCTTTTCAAAAAGTTATGGTTTTTTTTAATCGTTGCGGGGATATGTTAGCTATGGATTAAAACGTAACGACACCTATTTTTTTTGTTTTTCACTCCTAGCCCCCTAGGGGGGCATTTGCGACCACCCCCACCCATACGATTTTTTGCTCGCCTCATCACGAGGAATCAGCCCCCACATTATAATACTCTAAGTCTGGGACACCCTGTATATATATATATGTATGTATACGCATGTAATAATGAACGTGTCCCAATAAACACCAAATCGTAGTCGAATTAGTTTCAGATTCGAAACGAATACGAAAATTCAGATTCACCATCGCGGATTTGAAAAGAATTCGCAAAAATTTAGACAAGCGATCCGAGAATTTTTTGGGAAGACTTTTTCATATAAAAAACTTGAAAAAAATTATGTGTGGAAATAATTGATACGAAAAAAATGCAATAATATAAAAGAAGAAATAAATATTAACAAAAATTTTCTCATATAAAAAGTCATGAAAAAAATACATGGTTTTTTCTTCCTATAAAATTTATGCAAAAATAAATATTGGCCAAAATTACGTATTTTGGCCCTAAAGTGGTTCATGAAAAAAATTTTCGATTTTTTTTTTTTATTTTAAGAGTGTCAAATACCAAACCAAGCCAAACCAAAACTCATGTGCAAATTTCAAGGCATTTCTTTAACTTTTGTGGATTTCTAAGAGATTTAAGTTTAAAAATAAAGCCACTTTGTAGGACAAGTAGGCGCGGTTTACATTAGATTTTGGCAAATATTATAGAGATGGTTTATATTAATCAAAGCTCATGAGCCTTGACATTAGCCTTCATTTTTGTGGATTTTTAAGTGATTTTACATTAATAAAAAGGCCACTTTGTATGGGAGGTATGGGTTTCAAATTTCATAGCCATAATTGACATTGAAGACCAAAGCTTATGTGCAAAATTTGAAGGTATTTCCTTATTTTCTGTGGATTTTGAAGAGATTTTAATGAAAAAATAAAGCCACTCTGTATGAGAGGTAGGCGTGGTTTTCATCCGATTTGGCTCATTTTCGAACGTGATCTTCGTTTTTAAAAAAAGCTTATATACTGAATTTCATCGCTATAGCATCAAAATTACGGCTGCAATCGTGTCGACAGATAGACAGACGGACACACAAAAATCGACTCAGGAGGTGATGCTTATCAAAAATATACATACTTTTCTATACCTGCCACGCCTTCTTATTTTCGTTACAAATGGAATGACGAAGTATAAAAATGACACAGTTTCGATAGTATCGTAAAAGTGGATGTAGAATTTTTGTTTGATATGATGAATTTGTTGTTCTTGTTTATGTTGGTTAAAAAATATTATTCAATCTTTTGTTAAATAAATTGAAATAAATATTTCGGAACAATATGAACTTATTATTTTTCCTGCAGTATAGAACTTATACATACTTATTATAAAATTAGTTGAAAATTTAAATTTTAACAAATAAAATATACTTTTAATATGTAATAGAGATAAAATTAGTTCTATAAATAATCCGAATATATTTTATTTTAAAAATAAATGAAGATTTTAATAGCATAACTTCCATGCCAGTCTCCAGAATCTGTATATGTAAACCTGCATAGTAGTAATATAATTTTTTATATTATTTATGTATTATTATTGTATAAATCTGGCTGAAGATTAACAAAAACTATAACAACCCAATAAACATTGTGGCGAGTAGTGATTCGATAACGAATCGCTTGTTAATCGTTCTTTTTAAAGTTTTCGAATAATTTCATACCGACTTCATCAGAGGTTGGCTTGATGATTAAAGAAAGAACCGATTAAAATCATAACTTTCCTAAACTCCATTTAAGATGTTTTGAAACAAAAAAAAAAACAATTTTTTGAAAAAAAAAAGAATTTTTTACCAATTTTCTATTCTTAATACGTCATTTAAGCAAATATTTGTTTTTAAATTTTATGTTTTTTTCTTAATTTTAAGTGAAAAAAGATTTAAGTTTAAATTTTCATAAATTTTTATATGAAAAAATTTTGTGAAATATTTTTTTTTCTGTTATGTTATTTCGTGCTTATTCTTTATATAAATAATTTCCACTTATAAATTGTTCAAGATTTTCATATAAATAAGTTCTCGTTAACAAATTGCTTTTTGTTCTTTTGGCGTCTAGTTAACAAACTGCTTTTTATATTTTTATATTTTGCTTTTTGTAGTTTTTTAGTTTTTGTAGTTAACGAATTGATTTTTGAGTTTTGGCGACTCGTTAACGAATTGCTTTTTACGGTTTTGACGAATGTATAACGAAGCCGAAAAAAAGTTGGTCAAAAAATGATACAAAAAATAATTTCGAAGTTTTTTTTGACCAAGTTGGGGTTCGAACCCGTGTCCGCGAATGCTGGCTTTTATTAACAAGCAAATTAAGCAAGACATATTCAGCATCTGAAATAGCTGAGTGGGTAACGTGCCGGACTAGCATATAGGAGACGTGGTTTCGATTCTTGACGTAGTAAGCTTGAAATTAGTTTTTATTTTTTTTTTTTTGTTATATATTATTTCTTATTTTTTATATGATTTATATGATTCGTTATCGAATTGCTTCTTTTAGTTTTGGAAACTCGTTAAAGAATTGCTTTTTATAGTTTTGGCGACTCGTTAACGAATTGCTTATAATAGTTTTGGCGACTCGTTAACGAATTGCTTTCTTCGGTTTTGACGATTCATTAACGAAAGAGGAATTTCTCCCGCTCGCGATATTATAAATGAATCTATATAAATGAATAATTGCTAAGGAATGAAATATACGAGAAAACGATTCGTAAACGATAACATTAGTGAATCAACAAAAGAAATATATGTATGAAAATATTTCATACATACGTATTTATTACAACAACACAAGCAATTACTGAACAATATTCGTGAAACGATTATTGATTTATATAATGGTTTTCATGCAGTAGCACTGCGTCTTTTAAATACCGAATATAAACTAATATAATAAACTATGCATCGCTTCTTCGTATTACAACGTCTTATTTTCTCAGGCATCAGGCGGACAAAGCGACGCTACCCTAACTGATTGAAGTCTGCCAGGAGACTGAATTTTTTTCAGCGGCGCTAGCATTTATATACGTATGCATTGCTTGTATGGCTCTGAGAAATTAATAAAACGATTCTACTCAACAAACAGCACGATGTTGCGTTCGAGATTTCGGCACGAACTAAAGCAACCAGCATAAGAACGTCACCAACAACAGAATCATCAATACGGTTTTCTCATACAAAAAAGGGATTTTTTTTTCTTTTGCTAACGTGCGACTTTATTAAAGAAGTGACAAAATCTTAAGTTAAATATGCCTTTTATTGACCATATAACTTATGTTTTGGAATAAATTTTATCCTTGTAAAATGAATATTAAAGGCTGTATGCATACCCTAAATTGTCCCTCAAAATCGTTAGCATGACCTTTAAAAATTTGGTGAAAATATCCCACGACAAACTGCGCTGTAAGATGTAATTCTACGTCAACAAAATTAATTTCAAAGTATTGTTAAGGTGCTGTAGTTCAAAAAACATAATAAATGTGTATCGATCAAATCGTTACAAGCCTGTAAGATATGAAAACATCAATTTTAAGAAAAAATTAAAACATAAATGCTGAAAATAAAGATAAAATCGAAAAAAAAAATTATATTTTTTTAACCCCGACGGTGTATCAATGCTGTCCCCCAGACGGCTTTTAATATAAACGATTATGTGGTTGAGAAAAAAATATATGTATCCGAGAAGCATAGTTTCGTTTTCTCAACATTGAAAACGAAATAAATCATTAATAAATATTTTAAATATATATAAACAAGATATCAAATTGCTTGAAATATTGAAAAAGAAAGAAAAACTAGAAAAAAAAGTATACATATTTTTGCCCAGGCGGGTATTTGATGCCGTCCACCTTCTGGGCACTAGGCCTGTTGCACGGCGCTTAATGTAAGTGATCGCAAGAAGCGACGTTAGCGCTCAAAGCCAGCAATGGCAGCAAAGGGGGCAATCATGCGTTGCATTGAGCCACCAGCGTATGCGTGTACTTCGCATGTTGTTCATATGTAAGTATGAACAAATAGTCATCGAAATGTCACCGGGAGAGTCAAGTGGTTTGACCAAAACCTATTGTATAGCAGGTAAACAACTTTCTGATGATTCCAAAATTTAAATAATTTTGAAAAAATTAACTAGGCAGTACTGGTGGCAAGACCTGGCCACCTAATCACCAAGAAAAAACCAAACAAGCTCCGGCTTTTCGGTTTCGGCTAAGCTCAAGCTTCGGCTTTTCGGCTTCGGGCAAGCCTCAAGGTCCGACTTTCGGATTCAGCGAACCGTATCTTAGGTGTCCGTATTGTAAGGCCTTCTGCCATCGGCACCATGGTATAATGATTTACAAGGTAGGAGTGACAGTTCTGTTGGCGATTTGGAGTTGTCAAAAACACATAGAAAAAGAGAAAACGAAGAAGCAGCAAAACAGATGACAATTTAAGCTTTGTATTAATTTGACAACTCCCGATCGCCGCTCATGAGAAAAAAGGTAGTTGTCAAGGCTAACTTGTAAATTATTGTATCATGATCGGCACTATGCGGCCTGATTGAATCGGCCCTTAGCCGCCGTGTGCACTTTGCCACTACATCCGCCTGTAAAATTATATATATGGTTAACCGTATAATAAAAAATAATAAATAATAATAGAGATATAAAAAAACCGTATACCGTATAATAAAAAATAATAAAAAGATATATAAAAAATAATAAAAATAAATACATTTTGTGAAGGCTTTGACCTAAAACAATCGGTTTTAGTGATAGAGTTGGTCCAACCGAGTCCAACCTTGACAAGTTTTGCGATTCACAAAACTATTTATTACTTTTTCTCGAGACTGTTTTTGCCCCGGAGTTGCGAGATCCCTTGGACGGACCCTGGAGTGGCTAAGCATAACCCAGCCTAAGAAAAAAACTCATCAAAACTCAAAAAAAGTGTCGTAATTATCTCGTATTTTGGCCAATTCAAAAACGATTAGTTTTTTTCAATATTAACGATTCGTTAACGATCCGGTTGTTTCGAAAATCTACTTTTGAAAATGATATGATTATTTTAAACAACTCGTTTCGAAAACAATCCGTTTATTCTAAAAATCTCGTTTCGAAAACGATGTGTGAGTTTCTTTCGCTCACGGATTCGATAACGCAACTGGAACGAATTTCATTTTCAAACTAAATACACGAGGTCTCGGTCACACCTCGAATTCGAAACGAATCCGTTTGGTTTATTGCATTGTAAAAGATAATAAAATGAGTATGTACATTTTCTGCGTTGACATTAACGCTTAGCTTCTAGCTTTTTGTTTGCAAAATTACAACATTAATATTATTGGTTTATTTTTTTATAAAACATCACATTTTTGTTTTTAAATAAAATTTTCGTTAGCTCTTATATTATTGTTTCCTTGTTTTTTAGTTAGATTTAATTTATTAGAAAAACACTATAATTTCAACATAAATTTTAAATTTTACAAAACATACTTAATTTTCTACATTGTTTTTGTTTACTATACTGTTTTTTGTCTGTCACAAGTTGTTTACCAGCGCAGCACTCGAAACTCGCTTTGGCGCCATGATGCTTGCTTGAGATACTCTCTTACGCACACAAATACACACACACACACACACACACACACACCCAAAATTAAATACACATGGATACGTTTTGATCAAAATGTCGCATGCTAGTAGCGTACATTGTCTATGTATGTTTGTATGCACAAATATATATTGAACTTATTTACACGAGACGACCTCGAGTAAAATCACTTTTCTGCGTGAATAGCTTTCTATAATTTTCTGTTCTTTTCCGCTGTTTTTTTTTTTTTTTTTGCAGCGCACTATTTGGATTACATGCTATGAGAAAAAATTAAGAAGTTGAGATAAACTGATGACGGACTTTTGATGCTAAAAAGCAATTTCAAATAGTTTTTCTGTTTGTGTAAATTGTGTTGCCCTTCACATTTCGTATTGATTTTTTTGGTCTTTAGTTATGGCTTAATATATGCTAATGTGGTCAAATAAAATCTTCGAAGTATTTGGTTATTGCAAATGATAATTTTGATACAAATGTTAGACAAGCATTTTGACATACAATTTGACAACACATATGAATTTTTGTCGGTCAAATTGTGTCAAAATGTTATGACAAGGAAATTGAGCTCATATCACGGAATGACATTGTTTTTCTGTAATGAGAGCTATAAATAAAGGCAGTTTCTGTTAAGAAATAAAAAAAATATTTGGATATTAAATGATAGCTTTCCCCAAGAAAATTCATAATATTTGTGGGCCTATAAAATGAATATTAATTAAAATTAGCTTGAGAAAAGCTTAGCAATTATTAATTTATGACTAAGAGGTCAATTTTTAATAACTTAATCAATATGAGTCGCTAAGTTTTAGTTTTGCTGGATTACTTCTAGCCATCGAAGGACTGTTTTTTTCCAAGAGGCTGAAAACAGAATATTCTCTCTTATGACCTTATTTTGTAAAACGCAAGCAATCACCTCACTTGCGGTTTTTTATCCTGCAATAAATTTCAATGTGACAAAGAGTGTTTATTTCACTTCATATGAAACGGAATTGCCAGTCAAAAAATATCCCAAGTAAGGTGATTGTGTGCATTTTATAAAAAAACGACCATTAGTTATTTGTCTTATATGTGTTTTCCATATTTTGCTGATTTTTTCAACTCAAATGCTGTTTCATTTTGTGATTTTTTTTTTTGAATTTGCTTAATTTTGGATGTGTATTTACGCACACATCACCAGCACCAGACACTTCTGATTTATAATTAAGAGCTATACGGACCTATTCTGGTGAGTTTACAAAGCTCACCGCATTGACAGTGGTAAATATATTCACAATTGTAAATATTTCATATTCTCACACTCATTCGAAAGCTCTTTTCTTGACAACATTGTAAGCAGCAAAAGAGCAGTTGACAGTTGATTATAGCAGCAAAAATGTAGCAAAAGTGAAAAGTTAAACCGCAGAATGGAAAGTTTATTTTTCGTTTTATTAGCAGAAATGACTGAATTAGATAAAAGGCTGGAGAGGTGACGCCAATTAAAGCGCCTTCGGGACGACAGCGATCCGTTTTCTTCCCGTGAAGAAGTGTTCATTAAAAATTTCAGGTTGACCAAGTCGCTATGCCGTAATCTTATCGAAGAGTTGCAGCCGCACGATAAGCAGGACACAGGTTTACCTTTTTCAATTCGCGTAGTTACCGCTTTGAACTTTTTTGGACACGGTTCGTACCAACAATATGTCGGTAACAACTGGGTCGTGCCAATGAGCCAGCCCTCAGTTTCACGAACTTTTCATAAAGTTTCATAAACTTTTCAAATTTCCACAAACTGCAGATATCTGCAATCAAAACAGGGTAATACAGATGTTATTTGTTGTATAGTTTTTGACCAACAATTATTTATTTTAGATTTCATAGGAACTTTGGGATAAAGGGGACGCCTTTGGTGCCATTGATTGAACGCATGTAGCAATCGTATCGCCATCTGCGAATGACTTCAGCAAACACCCCTTAATATGTACATGAATGAGGAAGGGTTACTTCAGCATAAATGTAGAAGCAGTAAGTCTGTTATTTTTAAATAGTTAAGTTCTTTACTGTAATATATCCTGATTGCTAGAGATGCGATCATCAACATGTCTTCACTTCAGTAAATGGCACATTTCCTGGCGCATGTCATGATTCAGGCATATGGACGACTTCACGCATTAGAACTCAACTAATGAGAACTTACAGCGCTCAATATGACTCTTGGCTTCTGGGAGATCAAGGCTAGCCATTAGAGCCGTAGCTTCTAACTCCACTTGCAGAGCCGCAGGGAGCAAAAGAGGTAAAGTTTAACAAACTCCACGTTAAAAGCCGTAACAACATCATTGAAAGCGCTTTTGGGGTTCTAAAGACACGGTTCAGGTGTTTATCTAAGCAACGCATTCTGTACTACAGTCATGAACGTGCAGCAAATATCATTTATGATTGTTCTATTTTGCATAATATTATGTTGACCGGTATCATTCAAACAGATATAGGATATGATGATTACCAAAAAGAGCCTATATTTGAACCTGCCAATTTCCGAGCTATCACTAATACTCAAAATTTAAGGGAAGGCGAAAGAATTCGCAACAGATATATTTCTTCTTTATGATAAATAATACTTTTATCATCATTTACATTAGCTGTGTTCTTTACCAAGCGAGCTGTAAAAAAACGCCCGCTTATCATATAAATACTCGCTTAAATAACACAGGAAACTAATAGTGGCTTAAAAGTTTAGCGAGCAAACGAAAAAAAGTGCTTCCAAGTCATTTCTCAAATATTGTGTACTTTTTCTATGAAGGTGGCAACTGTGACGAATTATCAGTTAATAGTGATACATGAAGTCGAAACTTTTTTGTACCAAATACTTTGAACGAAATTTTCCAATTACCAACATTTCTTTAAAAAACTCTATTTAGTAAATAGGACAAACAAGCTTTATCAAATAAACTCATTGCTGAAAAAATATAATTGGCTTTTCAAGCTTTAAGTTTCGAAAACTTTTTCGGTATCGGGTATTTTTGAGAACCGAATTTAAAATATTTGAGAGATAAGAAAATTATATAACAATAGCTGTCAATGAAATTGAAACAAGCTTCAAACAATCGGTGACACAAATCAGAAAATCTGCAAATAATATGAAAAATCAAGAGAAAAGGTAAATAAAATGTAAGTTATTACTTAAAATTTGTTACATTTTAAGTTTTATTTTAAATAACGACTAAATAATACTTTTTTAATAATAGGCGCAACAGATAGACAAGGGAAGAAACTTGGGGGTTTCTTTTTCAAGGAAACGATATGCCTATTGCAATGTATTGGAAGACATGATCGGAAAAGGCATAACTGTAAGCCATATTTGTTCCTTCTTGTTAATAATGATTTATATTTCCAAATTTATAGAATTCAAGCACGACGACTTTTTGGCTGAAAGAAAGACAAGTGCGGATGTAGATGCGGACAAATAAAATTAATATCCACGGGGTATAATTTACTTTTAGCTAGAACTTTTTTTTTTAATTTTTTTCGTGGATTATATGTATTCAGGCATTCTAATTCCAAATCTGGGAAAGTTATTGGCCGCTCTCATCTTGTTTAGAAGTTATACGGGTCAAAAGTTGAAAAAATGGGCCTGAAAAAGTTGTAATTATTCTGTTATTTTAATACAACACATAGCAAAATGGGTATAAAAAAAGGCTATGATATTACCTATTCAACAAACTATTAACCAAAAAATACAAAATACAAAAAACTTTAGAAGATATAACATTTCACATATTATGCACACTTGACGGTTCACCCTTTTGCGAAATAACCAAGACATGAAAAATTGTCTCGCGATTTTTTATAAACATTTTTTGCCTGCGGCGTTTTTTTTTATATTCACCCTTTTACGAAATAATGCATGAAAAATTGGTAATACCGCAAATGGTCTGAATACAAAATCATTTATATTGTCATAAGTAATGCATGGATTTTTATGGTCAATACTTCGTTGAATAGGTAATAGCATAACCTTTCTTTTGATACCCATAACGCTTACTTTTGTAGGAAAACTAAACTACTTAATAGTGGGCCGAAAGTTTTTCACCATTACCTTTTTTAGCTCAAAATACACATTTTAAGAAAAATTTTAAAGAAGCTTATTTTAGCTAAAAGTAAATTGCTCGCTTAAAAATTTATTCTGAATTATTTCTTTAGTCTTAAAAATTATTTCTAGATGTACATATGTATCTTTTTCTCAGCTTTCCATTTTTTTCAGTGATCTTATTCATAAGGGTGTTTTTACTTTTGTCGTATTCTTTAAATAAAAAGCCGTGTTTGAATTGAAATTGAATAATATGAAGGAAATTATTGCATTTTGAATGTATTTCTGGCTCCAGATCAGATCCATCTGAGTCCGAACTTGAGTCTCCGAGCAAATGTGGCGTTTATTAGATCTTCAGCTTCTTGCAGTTCTTTTTGTTGACGCTATCCAATGTCACTGTCCATTAAACAATATGCAACCTAAGAGATACAGAAATTTTTTTTAATATATTTAATATATTAGCCATTGCAATTTCTGCGTTTTCCATTGCAAAGACTTCAAAATTTAATATCAAACTTCTGATTTGTTCTGTTTATATTTTTTGTTTACATTTTTGACAAATCAGACAATGCTTCGAAGTTTTAAAAAACATTCTTAAGCGACTTAGCAGCCGTTTTTTGACTACTCGCTTGGTAAAAAACACAGCTATTAATAACTTTATTGATATCATTTACTATTTAAGTTCAGTTCTCAAACTTTGCAATATCTATTTCATTATTTACATCTACTCTCATATACATACATATCAGGCCCGTAGCCAGGATTTACCTTAGGGGAGGAGGGGGGGAGGGGTTTTGATAAAAAATCTATAAGTAGATACCAGAAATAACTGACAGAAAGGATATTAAAATTTTTAAGCAAATCCGTTTTCTTTAAAGACTATTTGTGAATATGCCTGTTTTTATATGACCATAAGATATATGAGAAGAGTTTATTTAATTTTTTTTTTTACAAATCAATTTGAGTACTAAGTGTTTTGATTTTTGCCTATAGTTTGTTGAAAAATGGTCCAAATTGTAAATTTTTAATTTCTTTTAAAAAGTATTATTCCGAAAATTAGCACAAACACTAAAATGTCTGTGACAAAATTTTACTAATTCAACAATATTAATGTGAACGGTAAAAATAGGTTAGATTCCTTGCAGTTTATTAAAATACAAATTAAAATCAGCTATAACTTAAGTAAAGAATATCATATGAAGCGGTGACATGACTTTGTAACGATTTCGTAACGAGTCCTAACGAAAATGTTACGAAAAAGTTACGATTTCGTTCAGACAGTTCGAAAGAAAGGAAATTTTACTGTGTTAGCATTTTAATATGGCGTACAAGCTGTCGCATAACAAAATTTTATATAAATTCGTATAAAAAGTGATACTGTTCCGATATTTGCGTAACGAAATTGTAAAGATTTCTTTAAGACAGCTCAAAATAGTGACGAATTAGTTGGAATTTCGACATAGTCGTCAACTATGGTTTGCTGGGTAGATATGGCATAAAAAAATGTCCAGCTTATTTTCTTCAATTTACAAAATTATATTCGTTCTAGGTTAAACTTTCATATATATATTTTACTGAATATCAGGGACTTTTTGAGCATTAAACTGATTTTTCATATACCAACTCCATGGAGATGAATTCCAATATAATGATTATGACTCTTATAAGCAAAATTAATCTTTCACTTGGCCAAAAAAATTGTTCACTAATTAAGTGAAGTTTTCAAGAAAATTAACACCATTATCACAGTGTATCTAAAAAAAAATTACATTTTGAATTAAATAGTCTCATTTGTATTAATTCTTTATACTTTCTGGACCCTAAGGGGGGAAGGGGGGGTTGAACACCTAAACCCCCCTTGTTACGTGCCTGATACAAATATATAATCTAAGATCTATATAGTATATATATAATATATTTCTATATAACTATCTATCTATCCATCTATCTGTCTAGATAAGTTCTCTATCAGTTCATCTAATCTCATCTTTATCAGTCGATCTTATCTTAGCAACGTCTAAAATATACCAAGTGGCGAAAATAGTCTTCGCAGACGTTGTCTTTGAAGACGTAACGAAGTAACAATGCTGATGTTTTACTGGACATGTCGCTATTAATTCAGTAATAACACAAAACATAGAAAATTTGTAAGAGAGAACACGAACGAGAAAAATCGTATAAAAAGAGCAGCAACTTAAAACGAATGCAGACAAGTGTCTAAGTAGCAAGACATGTGTCAGAACCGTCTTGAAACATGTAACATAAAATATTCTTGCAACCCATTTCGAGAGCTAGAGCGAAATGAGAGAGAACACGAACTAAAAAAATTGTACAACAAGAGCAGCAATTTTGAACGAATGCGAACACTTAGCAAGACGTGTATTGGAGCCGTCTTCGAACAGGTGGCACACACTTGTCTTGCAAGTCGTTTCAATACAGCTATAGTATTGTAGCGATCTGTCCTCGAAGACTGACTGCTGTCTTGGAAGTGGTCTTAGAAGACGGGTGCATCCGTTCACCACTGGGATGAGACAATATGTCATAGCAATTGCAATACATTGAAACTTTTTTCACCGGCACTCTCACACTTTTTCAATTGCCAGCTCAATTGCTTGAAACAATCTGCAGCTGCAAGTTATCTGGCAACAATTTTGATATAGAGTGGCAAAGATTTGATGTTTGTTTGTGAGTGACAAAAAAAAAGCAGAAATTAATGAAAGTTTTTTAGGTAAATTTTCTTTTTTTCGCAATAATTTTTTTAATTTCAGTTGTCAAACAATCAAAATAATATTTTATTTTCAAACAAATGTCGTTTTTTGCCATGCCACCTACGTCACTATCGGCAATCGGCTTGGTGACGGCAATAATTTGACAACTAGTACTAATTTGAAAATTATTATGACAAATTTTCACGTGTGTTCGCAGCGTTATTTACATTTTTTTGTTTTATTTTAAGCCAATTTATTATTTAATACATTTATATCCTGAGTTAACCTGTTGGTGGCTTCGGTATTCTCCTTTAGAAGCTTTAACATCTGCTCATCGCGCTTCTCACGGCTCTCAATATCGGTCTTGGGGTTTGCATACATATCCTGTGATATTTGCTGACGGGGACAGCGCGATGTACTTGATGTCTCCGACGTACAGAGTGATGCATTTTGTGGCGGAACATCTTGGTTTAACTCTCGTAGTGCTGGCTGAATAGGAGATCGCCACTTAAAATAAAATATTTTAGCTTAAATTTTAATAAATGAACGTACTAAAAGTACCAACCGGCTCTTAATTCTCTAAGTCGCTTGCTTTTGTACGCAGTCTCAGTGCACCGACTTCTGCAGTTCCATCATCTACTGCTGCTGTTCCAAATGTTTGCAGTGCCAGCTCTTCGAAATCGCTTAGGACTGCTGTGCTGCTCATTCCTCCACCAGTCATGCAAAGCTCGACTTTTTGCTTACGAGCTCTGGACCGCAGTTGACTCTTCCAAACTGCAAGCGCCTATATAAAAATTAATTTAAAGTAAATGCTAATATAACATTTGGTCACAAACTTACTTCCTTCCATTTCGCCGCTGTCCAAGTTGGACCTCTCATGCTGTTGAGATTGTCGGCACACTCCTGCCCATGGCAAAATTGTAAGGTAAGGTCGACTCGGAGAAGAATGAAGTAGACAGTAGGGAAAATGCCAGCTAGTTGTCAAAATCAGCTGATCATCTCGAGTTTCTTTGTGTTCACGTTTCACAGTTGATTTAAGGTTAGAATTGCTACAAGTTTTCTTGCAAATTTAAGACTTTTACCACATTTTATAGTTTTTACTACATTGTTTTTATAACATTTTCACTCAAATAATCACAAATTTAACACACGTGATAGCACAGTTTACAACTTGGAAACATTTTGTATTTACTTCGTTTGCAATTTTTACGAAATTCGCCGTTTTGACAACTAGCCGGCATTTTCATTTTTCACTATTCGTTGACACGTGAGGGCAATAAGCGGCTCGGCCCTACCTTATAATTCTGCCATGCTCCTGCCAAATATCTGCGTGCGGTGACTGGGGACAGTTTTTACCCGTTTGCAGCACGGGATGAGTTTGACAGAACCGAACAAAGAAGTCCAACTGCTGCTGAGTTGTCCGTTCGTATTTTGTACGCTTTAAAATTAATTTATAATTAAAATAACCATTAAAAATATCTAAAATAACTATGAAAACTTACTTCTTTTCTGCTTCGTCCATATTTTAACCAAATGTCAAATTCAAGAAATACACAAAGTGTTGCAACTTTTAACTACGTTGAAGAATATTTATTGTGGGGGGTAACTTTGGTACAAAATGCGGTTATATTAAAATTTTGTTGGATAAAGTTTTTAACTTGCGTGTTTGAGGCAAATCGGTAGTGATAAATTGACAATGCCATGAAAATAATTCAGCCGGAATGAATATTTTCGCTTAAATTTTATGTTATTAAAATAATGGGAATGCTTTATTGACGATAGTGCAACACAACAGCTATTTTCTGGCAATATGCTTTTCACCTTCTTGTGGTGAAAAAATAAAGCTTTTCAATTGTAAAGTGTTCCCATGAATAGGTTTGACAAACCAAATTGACAAAATGTCCAGGGTCAATTGACAACCAGAAAAGGGCTGATAGTATCTTGAACTTTAATAAACTTAGTTTATTCTAAGAGTATGCTTTTTATGAATTGTACATTTTAAGGTGCAGTTCTGAATTAGATTTTAAGTTTTAAGATAACAAGCTGCATGAAATTTTCAAAATCCTTATTATTGAAGAAAAACTTAAATTGAGTAGTGATCAAGCAACGGTCCTCAACATAGTGATGTAGTAAGCTGAATACGTTTAAACTCATATATATTCGGAAAGATTTTAGGCTTAATTGTAAAATTAGCCATCATAGTTGTAATTCCCTTAGTTGACCCTGTACATAAATTAAAACGGCTGCAACAATTGCATGATATTTAATTTTTCATCATAATCAAATTCAAACATAATATAAATTTTCTCATCATTTTTTATTTATTTTATATTTGCTTACATAGCAGTGCAAATAGAATAGTAAAGTGACAGCACATGACATATGAGTGACATTTATTCTATCTTCAAATCTAATGCACGTCATGCTGTGTGAGAAAACATGACTTGATATGCATATTAAAGTGAATGATGAGCTATATCCTCTTAAAGATGAAAGTGTTTTAAATGTCCCTGAGCGCTGGTTTATTTTTTTTTTTTTTTTTTTTATTTACCCACAGAAAGTAGCAATTAAAGTCAAAGCATTTTTCCCAAGGTTGTCGAAATAGCGCAGCACTTTTATTTGATTTTACTATCTGTATATCTTATATGAGAATCTAACGAAAAAATTTTGAAATAAACATTCAGTGTTTGACAGAGTACAAAATAAATAATTTCTACTAACTAACTATTTCAAAAGCTTTACCAAGAACCTCTTTGAAATAATTTTTAAAATGCTTTGGTAGTTAGCTGGCGTAAGAAATACTGTTCTGTTTTGTTATTGGAAAAATTTATGAGCGTTTAATGTTCACTTTAATATAATTTAAGCTACGTTTCCTGCATCCTTGACTGCTGCTACTTAATAATTCAATATAACAAGGTAAACTTTTAGTCAGTTGGGTGCATGCAGCGCAGCCTTTGTCTGGCTGTACTTTTACAGGTCATTGTAGAGCATTTTTTATGTGCATTTTATAACAGCTACAAGTTGTGCTTTTTTCTTTTCATTAGAACTTATTTCTACACCTGCGGCTATTTACAGGTACTGTAATCGTTTTTTTTTTTGTTCTTCTAAGACAGTTGGGAATAGTTTTTGTTGTGATGTCATAGTTAAGCAGTTTTTTAAAAGTTTCGAGTTTAAAAGCTTTAAAATATTGCATATTTTATTGCGCGATAAAAACTTTCCACCTCAATAAAATAATACTGCTATAGCACACTGCAAAAGTAACAACCATAAGCTTACAAAAAAGTTTCCTTAAACTTTGTCCAGCGGACAAAATTTTACAACGTTAACTAACTCTAACTCTAACTCTAACTCTAACTCTAACTCTAACTCTAACTTTAACTCTAACTCTAACTCTAACTCTAACTCTAACTCTAACTCTAACTCTAACTCTAACTCTAACTCTAACTCTAACTCTAACTCTAACTCTAACTCTAACTCTAACTCTAACTCTAACTCTAACTCTAACTCTAACTCTAACTCTAACTCTAACTCTAACTCTAACTCTAACTCTAACTCTAACTCTAACTCTAACTCTAACTCTAACTCTAACTCTAACTCTAACTCTAACTCTAACTCTAACTCTAACTCTAACTCTAACTCTAACTCTAACTCTAACTCTAACTCTAACTCTAACTCTAACTCTAACTCTAACTCTAACTCTAACTCTAACTCTAACTCTAACTCTAACTCTAACTCTAACTCTAACTCTAACTCTAACTCTAACTCTAACTCTAACTCTAACTCTAACTCTAACTCTAACTCTAACTCTAACTCTAACTCTAACTCTAACTCTAACTCTAACTCTAACTCTAACTCTAACTCTAACTCTAACTCTAACTCTAACTCTAACTCTAACTCTAACTCTAACTCTAACTCTAACTCTAACTCTAACTCTAACTCTAACTCTAACTCTAACTCTAACTCTAACTCTAACTCTAACTCTAACTCTAACTCTAACTCTAACTCTAACTCTAACTCTAACTCTAACTCTAACTCTAACTCTAACTCTAACTCTAACTCTAACTCTAACTCTAACTCTAACTCTAACTCTAACTCTAACTCTAACTCTAACTCTAACTCTAACTCTAACTCTAACTCTAACTCTAACTCTAACTCTAACTCTAACTCTAACTCTAACTCTAACTCTAACTCTAACTCTAACTCTAACTCTAACTCTAACTCTAACTCTAACTCTAACTCTAACTCTAACTCTAACTCTAACTCTAACTCTAACTCTAACTCTAACTCTAACTCTAACTCTAACTCTAACTCTAACTCTAACTCTAACTCTAACTCTAACTCTAACTCTAACTCTAACTCTAACTCTAACTCTAACTCTAACTCTAACTCTAACTCTAACTCTAACTCTAACTCTAACTCTAACTCTAACTCTAACTCTAACTCTAACTCTAACTCTAACTCTAACTCTAACTCTAACTCTAACTCTAACTCTAACTCTAACTCTAACTCTAACTCTAACTCTAACTCTAACTCTAACTCTAACTCTAACTCTAACTCTAACTCTAACTCTAACTCTAACTCTAACTCTAACTCTAACTCTAACTCTAACTCTAACTCTAACTCTAACTCTAACTCTAACTCTAACTCTAACTCTAACTCTAACTCTAACTCTAACTCTAACTCTAACTCTAACTCTAACTCTAACTCTAACTCTAACTCTAACTCTAACTCTAACTCTACCTCTAACTCTAACTCTAACTCTAACTCTAACTCTAACTCTAACTCTAACTCTAACTCTAACTCTAACTCTAACTCTAACTCTAACTCTAACTCTAACTCTAACTCTAACTCTAACTCTAACTCTAACTCTAACTCTAACTCTAACTCTAACTCTAACTCTAACTCTAACTCTAACTCTAACTCTAACTCTAACTCTAACTCTAACTCTAACTCTAACTCTAACTCTAACTCTAACTCTAACTCTAACTCTAACTCTAACTCTAACTCTAACTCTAACTCTAACTCTAACTCTAACTCTAACTCTAACTCTAACTCTAACTCTAACTCTAACTCTAACTCTAACTCTAACTCTAACTCTAACTCTAACTCTAACTCTAACTCTAACTCTAACTCTAACTCTAACTCTAACTCTAACTCTAACTCTAACTCTAACTCTAACTCTAACTCTAACTCTAACTCTAACTCTAACTCTAACTCTAACTCTAACTCTAACTCTAACTCTAACTCTAACTCTAACTCTAACTCTAACTCTAACTCTAACTCTAACTCTAACTCTAACTCTAACTCTAACTCTAACTCTAACTCTAACTCTAACTCTAACTCTAACTCTAGCTCTAACTCTAACTCTAACTCTAACTCTAACTCTAACTCTAACTCTAACTCTAACTCTAACTCTAACTCTAACTCTAACTCTAACTCTAACTCTAACTCTAACTCTAACTCTAACTCTAACTCTACCTCTAACTCTAACTCTAACTCTAACTCTAACTCTAACTCTAACTCTAACTCTAACTCTAACTCTAACTCTAACTCTAACTCTAACTCTAACTCTAACTCTAACTCTAACTCTAACTCTAGCTCTAAGTCTAAATTTAACTCTATACCTGCATCGAACTCTAAGTCTAAAAAACACTTAAGTTTTTTCTATTAATACTAAAACCTCAACAAATTTTACCTAAATCTTGAAAGACACAATTGTTTTAAGAGGCATCACCTTAAAAAAAAATTTATTTAGCAAATATGTGTTTAAATACATTGATCCCTTTGTGCAAAATTGTCGTTGGTACCATTTTTTCGAAATTGACTTTTTGATGCGAACTTGTTCTACATACCACAACGCTTCACCTAGTAAAATATTTTAGCTCAAATCCTTATAGTTATGCAAAAAATTGACTGTATATTTTATCGTTTGTTACAGTGCTGTTTTTTTTTTTTTTTTTGTGGGCGAAATTATCGTATTTGCCATACAAAAATATTTTATGCATAGAAGTTGTTGTTATATTTACTATTTATTACTTATATAAGATGTAGAATGTTAATCGGATTTCTCGCTTTATGTAGCTCTTTCGTTACATGCCTCTATTCGCTTCACCATTACTTACAGATAAAACAATAAAAAAAATGTATAAAAAGTAGAAAAAACGATCTCCTGTAAAATTTGTTGACATTTACTTTGTAAAATTTGTGGACACATACGATAATTTCGCGCAAAGGGGTCGACATCAAAAAGTTCGAAGTCTTGAAATGCAGTCAAGTGTAAACGAATTTCATATACATAGATGACCCTGTAAATAATGTTCAATATTAATAACATTTATCAAATTCTTCACAAATAAACAATTAAAAACCAAATTCTCCACATTGTGAATACCAGTTACTTATGCTGTTTTCTAGTATTTATTTTTTAGAATATATGTTGAAGCTTTAGTCACATGAGAGCAGAAAAACTAAATCTTCATGCTTTATATATGACTTTGAGATCGCTGAGTTTTGTATCTTTTCCGTTCCTTATTTTATACTCTTTTATTTCTGTAACTTTTTTACCTACGCAATAGCTTAGCACCACACTTAGAATTTAACAAAACTTATATTTTTCCTAATACACACAATCTGTAAGCCGTTTGAGTCTTAAAAAAAAATCCCCCAAATTAAGCCAGCAATATCCTTTTTTGCACTCAATAAAGATGTTACTCCCACCTATTGCTAACCTAGTTTGGCTTTATACATAGATTTGTGGTAACCTTTTGTGGTATCTTTTTCAGCACTGATTTACCGCATGAAAAATTTTGTTCACTGACCTACAACAACACTGACCAACTACGATGGCCATTAATATTCTGTGCAGCCTACTGACATACACAAGCACACGTTTATGCACACATATGTGTAAGTCAAAAGGATTATCAGTAGATGTGTTAAAAAAATATATGTACATGTATATATATTCCAAGTTTTATTTGTTCTCTAATGTTGGCACAAAGGTGCTGCCAACAAAGCAAAAACTAAGAAAAACAAAAAATCTCCAGTCAGTTCGAGTATATGTACCACTTTAAGATATGTTGGTCAGTCAGTGCGCTGCAGTCCTTTCTTTGCCAAAACAAATAGAAAATTTGTGTTCTGTCATTGTTTCAATATTGTTCTACAAGGTGGGGCATTCGCTGTAAGTTATGAAGGTCACAACAGCAGATTTGAGCGTGATTTCAGTTAGTATTGGCCTAGAAACATTTTGTTATTTGTTTGAATAAATACAAAAATGTGTACCAGAGCAGGGAAGAGAAAAACTTATATTTAGTATAAACAAATTTCGATGCGTTTTTTTCCTCATATTTTCAAAAGTTAAAAAGCATATTTTCAAATTATAGATCAATAGAAATTTTCATATCACATTTTAAAAACTTGAATCAACGAAAGTAATCTATGTTTTGAATTCATTAAATACACTTTATTCAGAATATAGAAAAATTTTCATCATAAAATTAATTTTTGTGGTCAATGTGAACACCTTTGTCCTGAATGACTGAGCGCAGATTTGGGGCAGATTTTCAATTAATTTTGGAAGCTTAAAGAGATCGAGGTTATATCAGGTATCATTAAGGCTACTTGGCCAAATCTATTCTTGGCTACTTGGTCACTTCACTTTTAATTACCGATCCATTTTCTACCAAAAAAAGTTAAATCGGATTGATGTCCAGTGATTGATGCGGAAGATAACATGTGAATTGATGTTTATGTTATATTCTGTTGTTGTTATTGTATATTTTGTTATTGTAATTATTTTGATTAATATAAACCAAGGAAAAATTGATACGAAACTCATTTTAGTTAACAGTATTTTGAACCTTAATATCTAATAAAATCAAATTCCGAATACTTTTGTGAGTGACTGTATGTAATGAAATTCACTTTCATATATTATTTAACTTTTCTTCTTTGCATCTCAAATTAAATTTCGTGGCTAAAACACAAAATAGGAAAATCAAACTTTTTTGTATCAAAATAAATTATGCGAAAAGAAAGTTAAATATCTGAAAGAAGATTCATGCTTTTCGATCTTCAATACACCTAGGTGCCAAATTCTAACTGAATTGTGCTGCTATTATAGAAGTTATAATTGTTATGGCGTGCGTATTGGATCCGCCAGCTTTAATTTTACATTTATTCACCTTAGTTTCTGATTCCAGATCATTCAATTTAAAAAGATGGACACGAATGTCTAAATTATCTTGACACAAATAGAGTATGGATACACCGAGAAAAAACACAATAGGTAAATCACCTAAGTCGGCTTGGGTAAAGAGAAATGTATGGGAATTATAAACTTATGCTTATGCACCTAAGCAGTTTATTGTTTAATACATTGCCTTGAAAGCACATACTTCGATACCTTGCCAAAAAAAAATATTTGATTCACCTTAGTTCAAAATCCAAATATACAAAATTAAAAAACAACTAGCATGGATGGCTTAAGCAAAGTTTTGAGCTATTTTCTGAAAAAAAAAACAGCTGCGTCATTAGACACACGGGAGAAGGATAGATTTGATAATTTAATGTTTTTTTTTTGTGTAATAAAACCACTTTTAAATAAAATAACATAAAGTAAATTAAAAACACACGTTAATATTCACACCAGTAAATTTTATTACATTTCATCAAAAAAAAAAAAAAAAATTTGCACACCGTGCGCAATCCAACCTGGAACTTTTGATGCCAGTCCATCGCTCTACCCACTAATCCCAGCAGCCTTGCCACTACTTGCTGACTTAACTGCAGCTATGTTAACAGATGCTGTATATTAGCAGATGCAGTATGTCGCAGTATTCTGCTGATAGCCATAAAACAAAAATCTATTAATAGATTATTGTGTTATGCTGCAGCATAGCTTCAGTTTTAATTAATATTGAATAAATCACTCCGCGCAATGAAGAAGTTTGGCTCAATGCGTAATGTAGTGACACAGTGGTATCGGTTGGTTGTGGTGTGGGTTCTAAACTCAACGGCAGCGAAGGTAAAATTTTTGTGTTTGATATTTTATTTAATTTAATGTTCTTGTTATAATATACGTCAAGCAGCAAGAAAAGCTGAGAAGCCATTCATTTCTAAGAAAAAAACGGTGTTGATAAAAGAAAAATTTGTGTTGTTGTCGATTTCAGTCAAGCAAATCACAGAACGAATTTCCTTCAAAAAAAAAAGGAAAATTAAAAAAACCAAAACCCGAAAAAGAAATATTTTTGAAATGGAATTTTTTTGTTTTTAAAGTAGTGTATAAAAAATTACCAAATACTTGGTTAATTTATCACCCAATAAAAATTGGCAAGTCAACATGTAAAACTTAGGCGTTTTGATAGAGTAATTGGGTGGCGGAAAACTGCCAAAGCCATCTTATAAGTTATACTAGGTATTTTTTTTCAATTTAACATAAGCTTTTTTCTCGGTGTCGGTTCGTTCGTCTTTCCATTCAAACTTTGTCTAACTCAAGCTTGATATAAAAGAGATCGGGTAAGCGGTGTAAGAAAACGTAATAATTTTGCACGTCCGGTCAAACTATTTTCATACAAAGGAAGAGTTTTAAACAAAGGCGTCGGCATGGGGGCAGCTAGGGGCAGTTGCCCCACCCTAAAACACAAAAGCAAAAAAAAGTATGTTATTTTCTTATATATGTTACATAACTATACAACAATTTTAATATTTAGAAACAATTTTAATATTTAGAATTGATTCAACAAGCAACAAAAAAAAAATGTATATTCGTTTATTTAACATGTAATATGTTACATAATTATAAACAAGTGGAAGTGGTTCAAAATAAAAGTATGAGCAAAAGTTTTGTTAAAATCTAAGCAAAATGTTAATTTCGAATATAAAAGTACGTTCAAAAATTCCATAGGATGACACAAAGATGGCGTTACTAGATTTGTTTCCATGTGAATTTCGAATTTCGAGTTTTGATAAAGCATTGCTTTTTGATGAAAAAAAAAATACAGTGAGAACCAAACAATGGCTTCATAAACATTATCCGGACTCTGATCCATCGAGACAAATGGTAGAAAAGTGGATTGCTGAATTTAAACGTGGCCGTACCAGCACAAATGATGCAGAGCGCAGTGGATGCCCATATCAGACTGTTATTCCACAAAACATCCCAAAATCCACAAATTGGTTATAAACGATCGCAAATTGAAGGTGCTCGAGCTAGCGGACATTGTAAAGATATCAGATGGTAGTGTTTTTACCATTTTACACGAACATTTGGGTATGAGAAAGCTCTGTGCAAAGTGGGTGCGGCGTGAGCTCACAGTCGACCAAAAACAACAACGAATTGATGCTTCAGAGGAGTTTTAGGCGCTGTTCAACTGCAGTAAAATCGAATTCTATTGTCGATATGTGACAACGGATGAAAGATGCGAGCAAAGACCCAACAGTTAGCTTGTAAGGTGATGGCGTCTGTAGTTTGGGATGCGAAAGGAATAATATTCATCGACTATCTCCAAAAAGGAACCACTATCAACAGCGTCTATTACTGTGCACTTTTGGATCGATTGAAGGCTGAAATCACCAAGAAACGACCACATATGCAAAAGAAAAAAGTGTTGTTTCACCAAGACAATGCAGCGTGTCACAAATCGATGAAAACGATGGCAAAATTGAATGAATTGGTCTTCAAATTGATTACCCACGCAGCGTATTCTCCAGATTTAGTGATTCAGGTAATCGCTGAAACTGAGGCCTATTTTAACAAGATAGACAAATCGTACTATAAGAGTGGTATCGAAAAGTTGGAAACCGCTATACTCGTTGTATCGCTTTCGAAGGCAACTATGTTGAATAATATAATCAAGTTTTATCAAAATTGTGTTTTTTTCTTACTTATCCTACGGACTTATTGAATGACCTGTTATATTGACTTTTTAAAAAAAACTCTATCAGGCCATTTCTTCTCCGCATCAGAATTAAATTAGGCCTAAAATTAAGCATTAATTTTTGAAGAAGTGAATTTTTAGCATTTTGTTATCTAATCACTTTTTTTGTACAAATCTATAACTATATTTTTTTAGTATTTTGGCCGAGTTTCGTTAAGATCGTTCAACTTTTTTAAGTACCTCCCATACGAAATCATCTATGGGAGTTAGCGCATCTATAACTATATGTTTTTAGTATTTTGCCTGAGTTTCATTAAGATAAGTCCATTTTTATATGTACCTCCCATACGAAATGATGTGAAAAATTAACGGGGGTCCAAGAGAGGTACTCCTAGCATCCAAACGATGTCTATTTGTTTAACTTTTTGACGAAGTTTTGTTGAATTCGGCCAAACTTTTTTTATAACTCCCATACAAAATCATGTAAAAAATTAATATAGGTCCCCAGGGAATTAGGGAGTACCCCAAGGGACTGATCAATTTTAACAATTTTTTGCAATTTTTCTTAATCAGCTTAATCTGAAGAAGTGTACGATATTTCATTATTATAAAAGCACTGTTTCAATTTTAGTCCTTGCTTGTATGGGAGTCGACGCAATGTGCGTCTTTCACAAAATTGTCACCAAACATTTCAGAAAATAGATTTCCATAGATCATCTTTTTTAATGAGCACTCCGGAATAATTCGCAAATACGTGACCTTTCAACGTAGAACTTTGTCCCTGCTTAAGAAAAATCCCGCTGACGCCCATGGTCTGAACTGATATCTTTACAAAGGCTTTTTGTGGTTAAGAACTGTGATTAAGTATCTAAGGTATGCCTTTATAAACACACTAAAAACAAATGTTTTTGATGATTATGGAAATTATTCTATTGTGCCGTAATTAGCATTAATTAAATTTTATGATTTAATTTTATTAAGAAAACACCCATTAAAAGAAGTCGTTACTTTATATTTTTTTATTATGTTCTACAATTCGTTCCGAGTTGTATTTCATTAAGTTCTTTTATGTTTAAAAAAGATATCAAGTTCAACAAGACCTAAATTTAATGTCTACCTAGTAGTGTGGAAAAATGCAAATATAACATAAATAGACATAATTTAATTTATGCACAAACGCAAACTCATCCATTCACTCACTCACTCACTCACTTACCCACCCACTCACTAAAATCACTTCTTATCAAGTTAGCCCTAGCTTATAATGCGAAAAGTTCATTAACCACAATAGTTACCGTAAAGAGGGAAAGAGAAAAAAAAAAATTCTAGTCAATTCAGCTAGATTTTGCCTCATAAAGATTGGCAAACTCTCACACACATCGGCCAATAAATAAACAAAGTCAACAAAATTAAAAACAAAAAAACTCAGAACTTAACTCATTTTCAGGTCATTTACTTGGTCGTTCAAGCAGACAAGCAGCAAATGTTACAGGAAGCTGAAAGGAACCCTCATCAAGACTTAGAATTGCTTTGCCACAACAACAAGGATAACAACAGCAACAATAACACAACACAAACTTGAACTCAAACCAACAACAGAATAGTGCTTACCTGCATTTTTTGTTGTGTTTGGCTAAGTTTTTCATGATTTCGTATGTGTGTGTGTGTGTGTGTGTGTGTGTATGTAAAGCAACCACAACCAATTGAATCTAACAAACATTTATTTGGCATTTCTGGCTGAGATTAGTTTTGCGTTTGCTTTGGAACTATTTAGGAATTGGCAGGAAAGAAGGCGAAGAACAAATCGTTAATATATGCAAGCTACTAGCTTTTACTCAGGTGTATTTTTAGAAGAGTATTTGCTTGTGTGTTTCTGTGTGTGGCTGAGTGTTTGCTTGTGTGTGTGTGTGACTTGTTTTTCTTATGTTAACGAGACCCTCATCAAGATTGTTGGAAAAATAGGCACAAAATTCGATTTAAGTCTGTTAAATACAATTCTGCATGAATAATATGAATAATGAAGTACCAAACAAATACTAACATGTACAAAAATTATGCGTGTGTATGAGTGTGTATGTGTGTGTGTGTGTGTGCGTGTGTGTAGACAATATTTATGCATGCCATTAGAGTGTAAGAAGAAATATAGTGAAGAGTCAGAGAGTTATTAACTCATTGCTTCCAATTTCATGCTACAGCCAACTTTTACTTAATTTTAGCCAATTTAACTTACACGCTTTGTCACGTTTCAACACTTTTTGACATGGCTGCCTCAATTTTTACACTCCAGATAGTTTCTTTTTTAAGAACTCTTTCGGAGAAATCTTTAATGATGAAAGAATATGAATACTTGAGCAACGTAGCCACTTTCGAGTTCATCTTTTTTCTCAGAAAGAGCTTTTGGACTGCAAAACATATTAACACGAAATCACTCAAGTGCTAAATGTATATGCTGCTGCGCGACTAATTATAAAATCCAAAGCAAGAGTCTTTAAACTTTTTTTATGATGCTTTATAATTGATGCCAGTTACAGTTGAAACCAGCAGACAACACGTGCAAAAAATTGTTTTTTAACAATTTACACAGTTAGCGTAGTGTCCTCATACACAGTGGTATCGGGTTGGTGTGGGTTCGAATCTTAACGGCATACTAAGGTACAATTTTCGTATTTGATATTTAATTTATTTATTTTATTGTTCTTGTTATAATTGACGTTAATCAGCAAGAAAAGCCGAGAAGTCATTAATTTCTAAGAAAAAAACGGTGCTGATAAAAGAAAAATTTGTGTTGTGACCGATTTCAGCCAAGCAAATCACAGAACGAGAGGGCGGCACCTCAAAAAAAAAAAAGGAAAATAAGAAAAACCAAAACCCGAAAAAAAACTTATATATTTAACACATAATTTTTTTTTTTAAAGATATGAATAAAAACGAGGCGGCCGTGGCGTAGTGGGCAGAGTGTGTGACTCTTACACCAGAGAACCCAGGTTCGAATCCTTCATCCGACACAGAAAGTTTCTTCAATTCTGCAGACAATGGCAAACCTCAGAGAGTAAAAACTACCATGAAAAGCTTCTTGAGAACATAAGCCGTTCGGAGTCGGCGTAAAACTCGATCTCGATCGAGTTCTTGATCATTTGTGTGCAAACATTTCACATCACACACAACACAATTGATCATAAGAAGCTCGGTCAAAGTCCTTTCAAGGGCTGAAATGGCCATTTGGTTTTTTTTTTTTTTAAATTTATCACCTAATAAAAATTGGCAAGTTAACATGTAAAACTTGGCATTTTGATACAGTACTTGGGTGGTTGAAAACTGACAAAGCCATCTTATAAATAATACTAGGTTTTTTTTTCAATTTCACATTAGCTTTTTTCTCGATGTTAGGGGTATATTAACTTTGTCATTCCGTTTGTAAGCTTCTCTCTAAAAAATGGAGATCAAGTTCGAGAATGAGTCAAATCGAATGAAAACCACGCCTACCTACCATACAAAGTGACTTTATTTTAACAATAAGATCTCTTTATTCATATTAATTTATGAAATGCCTTGAAATTTTGCATGTCGACTTTTATCTTTAATATAAATCCTGACAAAGAAATTTAGAAAAATCGGATGCAAACCACGCCTACCTCCCATGCAAAGTGGCTTTATATTAACAGAATAATCTCTTAAAAATCTGCTCAAATCACGCAAATGTCTTGGAATTTTGCACATAGGCTTTGACATATAATATAGAGCATCAATGCGTTATTTGAAAAAATCGGAGGAAAACCACGCCTACTTCCCATACAAATTTGATTTATTTCAAAAGTAAAATCCGTTAGAATTCTCCAAAAATTAAAGAAATGTTTTGAAATTTTGTACATGAGCTTTGATATTTAACATAAACCATTTCTATGATATTTGACAAAATCAAATGAAAACTACGCCTACTTCACATACAAAGTGTCTTCATTCTAAACGTAAAACCTCTTAAAAATCCACAAAAATTAAAGAAATGTCATCAAATTTTGCACATAAGCTTTGATATATAACATGTAACATCTCTATGAGTTTGGCAAAATTGGATGAAAACCACGCCTATCTCCCACACAAAGCGACATCATCAATATAGAAAAACTTTCGTAAATATATAAAACTGAATGATATCGCATTTGTATCTACACAAACTCCGCCCACATCTTTTATCCAACCCATACATATATTCTTCGGTATAATGTGGAGTTCTTAGACTAGAAAAGTGGGTGCGGCATTTTACTTTTAATCGAACTTCTGTTACACCGTGTCTCTGACTTCAACCAAATTTTTCATAATCCTTGATAATTTGAGCAAAGTTTGTAAAGTATGTGTAAAGTGTAAAGTTTTTAAAATTGGGCGGTACTAGACGGCGGGCGTGGCACTTTATTTTTATACTAGCTCCATCTACACCGTTTATCCCGATATAAACCAAATTCTTACATATATTTTTAAGTATAATGAGAAGTTTTAAGCTTAAAAAAGTGGGTGGGATTGGGCAAGGGGCGTGTCAATTTAATTCTAATCGAACTCCTTCTACTCCGTTTGCTCGACTTAAACCAATTTTTGCATACATATTATTTGGCATAAGGACCAATCTGTAGTTTATTAAAGTGGGCGGTACTAGACAGGGGGCGTGGCACTTTATTTTTAATCTATTTCCATCCACACCGTTCCTCTGATTTCAACAAAATTTCGCACATGTGTTCTTCAGTATAATGAGAAGATTTAAGCCTACAAAAGTGGATGAGATTGGACAAGGGGCGTGTCAATTTAATTATTATCGAACTCTCTCTACACCGTTTGTCCGACTTAAACAGAATAATGACAGAATAAAGGAATAATGGAATAAAGATAGAAGCGTGCCACTTTAATTTAAATCGAACTCTTTCTATACCCTTTGTCCGACTTCTTCCAAATTTTCCATAATCTTTGGAATAATGAGCAGTCTAGAAAATTGTGCGGAACTGGACGGGGGCGTGGCACTTTAATTTTGAACGAAATTATTTTAGATCGTTGGCATGTACTTGCACATACCAATCTAAGGGTAAGGAGTTTCTTTAAGCTTTCAGTTTTCATAAAAAATACCAATTTCATCATTTATATATAAAAAGCAAGAATAGTGCTCTGCACCTAATATCTCTCAAACTGTAATTATTTTTTGCCATTATTACAGTGCTTCCCCAACATATACTGTCCTGAGAAATGTATATGTTTTGCCTGAAAGTAATCACATACATAAAAGGCAAGCATGTTTTCAGGCTGAACATTTTTCAGGAGATTATATTTATCCTCGCTTTTTATACATATGCATACTTTCAAGCTGAACATTTTTCAGGACAATATATGTTGTAAGAGCACTGTAATAGTGGCAAAAAATAATAACAGTTTAGGCGCAAATAATTCCAACCCCTCGTAGGACGCGCTTTTATGCTAGCATTCTATATTTTTTCATAAAAATATATTCGATCTAGGTTTAACTTCTTATAGCTTTTTTTTCGCATATCAGAGATTTTTGAGTATTAAAACCCATAGTCGTGAATGCAACTTTAATACACAAACTTCTTAAAGTCCGTTCAGGAAAATATTTTTTCATTGCTCAAGAAAATTTTGAAAGTATTAATAAAATAAAAAAATTTTTTTTCCGAAAAAAAAAACTGGACCAAAATAACCCAAGTAGAACAGAAGAGAATTTTTTAAATTCGTATTGAAAATTATAACATTTGCTGCTTCAAGAAATTTATATTATTATCTCAATTTTTCTTAAAAAGGAAAATATCAAGTTTTGATTTTAAACATCTTATTTGTATTTTGTTTTTATACTCTTTACAATTGAGAGGGGGAGGGGGGTGGGGGGCGAAAAAGTTTTAATGCCAAAAATACCCGCGGGAATAATGAACTCATGTGTTCATAGTATTAAGAATGCTAAATTTTGAAAAACTAATTTTTTCAGTTTTTATTCTTGTCAACAAAATAATTGAATATATTTTAAGCGTATGTTGAAAGTTTTTTAAATGCGAGCAGCTTTTTGATCTTTACAAACTTTATAAGGCAAATAAAAACTTATGCTTTAATCAAAACAAGCACAGAAAGTAAAGCTTAACTAATCTATACTATTAATAAATCTGTAGCCACTTTTTATGTTCAGTCATCACGTTTAAACGACAACTCAGATTTTTATAAAATTTTGTACACATATTTATAGGTCAGCAGAGAGTGCAATAGGATACTTTATTTTAACCCATTAACAACCAATGTTACTATATGGAAACATATGCGTCTCGAATTTTCATTAAATACTGCATAATATTTCAAAAGTTTTAGTGCCAGTTTTTTAAAAAAAGTAAAATTAGCATGCAATAATAACTTATTTCTGCTCAATGGCATACATAGTTTTCACCAAAATGTTGCTTCAAGTCTAAAAATGTCTGTTTTTTATGGTTTTCTTTCGGCCCTAATGGATTAAATTGCACTTCGGTTAAACGAGAACAAAATCAATAAACGCTTTTAAATTTCCTTCAATTCGATACCAAAATCATGTATGTAGTTTGAAAACTGTGAAAAATTTTAGTACCAGATCTTTTTAGTATTAATTATAAGCTGAGAATGAAAGAAAAACGACTTGAAATTCACACTTTTAGCTTTGAAGGCAAATATTTCAGTCAGTTTGCAATGGATTTCAATAATTTTTTTTGAAAAATGTTGTTTGTTAAAATATCCTTCAAACATAAGTTGAAATTTTTACTAAACCAAAGTATTAATATTTTTATAAATTTTTTAAAAAAATGTTCAAAAATTTTTAGTTTAAGCTAAAAAATTGGATAAAAGTTGTTTTTGTTGTAAAAAAAATTAAATCCAAAATTTAGGTTTTCGATTTCCTATCAGATGATATAACAATCTTAAGGTTAATAATTTGTAGTATTACTTAAACGATAAAAAATCGTTATCAATTTTTGAATGAAAACTTTTTGAAAACCCGGCGAAGCGGCAGGTTTAAGCTAGTATCAATATAAAGCTAATGATAGTAGAAAACAAAAAAGCAAAGCGACAATATATTGAAAAAATACACAACTCCAACATTTATCAGATAAACAATCTTTTGTCTTATATCCTCCAACTCAGATCTATTTCTTCTGACTTTTGTTGTTCTTTGCTTTTGTAACTTATGCCACATACACAGCTTTGACACCTTCTTATTGTCGCATCAAAACTTAATACCAGAAAAAGAAAACAGCAAATCCTTTGACAAGTAAGGTGAATTGTTTCCATCAAAGTATGATATCAAAGAATCAAAAAGTGTGTTTATTTTTTCATTCTTTTTTTTTTTTTTGCTCATGCTGCTAGCAAAATGAATCTTAATGTGCTGCTTCGTATAATTTTTGACAGAAAAGGGTGGATGTGTAACACTAAAAAAAAAAAAAAAATGGAAATTATAATCCTTTTGTTTGGCTTTAAGCTTAACTCAACAAATCTGTAAAAGTTCTGTTGTTGCCAAAAAAAAAAAAAAATGAAATGGCTTATAAAAACTTTGACAAAGCTGAAAGGATTGAAAACGAGTAGCTATATAAAATAAAATGTATTTAATATACAGAACGCTAAAAATTATGCTATAAAAACAAAATCAGCTTATGCTAACGAATTAGCATAACAAGAGCAGCTGGAATTTATTTTTATTTTTTTGCTCCAGTTAAAAGACAGAAATAATTTCATGAATTAAAAACAGCAAGCATATAAAATCAGCTATGTGTTGAATTTAGAGCCATTTAGAACAACGTTCTGTCAAATGGTGGTGTTCTAATAGCTATACATAATTCCCTACCTAGTCAATTAGTAGACACCATCTCTCACAAACTTTATTGCCACCAAATAGTTCAAATTAATTATCTTATATTTTATATTTTATATTTATATTTATTGAGGTAAGAAGACATAAGTACAGTAAAAACTAGGTTCTTTTAAATTCAACATAATTAAATAAAAATTTTAAAACTTTAAAGCCAAAAATTTAAAAATTTAAAAATTTAAATTATATCAACGTTTCGAAAGTTACTTAATATAATATAACAATTATTTTAGTTGATTTTGAATTGATTTATATAGTTTTTTACTTAAGTAGAAGAAAAATGAGAAAAAATAGATTGCCTAAAGATCGCTGCCCTAGAGATTTGTCGCAGTCTGCGTGGAAGAGCATTCCACAGTCTGATAGCGTTAATGAAAAAGAAGTGTGAAGAGTTCAAAGAAAAATGTCTAGGTACTATCAAAATATTACTTCTTTGAGATAGACTAAATTGTCATTTATCATAAAGGTAAGAGGGTGTTTTAGTGTGAATTAGTTTATGGAGATAAATACAGTTCCTAGCATTAATATATGAAGACAAGTCACACCCAAGAATAGCATTCCTGTAACTGGATAGGTGGTCGAACTTACGCAGGCCATATACATAGCGCGTAGCATAATTATAAGCAATTTGCAATTTCAACTGGGAGGATGAATCGAGTTTACTGTACACCAGTTCAGAATAAGTTATTATAGGTAAGATTAATTGTATCACTAACATTCGTCTCACATTGACAGGAGTTGCACTGGCTGACATTCTCAAATTACGCAGGGTATAGTATACTTTTCTAACTACACTGTTGATGTGATCAGTACAAGACAGAGAAGAGTTAATACAAAAACCTAGATTTACAATTTTCGACACTAAACTTAGCTTATTAGTACCAAGAAATAAGTCAGGAATATCAACAACATAAGACTTACTCTTGAAAATAGGCAAAACATATGATTTGGCCGCATTCAGTTGAAGATAATTATTGTGAGCCCATTCACTAATGCTGTTAAGATCTTCGTTTAATCTGCAACACAGGTCGTCAAGAAGTCCAATACGACGAGAAAAATAAAGCTGTACATCGTCAGCATATGCATGTATAGATGCATGCTTGCATACGGAAAATATGTCGTTGATAAACAAAGAAAATAGTAAAGGACCAAGTATTGAACCTTGCGGTACTCCACTTATAACAAGATTATGTTGCGATAAAACTTCGCCAACTTTGACTTTTTGTAACCTGTTACATAAATAGCTAGACATAAGATTAATAGCACTATCACAAAAACCGAATAGGTTTTTAAGTTTGAGACACAATAAATTATGGTTGACGGTATCAAAGGCCTTTGAGAAGTCAAGTAAGCAAAGTAAAGTCATATTGCCAGCATCATACTCAGGTCTAATGTCATCAAGAACTTTGACCACCGCTGAAGAGCATCCATGCCCCGCACGAAAGCCTGATTGCAATGGCGATAAAAGTCTTTGTTCCTTAATATGTTTATTAATTTGGTTAGCCATTAGTTTTTCGCAAACTTTAGAGAGTGGCGACAATATACTTATTGGGCGAAAATCACTAGGTCCACCTGGGTTAGGTTTCTTAGCTATGGGGAGAACAATCGCAATTTTCCATAAATCAGGAAAAGAGGACGAGAGAAAACAGTGGTTAATAACATGAGTAACCGGACAAATAATGTGAGGAAGAATTATCTTTAAAAATTTTATGGGAGCTCCATCTTCACCTATGGCATTAGACTTTATTTGGGACATAGATAACCCAACATCAAGCTCAGTTACCGGTTCAAACTTAAATGATTGCGGAGTTGTTGAATTCAATACCGGTAGAATGTTGTTATTAGTGGGAAGATAAGCTGCATCTAGGAATCTATTGTTGAGGTAGTCCGGGTCAAGGTTACATTCTGCATTTTTCGTATTGCACACTCCAAGATGTCTGATATTATTCCATAATGTTTTGGTTGGAAGAGAAAGTTTAAGTTTGGAGGAGAAGTATCGAGATTTGGCCCGTCTTGTTATAAGAACAGAATCATTTCGCGCTAGTCTATATATTTCCCAGCTATAGGCTGACGGTCTTTTCTTCCACAACTTATAAAATGTATTTATTTTTTTTATGGCATCAAGAACTTCCTGACAAAACCATGGACAAGAAACATTCTGAACTTTGAAAGTACGAAGAGGAACGTGTTTCAAGAACAAATATTTTATTGGTTCAAGTAGGGAACAGAGCTTATCATTAACAGAGCTTTGAAGCCAACAATTATCAAAAGAAATGAGGGACAAATCATGATACAAGGAAGGATAGCAAATGTGTTTAAAGTCACGGTATACATATGAATGCGAAGATACGTTACGAGACAAATTTATACTTAAGGAACAAAAGATTAAGTCATGGTCAGAAATAAAACTAGTTTGATCAAACAGTTGAACCACAGAAGCATGCGAAACTATAAAATAATCAAGAAGACTGGGATTAGAGTTGTTAGTGAACCGCGTAGGGAAAGTTTCGTTTACTATTGAGAGTCCCAGAGTCGATGTTTTGTCATAAAGCAACTGCCTTGCCACATCAGTGGTAAGGAGATTAATATTGAAATCACCACATAGTAACAAGAAATCATAATTAAGGAGACATCCAGACAATATAGAAAAAAGGTTATCAATAGAATGGCATTTATGTGGATTATACACACATGACAAAAGAATTTTAGTGTTACAATCAAAGATACATAAATTGAGAAATTCAATTCCAGGTCCATTCGATTTACAAACGACTTCAACATTAAGATAGGTCTTACAATAAACTGCTAATCCTCCACCCTTCTTTCCGGATCGGTCATTTCTTACAAGCTTATAATTATTAATATCACAAATCGTATCACTAATATCACAGTTAAGCCACGTCTCAGATATGCAAATTATATCAACCGCTAAGTTTTCGAAAATGTGTCTCAGATAATCCAATTTAGCAGAGTTTAAACTGCGCGCATTAAAGTGGACTACGTTGAGACCATTGTATTTTTTACAAAGTATCTGAAGTACGGTTTTTTGATTTTCATTAACGGCATCAAGCGACAGACTAGAGAAAATTACTATACAGGAATACCTCGCATAGTACTGCTTCGACCAGTACGGTTTCGCTATAGTACGGTTTTGAAATTTTCAAAAAAAAAATTTTTTTTCTTCGAAAAAATTGTTACTTTCTTGTCTTTTGCTTAAAATTGCGATGACATCATGCTTGTGTAAAAGCTTGCATACAAGAGAGTAAAATACATACATACATATGTATGTATGTATGTACATACAAATTAGATTCTTACGCTCTTTGTAGTGAGTTTATGGTTGCCGTTTGGCACGGCAAAAACAAACGTATGGATTTTTTTTATGAAAGGGTTTGAAGTGTTGTTTATTTATTACATTTTCGTAAGTTTTTGATGGGAAAATAAAAAAAAAAACAGCTGCCCAGTATTTAAAAAAAAAGTATCAGGTAATACATAACGATTAACAAATTAACTGATATCATTATGACGATTAAAGATAAGGTTGCTATTGGTACATTTCAAGAGGCAATTGTTTAATCATTCGGCAGCCCTGGTTTTAGTATTCACGAAGAGCAGAGGCAAATTTGAGCAACTTCAACCTGTAACATGTAAAACAACAACAATTTCAAATCGGTTACATTACCGAGCGCGTGCTCATAGACCAAATTGTTAGTTTTCGATTGTTAATCGTAGAGTTAAGTTGACTTTTGGATAACTAGACTTTAATTTTTAATTTAAAAAATAAAATGAGTGAAAAAAGAAAGTGTGGTAATGACTCTGCCACCAAAAAACGCAAGTGGCTCACTTTAGAACAAAAGCTTAATGTTATTAAACTTCATGAAGAAGGTGCTTCTTTTGCTAAAATAGGAAGAGATAAAGGAATGAACGAGGCGTCAGTTCGAAAAATTTTGAAAAGTAAAGAGCAATACAAATCGCAAGGCATAGCTACAGCGTCTTATTTGTCAAAAGTAGTGACCAGAACTAGAAGCCCCCGAATAGTTAACATGGAGCGGCTATTATCTATATGGATAGAAGACCTTAATCAAAAACGTATTCCACTAAGTCAAATGGAAATTCAAGCAAAAGCACTAAGTCTATACAAAGACTTGCAGACTAATGATGAAGTAGAAAACGAAGGTACGGGAGCTGCTGAAACTTTTACCGCAAGTCGTGGATGGTTTTTTCGTTATTAGGAACGAACTGGTATTCACAATGTGCGCATTGTTGGTGAATCTGCAAGTGCAGATAAAGAGGCTGCTTTAAGATATCCAGAGGAATTATCGGAAATTATAGAAAAAAGTGGCTACAAAGATGAACAAATATTCAACGTTGACGAGACGGGATTATACTGGAAAAAGTTACCGACACGCACTTTTATAGCAGTCAATGAGAAGTCATGCCCAGGATATAAAATGTCAAAAGATCGTCTTACACTATTGTTAGGTGGTAATGCAGCAGGAGATTTTAAACTAAAACCGATGCTTGTATACCGTGCGGAAAATCCTCGTGCTCTTAAGGGTTTATCAAAAAATAATTTGCCAGTTTTGTGGCGTTCAAATAAAAAAGCGTGGGTCACAAAAATTTTATTTGAAGATTGGTTCACGAACTATTTTTGCCCTGCAACAGAACGGTATTGTCGAGAAAATGGGTTGGAGTACAAGATTTTATTAATTTTAGATAATGCTCCAGGTCATCCAACCGGTCTTAGCGAATTAAACGAAAATGTTAAAATAACATTTCTTCCACCAAATACGACATCGTTACTTCAACCGATGGATCAAGGTGTCATTTCAACGTTTAAGAGCTATTATTTACGCCGCACTTTTTCACAAGCCATTAAAGCAACAACAGGAGAAAATGCGCCAACTTTGACAGAATTTTGGAAGAATTACAACATTAGAAATGTTATCGAGAATATAGGTGAAGCATGGCATGAAGTTGCACCAAACAATATGAGAGCCGTTTGGAAACATATCATACCGCATTGTGCTAATGATTTCATTGGTTTTGAGAAACATTTTTCAGAAGTTACCAATAACATAGCGGAGCTTGGACATCAACTTGGTTTCAAAGATTTGGATTCTGAGAATGTAATTGAATGCATTAAATCTTGCACGAACGAGCTCGATAATGAAACACTAATGAACATAGACGAGCAACGAGCTTATGAAGAACAGGATGACAACGATGACTGTGTTGAAATGTCTGAAGATTTAACGGCTGAACAGCTTTCAAAAATTATTGGAATGGTCGAAAAAGTGTCAGATCATATAATGGAAGTTGATCCTAATATCGAACGTAGCATTACAACTCGTCGCACAATTAACAATGCAATTCGTTGCTACAAAGAATTGTATGAGGAGAAACGACCGAAAAAGATCCAGACATCGATATTGCAATTTTTTGGCAATAAAAAATGAAAGAAAGCATTAAAATTGAAAGTGAATTGTTTTTGTTTATCGTTTTTGTGAATTGTTTTTGTTTATCGTACATATTTATTTATTTGTTTAGTTTTATTTTTGTACTTGTTTTTTTGTTCAGTTATTTTTAAGAATTTTAAAATGAAATGAATTGTTTTTGTTGGTTTAAATTTAAAATGAATTGTTTTTGTTGGTTTAGTTATTTTAAAGAAATATATGTTTGAATATACATACGTACATATGTACATACTAGACACTCTCGTTTTTTTTATAGAAAAGCAGAAAAACAAATTATGTATGTGTAACAATTTATCGTTTTTTGACTTGATTATCCTTTAATGTCCCTTAACCTCCTTCATAGGGGTATATGACCTGTTAATAGGCGCACTGGTCCCGAGTGCCTCGATTAGTCCGGTTTCAAATAGTACGGCAAAATGGTGGAACGGATTAACCGTACTATGCGAGGTATTCCTGTATAATATCCTAGAGAAGCGAAAATGAGGCAAACTATAAGAATAAAGCAAGAGAAGTGAGGAGGACATAATTACATTTGTAAAATTGTAAAAGAAAAAAGAATTAATAAAATTATATAAGAAAAAAGATAAATCTAAAATATTATATAACGGCAGCCAAACCATCGCCATGTACTGCTTTTTCCAGTATCTGTCTTCCAAACTTTTGATGATAATTCCTTTCGCATTTTTCGCCAGCCTAACAAAAATAGAGCCACGAAAGGAAAACGCATTAAAAATTCTTTTGTTCCGCTTATATGCAATTGCAGCTTGTAGCAAATTTCGGCTGTCGGCATCAAGGCTTTTGTGGAGATAAACATTGCAGTCAGAATCAAAACCCGCGCCTCGTAGATTAATGGCTGATTTATTACGCCTTCGGTAGGATCCAAAGGCTTTGAGCACGCGATTTCTATCAAATGGAGAGAAATATTTGATAACAACAAGGGTGTTAGTGTTGTTCGGTTTCGGCTTAATACGAAAGATGTCTTTTATTAGAGGAGGTTGAAAATCAATATGGAGACAAATGCTGTTGAAGATGCTTTTGAGATTTTCATCATTTTCAAAAGGCAACCCGAACAAAACAGCATCAGCAGAGTAATCCTTGCTTTTAATAACTGGGCTATGGATTATGTGTCCACCTTTAGCTTCTTCAAGAAGATCGCAGCGTGAAGTTAAAGCATTTATTTGGTTTTGTAGAGCGGTAATTTTTTCATCAAACTCACTGATATCAGTTTTAAGAGCACCAACATCACACTCAATTTTGCTTACAAGCTTTGTTTCAATTTTTGAGATTTCATCTGAGATTTGCTTGAGTGACATTGAATTTTGGACGATAAGACGGTTTTCCAGCTAATGAATCTCATTCTTTATATTATCACTCAACCTCTCCTCCAATTCAATAAATTGTACTCGTAAAGCCTGTGTTAGTGACTCTCCGGTCCCCGTCTTCGGTGTTCCATCTCCTTTGTTGTTCATGCGAACTGAAAGCTGCTGTTGTTGTTTGTTATTTGTTTGTTGTTGTCGGGTCAAGCGTGGAGACGGTGACATTAGAGCAGCTACGCAATGGAAGAGCAACACGAATAGGCCGCAAAGCAAGTAAACAAAAAGAAAAAACTAGTGAGCGGGTTGCAAAAGAGTTTTATTTGCAACAAGTGTTTTTGTTAAGCCGCTAAATGAGCTCAGTTTATTTTAGATTTAAGAGCACAGCCAGTAGCAGAGGCAAACAACCGGTTTTATATTTATGTTTTCAATTTTAATGTTTTTAAATGAGCAAAAGTAATTGCTAATTATTTAAATTAAAATATGCAAATTTTAGTGTTTTTTTTCACAATGATAAGTGTCGATGTTGATTATAAACATATAGTGTCACTTCACTGTTTTTTATTTATGATTTTAGTCAAAAATTTAATAGTTTTAGCGGAGCGCACGAAAAAGCGACCGGTGGCGATGAAAAGCGAAATTAACAATTGATCTTGATCGTCAATATATCTATATTGGTGTTATTTAAATTCCTTCTAACTCCGCAGAAACTACGTATAGGGATCTATGTGAAAATATTTCATCAATAGCTACGACATGGAAAGAGGAAGACACAATCATTATCTATGGTGACTTCAATCGTCCAAATATATCCTTTATCACTAATAAGAATGACAGCTACTTTCTTCCTACAGACCTCTCCAACCCAATCGACTATACCTTACTCAGTACTTTTTATGTTAACGACCTGCAGCAAGTAAATAGGTTTTCAAACCAAAATGGTAAATGACTGGACCTAGTCTATACCAATGCCTATGATGAAATAAACATTTTTAGAACCCTCGCAGCTGAATACTTATTTTCTAACAGCTCTCACCACTCAGCCCTATCTACAGAGCTTTTTTCTACCTAACACAATAGTACGTATACTATTTCTTTCAAAATGCTGACTATGATAGGATAATTGGAACGACTATTGATTGGAACGACTTATTTGCACTCATCCTCACAATTGTTGATAAGTATGTCCCAACAATTATGAAAAAGAATCAACTTTCAGAACCATGGCTAAATAAAAATCTCAGACATTTAACCCTCTAGTTCCCAAGACCGCCTCTAGGCGGTCTAAGTTCAGTACACGGTCAATCATGGTTCTAATTTGGTTTTGCTTTTTTTTTCGTTTCATCTGTTTTGGGGAATCCCAAATTTTCATATTGGTGCTTTTGCAGCTTGCGCTAGTACGAAAGTCAGTTGTCAATGTCATTTGAATGCAGAAGTTTGTGAAAATCACAAAAAATAATTATTTTGCGCGGAGTGCGAAAATCAAATAATTAAAATAAATATTATTAATAAATGTAGGTGAAAAAAAAAATTATCTGTGTGTTGCTGCATATCTTTATTTAACAAAAAGTCATTTAATTATAAAAGGAACGTGTTTGTGAGCTTTTTAGCTGTGTGCATAGGTAACCCGCCTACAGGCGGTATTGGGATAGCTTGTCAAAAAAAATATTTCAAAGTAAGTTTCAAAAGTGAGTTATTATATATGAATCGTTTTATGTTAAAAGACCTTTCCTTAGCCATGGATCGTAAATAAACTCTTAAATTATCATCGTTATCTGATGATGACATCAGAAAAGTTTTAAATATGATAGATTTTGATGGCGACACGGATAATGAAGAAGAAAATGAAGACGATTTAGATGAAGATCCTTGTGAGTATAATGAAATCGATATGGGGATGAACGAGGTTGTAGGTATGTCGGAATCAGAACTTCAGTCAGCGATTTGCTTAGATGACAGTACGGCTTCAATGGTATCACCATCAACTTCGAACACTTCAAAAAATTCTCCGATACCGAAATGTAAACGCCGTCCGCTTGCTATCATTGAGCCTAAAAATATAAGTCATGCCACTGATAATGAGCCTACAGAAAACAACGTAAATGATGCTGGTGCATTTGTAGGATCAGTTCTGGATATAAATCCGAAATCAGAGGCGTTCAAAAAGATATTATGACGTCAAAAAAATCTTGTGCTAAATAAATTGGCTATCTCATTTTGTGATCCCGATCTGGAAGAATTTAAAAGTTTTGACACACCATATAAATGCTTTGAATATTTTCTAAATGACGAAATAATAACTCACATCGTTCAGCAGACCAACATTTATGCCGCCCAAAAAAACATTGCGACTACATTTGCTACAAACAACTTGGAAATGCGTCAATTTATTGGCATTCTGATTTTTATGTCAGTATTTAACTATCCAAGTATCCGTTCTTATTGGAGCAATTATGCATTTCAAATCATCCAAGACACAATGTCGAGAAATCGTTTTGTCCAAATTCGAAGCAATATACATTTTAATGACAATAGCAAATTGCCTGCCAAAAACTCTTCGGACTTCGATCCTTTGTACAAAATCCGTCCGATTACCAAACATTTTAATGAAAACTTCCAGTCTGTGCCAATGCCTCAGTATCTGTGTGTAGACGAACAAATGTGCGCAACAAAAATGAAGTCCTTTCTTCGGCAGTACATGCCAGATAAGCCACATAAATGGGGAGTGAAACTATTCGTCTTGTGCGATTCGTCCGGTTTCTGTTACAACTTTGAAGTATATGGTGGTGCAGGCGACAATGTCATTCAACCTGGTGCACCAGATCTTGGAGCGTCGTCAAACGTAGTCGTTCGATTGTCACGTATTGTGCCAGCATTCAAAAACCATATTATAATTTTCGACAACTTTTATACATCGCTTCCACTGCTTGTGTTCCTCCGATCACGTGGAATTTATTCTTTGGGGACAATTCGCTCAAACCGAATCCCCAATTGCAAACTCCCAACAGATAATGATCTCAAGAAGCATCCACGTGGATACTCGACTGAATTCTGTGGCTCTGCAGCAAATATTGATATTTCATTAACGGTTTGGAAAGACAATAAAGCTGTCCGACTCGCTTCAACATACGTTGGCGTCAAACCATTTCAGAATGAAGCATCTGCAAAAACAACTGTCTCGCGTTTTGTACGCTCGGAAAAAAAGTTTGTTGATATCGAATGTCCTAATGCAATAAATGAATACAACAGCCATATGGGCGGCGTCGACCATATAGATGGACTTATTGGTCGATACAAAATTACTTGGAAAACTGAAAAGTACACCAATCGCATATTTACACATTTAATTGATGTTGCAATGGTGAATTCTTACATTTTGTTTCATGGAATAAACAATCCGGACCCCAATGATAAGCAATATCAACTGCCGAATTTCCGAGCACAGGTTGCACAAGTGCTTTGTACGTTAAAAAACGTTACCAAAGGTGCTGGACGTCCACGTGCAGCTCCTCAAAACAAAGGTCATGGTAAAAAGACTTTTTTACCGCCTGTAGAGATCCGCTTTGATGGAGTTGAACATTTTCCAGAATTTTTGCCACGAAATGGGGGGAAAAAGACTTGTAAAAATCCAGGATGCGCTTCTGAAACGCAAGTTATGTGCCGAAAATGCAAAATAAATCTTTGTTTTTCCCAGCAAAAAGATTGTTTCTTTGATTTTCATCACAAATGAACTTTTCTTCATCAATTTCTTATATTATTTTATGTTGAAACTATTGGAATAGTCCCTTTTTGTTCACCGAATATGTACTTTTTTGTTCAGTTTTAGAATTATTTTTTAAGAAAATTAAAAATGTATGAATTTTACCCACTTTTTTATGTTATAAACAAAAAAATAAAAAAAAAAAAAATTTTATGTATCGTAAATTTTTTTGGCTTTGTTTCCCAAGACCGCCTGTAGGCGGGGTAAGTATTTGACGCTATAAGTCCTAATTCTCTAAGAATATAAAATTTTTCCAGAACAAACATTTCATTTTGAGGCGAAACCAATACAAAAATAATTTTTTTTTTTGAAAAAAAAATTTGGGAACTAGAGGGTTAAGGAATCAGAGAAACAAATAATATAAAATCATTGAAGCCACCATTAACATAACCGTTGAATTGAAAACGCTGTATAAAGAGTTATCTCAAGAATTTGCTTTAAAGTTCAAAGAAGCCTATAATATTTATATTAAACTCATTGGAGAAAAAATTCTGAAGAGTTCTAAAACTTAACGTTGGGGGAGGTATTTTATATAAAGAAAGTGTGCAGCAAGTTTGAAATAAATCTAGTTTTTAAATGGCAGTTAACACGGACTTTTTAAAAGTGGTTTTGAAAAGAACGCGTGTAAAAATTCGTTGTCGAAGCTACAGTGTTAGAGGAGAGCAGACTAATTTGTCAATAACTTCGACGGTCTTGCTCTGATTGACTTTAAATTTTGGTACTATATTCTTCAGATGTTTGGCTATAAAAAAAGATATCACTTTTATACAAGCGCAAACTATTACCTCTACAAGACTCATTTTCTGATCCTCAGTAAGAATCATTTTTGCTCTTTTAGAAGATTTCGATTTTTTTTTAGAAGATTTAATTTTCCACGCCCATTCAGATCGTCTATTAACGGCGTTGCAACAGTTTCACTTTATGGAGAAAAACGTATTTGTATTTATTACTTAGAATTAAAACTCGAAAGTGGCTGTGCCAATTGAGCTAAATATATTTCGTGGACGAGATAGATTAGGTGTATTAAACGGTAGTATTACAAAATTGCGGTGGTGGCACTTCCCATACAAGTAACTCCGTCAGGTAAGCAACTCAGTTGCGCCTGCCTGTTCATAGCGAGGATAAAGGAGGATGGTTGTTTGTAGGATACGTCCTGCAAACGTAAAAACTGATAGGGCCAACGAAGAGCTCGGGGTGGTGCCCATCTTGGAAGCAGGTCATATTCGGTATATCGATATGAAACAAGCCTGCGAAGGTATAGCAATTGACCTTAAAACTTGTTAGTACGGGGACAGTCTTTACCCGTCAGATGGGGTAGACCCTATCTATCCACCGCATGGAGACCTTAATTCGGCTGGAAACATTGGTTGTGAAGTGTTGGCATGTGTGCATAAAAGTGTCAACTCTTCAGCTTTCCGACGTGTTGCTTGTCAAGAGTTTGACTCGCACCCTCAAACTGGCACGGCAGTCACTGAGGGAAGTGTTGGCATGGCAGCCCCTGAGAACAATGGCCAATACTCTATGTCTGGATGTTGAAATCCGAACGGCCAGAGTAAGAGTGGCAATTGCAAAGGTCATCCAGATTAGGTACCGGTCATGCGCAATAATTTCCAGCTGAGTCGGCAACTGCAAATTGTTAGACTAGCCTTTAAGTGCTCATTGAGCACAGTCATGCATAAGAATGCACTTTTTTCATAATTGCATTTGTGTATTCTTGGTCTTTTTGCGGGGATGTTGTGGATCCTCATCTGTCGGGATCGAGTTGCCCAGATGACTGTCGTGGGCTGGCCCTTCGGGGAGTCTCGTACTGGTTGTGGTTATGTGAATGCTACACAGGTCTAGATTGACCGGCGGCGTCGCGCAATGGTACGACCGGGTTGGCATATCTGTCTTAATATGCAAGAGATTGGGTAGGTCTCGTCTCCACCAGTAGATGGATGGAAGTACGTCGCTACGGAAGTCTAAACTGGTACTGCTATTACGGGCAGTATGTAATTTATTACATAATGCTCCTAATCAGCAGGGCACTGGGTGATGCTGTGTGTTTGTGAAGCAGCTTCCATGTTCGTGTTGCCACACCGGATGCCCCGTATGTTTTACTTGTTTTAAAACATAAACGGGTCCGTGTTGTGGTACAACACAAAGTTCATGGTTGTCTGTTTCATGAACTATTACCCTAGGTTTTGGATAACCCAAGTTGCTTAAGCCTAACGGCAGGTGCACTTGTTAATCTTAAACTCGTCTGTAGATCCGAAGAAAGTTTTCGATTACGTAAATGTCAGACGCAAATCAAACGGATACCCTTCCTTCATGTTCAAGGGCAATGTTGCATCCTCTAACACTAAAGAGTTTTGCAATCTTGACGCAGATCATTTTAAGGAAGTATTCTGTGCATCTACAAACATATTTCTTATCACTAGTTTAACACCTCATATCAATCACATCGAACTAACACGTGATGAAATATCTGCAGCTATAATCGAGCTAGACCCAAATAAGGGACCTGACTCTGGCCTAATTCCCCCAAATTTGCTTATCCACAAATAATCTTCAATAAATCACTTAATTAAGGTATTTTTCTCCTTATTGGAAAACATCTCACCTTACACCAATATTTAAAAATGGTGATAAAAGGTCGGTCGCAAGCTACAGGGGTATTGCCATTTTATCTGCTATCCCAAATCTGTTCGAAAAAATAATATGCGATATACTGACAGGTAGAATAAACCCATTACTCAATGAGCAGCAACATGGTATCCGTAAATTTAGATCAACTACCACAAATCTTATGGTTATGGTTTCTGATGTCTTAGGCAAAATGGAAAAATGGCATCGAGCTGATGCAATAAACACTGACTTTAGTAAAGTCTACAATTGCGTTGATCATAATATCCTAGCCTTCAAGCTGGAAAATGTTGGTATTTCTGGCTCTCACCTAAATTGGCTTAAGTCTTATCTTCACGGTAGATCTCAATTTGTTAAATTTCAAGGTATCCTATCCAAAGAGATTTTTGTCACATCCGGAGTGCCTTATCTTCACGGTAGATCTCAATTTGTTAAATTTCAAGGTATCCTATCCAAAGAGATTTCTGTCTCATCCGGAGTGCCACAAGGAAGTCAACTTGGGCCACTTCTGTTCAAAATTTTATATCAGACATATCCGATGTTTTGTCTGATATCTCTCTTCTATTATATGCAGATGATTTAAAAATGCACCATGTAATTAATTCTGAACCTGATGTAACGTTTTTACAATCCAAAACTACTTGCTTTAGAGTAGTGTTCCAATCAGCAAAAACTATTCTAAACGTGAACAAATGCTACTCAATAAATTTCTACCGAAAAAATCTCATCGCGAATAGCATTTACTGAATCAGTGGTAAAGAACTTAAAAATGTTAATCATATCATTGACCTGGGCGTTCTTTTAGACAAAAAGTTGCGATTTAATCTTCTTTATGATAAAATCCTCAGAGAAAAAAATATGTTTATATATGTTTGGTTTCAAAAACAATATATTAAGAGGAAACCACATAATGATTAAGAACTTTCCTTCAATAGCATTATTTTTCGATATAAAAAGATATTAGTTGTATCCAACATTAATATAATTGCCTTAGCTAAAAAACTAACGTCTGTCTAAATTAATATGCTTGTGACAAAATAGAATTGTGTGTTTCTAAGCAATAAAAATATATTTGCATCACTGTTACACTCAAACAGAACAGAACTCTGCAAATTTAAAACAAACAGAACTCCTTTCTTTTATGTGTTTCGCCTAGACATACATATATCTGTTTCTTTTGCATTTGCACGAAAAATAGTGGAAATCTTGTTGCTTTATGCACTTGCTTTTAACAGTTGCCAGGCCTTGGCGTCATTTTAAGTTTCAACCAGCCGCGCCAGACGTGTTGAAAGGTTTAGCTCTTGTGAAAAGTGTTTCTGAATATGTTTGTTTAAATTAAAGTTTTTGTGTTTTCAAATTAATAAAATAAAAAACAAAATAAAAGAAAAATAAGGCGGTTCCGCAGTAAAAATAGGTGAGTTTTGAAGCAACTTATGTGTGCTTATGTGTTCTTATAAAAATTTTTTTAATGTAACATAATATGGTTAGTTCTGAACATAATTAAATCCGAGAAAAACTTATTTACTGTTTTCTAAACATATTTTGTTTGCTTCAAACCAACAATTACTTCTAAGCAAATATTTTGTAATCACAGTGAAAAACTTCTTTCTTTTGCTAAAATATGTTTCCAAGTAAATATAATGTAATCATCGGTAAATATATTATGTTATTCTTAATTATCTTTTTGATAATAATTGCTTGACTGCAATTAAAATATGTATTCTGCAATTAATATATATTTGTCCGTGAATATTTAATGTTATTCTTTACTAAATTATATTTACAAGCAAACAAATGGTGATAGACTAAAAGTGTTCTCAGTCCATTTATAATTTCAATGTCTTTATATGAATTTATCTCTAAAAAAAATTATATTGTTCTTAAATTCAAACAACAAGTGCTAAGGTACAATTAAGTAATGTTAAGGTGCAAATATATACATATAAAGAAAAATTGCATTAATTAATCATATTATATGTGGAATATTATAATTCCTGCAAATTTTGTTTGGGAAGGCCGATTATTTTTCAGTGTATAGAATATGGATGCATTATTTGGAGTCCTGCTTTCGATATACACTGTGGGAGACTGGAATCTATTCAAAAACAGTTCCTGCTTTTTGCTCTAAGGAACACCTACAACCCCCGCGAATACAATACCCTGCCATTCTTTGAGTATACACCGAGAAAATTGTACGCCTTAAAATCAAAGAAAAAAAGTTATTGTAAAACTGCTACCTAAATATCTTTACCAAAATGAAAAAATCGTTGCAATAATGATTTAGCCTTTAACTATGCAAGTGCTGCTGCATCATTAAAACAAAAGACTGAAGTTCTTTGAAGCTAAGTCAATGAAGCAATCTTACCCTGAAGATAAAATATTTTGGCATAATTGTTCTTTAGAGCCCAAACCCAGAATATTTTTTTTCTTATTTTTATTAGATGTATATGGGCCTTCTAAGCCTAACGGTGCAATAAAATTTACCCGCTCTCGTATGGCTTACGAGATAAAAATCGTTAAAGTTTGAAAGTTCAATGCAAATTTCTAAAGAATTCCTCATTGCTAACAAGCTTGAAAGTTTCGACATGACATTTTTTTACATGTATATGGGCCTCCTAAGCCTAACAGTGCAATAAAATTTGCCCGTTCTCGTATAGATTACGAGATAAAAATCGTGCTTACGAGGGGTGCCTTTTATATTTCGGGATTAGAGAACAAAAACAAATATTAATCATCGAAAATCACTTTATTGTTTTTCAAAATATTCTCCATTAAGATCTATACACTTTTGCATGCGTTTGAACCAATTGTCGAAGCACTTTTGCCACTCTGATTGAGGTATCTCCAAAACATGCATTCTGAATGCCGCAACCGCTTCTTCGGGCGTCGAAAATCGTTGTCCACGCAGTTTATTCTTCACGGTTGGGAATAAAAAGAAGTCATTCGGTGCCAAGTCAGGACTATACGGCGGATGACCCATCAAATCGATGTTTTGGGTGCTCAAAAATGCAGTTGTTTGAGACGACGTGTGAGAGCTCGCATTGTCGTGGTGAAGAGTGATCCGTCTTCGGCGGTTGGTTTTCCTGATTTCTTGGAAGACAACTGGCAAACAAATGGTTGTGTACCACTCAGAGTTGACTGTTCTGCGTTGTTCTAGTGGTACGGTTGCGACATGTCCATATTTTCCGAAAAAACAGGCGACCATTTGCTTGGAAGTGCTTCGTGCGCGAACAACTTTTGTTGGATTTGGCTCATCTTGAAACACCCATACAGTCGACTGCTGTTTACTTTCGGGCTCATACGCGTAAATCCACGATTCATCACCTGTCACGATGTCATAGACGTGTTTCGAAGCACCGCGATCGTATTTTTTGAGCATTTCCTTCGACCAATCGACACGAGCCTTTTTTTGAGCGATTGACAAATTGTGTGGGATCCAACGCGAACAAATTTTTTTGACAGTCAAATGTTTATGCAATATTGAATGTATGCTGGTCCCACTTATGCCTAAGGTTGCCTCAATCTCACGATAGGTAACATGACGATCTTGCAATATCAGTTCGCGCACAGCATCAATGGTTTTCGGAACAACAGCTGATTTCGGACGACCTTCACGAAATTCGTCTTGGAGTGAACTACGACCACGATTGAATTCACCATACCATCGATAAACACTGGTCCTTGATGGAGCTTCATCGCCAAAAATTGAATTAAGTTCATCCATGCACTGGTGCTGTGTTAATTCACGTCGAAAGTTGTAAAAAATAATCGCACGAAAATGTTCACGATTTAATTCTATTTTTAGACCGAGATGAATCTTTTAAGTTACTATAAACAACACAAATAGCGCTCGTATGTCAAAACGTTCTGAGTACGTATAAGCCAACAAATGTCAAACTTTGCGATAGAGCTTTCAGTTGACAGATTGCAACACCAGGGTTGCCAAATCCCGAAATATTAAAGGCACCCTACGTACAATTTCTCATTGCATACAAGCTTGAAAATTTCGACATGATCAAATTTACAAGGAAGAACACTGTTATAAATTATCGTGAAAAACAGCTTTAACTCTTACAGGTTAAAGTTGAATCCTTAAGAAATTGGTACATTTGCAAGAGCAAGTGAAAAATTTTTATAAAAAATCGCGGCGATTTTTATTAAAAGTTTTGCGCTTGCGGCGCTTTAATACGCAATTCAAAATTAATGAAAAATTTTTTATTAAAAATAAAAAATGTTTATTAAGCAGTGCCATGTCATGGGTGTCGACGAACTAACGGAATTTTTCAAAATTGCCGGTAAGCTGTATACCCTGGTTAGAGCGAGTATGTCATCGTCACGATTCGAGCTCTGATTTTGACGAATAAATCGATAAATAATTTTATCAAAAGATGAAATGATGCTGTATTACTTATTTTGACAGGTTCGATATACCACATAAATGGTACGTATTATATTCTAAACTGTGAAATTTGCATCCACGCACTAAAAAATGTGCACTGAATTTTCAAATTTTCACGATTTTAGTCTTGTAAACCATACGAGAGCGGGCAAATTTTATTGCACCGTTAGATGTAGGAGGCCCATATACATCTAATAAAAACAAAAAAAAATATTATATAACACAAAAATACAAAAAATATTTGAGCTTTGGTCCTAAAGTATCATTATTCCAATATTTACTATAAAGATTTAATTCTTTGATTTAATTTAACAAGGAATTGAAAAAAATATGTAAAATCAACAACTTTTCTTTGTTTTTTTGAGAATAAGCTTCATTGTTTCAAAGACAAAGTCTGTTACTTTAAGGAATGTTTTCTTCAAAATCATATCTGTATACGAAGAATAAGCAAATCGTGTGTGAGTGCCAACATTGAATTGTAATTTTAAAAAAAACACGTTAATATTCAAACCAGTACATTTTATTACATTTCATCAACAATGAGAAAAGAAAAAAAAAAAATTTATTTCCCGCCGCGCGGAGTCAACTTGGAATTTTTGGTGCCATGCCCTCAGTCTACCCACTGATCCAAATAGCCTTGCTAGTGTTTGCTGACATAACTGCAGCTATGTTAACAGATGCAGTATTAACAGATGCAGTGTGTCGCAGTATTCTGTTGACAGCCATACAACAAGAATCTATTGATAGATTATTGTGTTATGCTGCAGCATAGCTTCAGTTGTAATCAATATTGAATTAATCACTCTGCGTAACGAAGGAGTGTGGCTCGATGCATAGTGTAGTGACTTCCCAATTGGTGGTATCGGAGGGTGTGGGTTCAAATCCCCACGGCAGGCGAAGGTAAGACTTCTAATTTGATATTTAAGTTAATTTCATGTTCTTGTTATAATAAACGCAAGCGGCAAAGAGAACCCGAGAGAAGCCATTAGTTTCATGAAGTCATGTACTTAAAATCAAGGATCTAACATTCTGTGTCTTTGCCGTAACGAATAAAAGTCTTTCTGCCAAAGTACATTTTCTTTAATTTTACGACTTTGTCATGCTTTTTTAAAGACGTACGTCTTTGCCACAATAATTTAAGTTTGATTGATTCAAAGTATATTGTTCTTGAGAATCTAACAATCTTTGTATCTTTGCCGTAACTATGTTTTGTTTTCGAGCACAATCTAACCAATAAAAGAATTTGTGGCAAAGTGCAGTTTCTTTGGTTTTACGATGGTTATGGTTTTTTTCTCTGGGTGTAGACTTAGCTTGCTTAATTTGATGCCCCTATCAACCAGAATAAAATTACTCACTGCATGCTTTACATTTGACATTCTCAACGGTGCTATTGACAGTGATTATATATCATATAAGATAAAATTCAACGAATCCTCAATACAAACTAGGCACACACGAATATTATACGAGTATCAGCACCATACTATATACGCCAATAATGAGCCAATTCATAGGTGTTGCAAAGAATTTAATAGTATCAGCGTTAGCTATTCACCATCCATATCCTAATTCTTCTTCAAAAAAAAATCTTTACAAGTTCCTATTTCCGCCCTCATAACCTCCTCTGCGCTATAATTGTAATCATTAGTTCACTAAAGCTTTTCCTTACACATGTAGGTGAAATCATGTCAAGCGGGTAGGCGGCCTAAGCCTACAACTGTTACCCCAAAAAACAAAAAAAAAAAAAATAGGTTAAACCTGGAATTAAGATCACACCTTGCTTGGTTAAAAAATAAATAAATAAATAAATACCATAAAATTTTGCACGCACCTTAAAGTTTGCTTGAATAATTTTTTTCGAGAAATTTAATTTGTATAGCTTAAAGTCGCAACTTAAAATATATTTTCTTTTTGAATACATACATAAAATAACTTAAAAAACACAAGATTTAACCTTTACTGATACTGAACTACCTCTGATACTCACCCCTATGCCCATAAATAAGCAATTGAAATTGAAACATAAGATACTTACCTACATTATAAATAGAATTTTATGACAGTGTCATAAATATGTTAGCATAATTGAAAAATAAACATGGAGCAAAACATCCTCTCCTAAAGGCACTGTCTGAACTGTCATGAAAGGAAATTGCTTGATTTGATATATATTGTCAATACAATCTAGAATCGATGTGCTCCAAAGCTCACGTTAAGCGAAGAAGTTGAAGAAGAAGAAGAAGCAAAAAGGCAAAAATAGGAAAAACAACAGCTAAATAAACTAGATAGAAAAGAATACTTATTTGCTTAACATAGCTAAGCTGCAGCTCTTTTTCCCCTAGTGACTTTCTTTTTGCTGTTCTATGGAAATGATTTTCAAAATCTGTGTATTGTGTTAGATAGGGGTGAAGGTGGAGAATAGAGGGTGAATATGAAGAAATTCTTGCAAATTATTGCCAATTGAATTTCGATTTTTTGTCAATGTTTTCACCCACTATCTCTCCATCTTGTCCTCTCACTTTTTCCAGCTACTATCCTATGCTTTTGTTGTCTTTTTTTGTTTGCACTTAAAAGTATAGCATTTCTGTGGGGACTTAGCTATCGAGTTTTAGGAAACATTTTGTCATCATTCGAGTTAAGCGATTTAAGTGAATTTCAATTTCGATAGCAACAAGTTTGATTTTGAACTTCTAACAATTCAAATCGTAAGAGATAAATCAATCCGATAATAATAGGATAGTGAAACTTGAAGGTAAGGTAGGGTCAGGGATCCAGGAAAATATTGGGGGGGGGAAGTGGGAAGGGGGAAGGGGAAGGTTAGAGATTTTAAAAATATTAATGTACGCTATATATGTATGGTCGTTGGGCGTGCAATACCGCGTATGAGCCACTTGCACTCGCACATTATGAAATATGTAATCAGTAAATCAAATCAACTGTTTTTTAGATTGTAAAATGATATTAAGTTTTTTGGCTTTTTCGATATAATGCCGATTACATTTTCACACGTTACTTCCATGTCACGATGCATGTTCAGCAACGCCAACCCGTTCAATCGGTCCTCACTAGTTTTGCTTCACAGATACGTTTTTGATCTGCATAGAGTCTATGAAACTGTGAAAATGCTTCGCTCCTCTCGTGTGTCAAACGACGCACCTGTGTTTCTTTTTTTGCAAGTTGTATACGATATACACGTATACCCGGTATACACGGTATACATTTGGAGTTTAGGAGATATTTAAGCTTTAACAAAGTCGTATTGAGGCATTTATTTTCAATGCATTCTTAAAATTGTACATTGAAAAATTATTGCTTGCTATTTTAAACGAATTTTTCAAAAACTCCATACACAATTTTTTCATACAAACAGTTTCAAACTTAAAGTAGTATTTTTAGTATTTTTTGTACTTCTTACTGTATTTTTTAATTTGTTCAGATTGTATACCTCCTACGGCTTTTCTTTTATCAAGGAATTAAAGAAATAAAAAAAAAAAATAAATAAAAAATTATATAAATTTGAAGCATAAGTACAAAATTATAAAATACTATAAGAGTACAAAAAATACTAAAACAAATATTTTGGATTTAAGATAAAAATATTTTTTATATAAAAATTGTGTAGGCAGTTTTTGAAAAATTCGTTTAAATTAGTAAGCATTAATTCTTCGATGTACATTTTTGAGAATGCATTAAGAATGAATGCCTCAACACGACGATGCTTTAAAATCACCAAAAATGTAGTCGTGCTGAACTTGAAAAATGTGAATGAAATTTTAAGTGGTCAAAAAAATTTTAATTTTTCATTAATGTTTTGGTAAGAAACTGCATATTTATGAAATGTGAAATATGAAAAAGATATCTTAAAAAAATCCTGAACATTTTTTTGTAAGACTTACAGTTTTGAAGATACAGTGGTTTTCCTACATGTCCGAATGAAAAACTTTGTTTTTTTTTTTAATTTTAAAATGTGTAAAAATTTAAAAAAAAAAAACTTAAATTAATATGATAGTATTTCTAATTTTTAAGTACTATTTGAAAAAATTTGAAAAAAAATCAGTATCGTCAAAATCACTTTTTAGACAAAAACGTCCAATTAGACATGGAATTACCGATGTATGACTGTTTACAGCTAAGGGCGCGATATCGCAAAGAACAAAAAAAAGCCGGAACAGAACTCAGGTGTGAATATTTAAAATAAATTATTAAAAATTCGATGTTTTTCTTTTTAGTACCCTTAGACCACATAATAAACACTAGTACATCACATTTAAATACATATTCGCCGAGAATTTCGGGGGAGTTTGAACCCCCTAAATTTCCCGCTGAATCCGCGCCTGGCTCGGGTAGAAGTTCAAAAAGTGAAACAAAATTTGATTATAAATGCAAAATACGATAAAAAAATTAAACAAAGAATTTGAAACAAAAATTTGACAAAACAAAACTATTTATTTTTATTTTTTTTTTATTTTTTATTTGTTTTTAAGACGTATCTAAACTTTTATACCCAATTAAGCCAAAAATATTAAAAAAAAAAATTTGGAACAACTATCTAAATTTAAAAAAAAGACTTGATGAAAACTATAGAACAGTACATGGGCATAGCGAGATTAGGACAAGTAGGGCAGTTTCCTCCCCTGAAAATTAAAAAAATATAAATTTTTAGGAAATTAAAATATTTTTTCTTATAATTGAAAAGAATGTAGAATTTTATTTTATTAATTTTTTATTAATAATTTTTATTAATTATTTTGTATTACAAACTTACAGCTGACACATTTTTTATTTATATATCAGTCACATGAAAAAAAAATTATTTTTTGGCCCCCTCTCCAGCTGAACAACCCCTGAATGGAGAGGGGACATTCACATAAAATGTTAAACAGTGACAGAAGTTTATAAACAATAAATGCATGTTTTATTCATTTTCTCAAATGCTAATCTTCTATATATATAAAAATGAATGTATGTATGTGGGTATGTGGGTATGTGGGTATGTGGGTATGTGGATATGTGTGTATATCACGTATAGACTCCAAGACCACCGAACCAAACTCTATGAAATTTTGAGGGATACTAAAGCAACATTCGGGAAGTGTTCCTGTGAAGTTTGGTGTTGATTGGGAAAGGGGGCGTGGTACCTCCCATACAACCCAAATTGGCTCTATCGCCCACAAACCAAAAAAATTGCTATATATCAGACGGTTTTAATCATATAAAACTTAAATTTGGTTATTTTGTTCAGATGGTTACTTTCGGTGACTGTACAAGAAATGGGCGTGGTCACACTATATCTACGCCCACTTTTCAGCAATTATTTTAATTCCTAAAATGTTCAAGTTTTGATAGTGAATCTTGATATGCAGGTGCTATGCATACAAGTGGCAGTCACTATGTAAATATAAACGTTGTCACGCCCACTTTTACCGCCCACAAATAAGTAAAAATGCTTTATATCAGACGGCTCTTGCCATAGAAGGCTAAGATTTGATAATTTAGTTTATATGATTACTATCCGCCAATATACAAAAAATGGGCGTGGCCGAACTATATCTACGCCCACTTTATCGGAATCATGCTTATTCTTGAGTTGTACACGTTTTGATAGTGAATCTTAGTATGCAAGTGCTATGGATCTAAGTGGCAGTCACTATGTAAATATAAACGTTGTCACGCCCACTTTTACCGCCCACAAATCAGTAAAAATGCTTTATATCAGACGGATTTTGCCGTAGAAGACTACGATTTGGTAATTTAGATCGTATGGTTACTGTCGGCCAATGTATAAAAAATGGGCATGGCCGCACTATATCTACGCCCACTTTATCGAAATCATGCTTATTCCTGAGTTGTACACGTTTTCATAGCCAATCTTGGTATGCAGGTGCTCTGGGTGCAACTGGCAGTCATTATGTAAATAAAAATGTTGTCACGCCCCCTTTTACCGCCCACAAATCAGTAAAAATTGTTTATATCAGACGGCTCTTGCCGTAGATGACTAAGATTTGGTAATTTAGTTCATATGGTTACTGTCTGTCAATGTATAAAAAATGGGCATGGCCGCACTATATCTACGCCCACTTTAGCCTGCATAGCCAATCTTCGTATGCAGGTGCTAAGGGTGCAAGTGGCAGTCACTTTGTAAATATAAACGTTGTCACGCCTACTTTTACCGCCCACAAATCAGTAAAAATGCTTTATATCAGACGGCTTTTGCCGTAGAAGACTAAGATTTGGTAATTTAGTTCATATGGTCACTGTCGGCAACTGTTTAAAAATGGGCGTAGTCGCACCATATCTACGCCAACTTTTTCGAAATCATGCTTATTCCTGAGTTGCACACGTTTGATAGTAACACTTGATATGCAGGTGCTCTAAGTGGCAGTCAATATATATATATAAAATTTGCCACGCCCACTTGTACCACCCACAAAAAAAACAAAACGAAATGGCCAATTTCAGTCCTTGAAAGTACTTTGACCGAGCTTCTTATGATCAATTGTGTTGTGAGTGTTGTGGAATGTTTGAACACAATTGATCGAGAACTGGACCTACATGTTTTATGCCGACTCCGAACGGCTTATGTTCTCAAGAAGCTTTTCATGGCAGTTTTTATTCTCTGAGGTTTGCCATTGTCTGCAGAGAGATGACGGCCAAACAGAAAAATTAATTCAATCGAAAAACTTTCCGTGTCAGGTGGGATTCGGACCAGGGTTCTCTCGCGTATGGGCCACACACTCTACCCGCTACGCCACGGCCGCCACTTGGTTTCTTTTTACCTACAAATTAATAGAACTTCTATAAATCAGACGATTCTCATCGTTAAATACTAAAATATGGTTATTAATTTCATATGCTTACTCTCGACAGCTTTGCAAAAATTGTGCATGGTAGGACTATATCTGTGCCCACTTTTCAGAAATAATTTTATTTAATTTATTTATTTACTTATGTATTAATTTACTACAGTTCATTACAATTTAAAAATTATAACTAAGTTAGCTGCCTGGGCTATCGGTTAGAAATAATTTTAATTCCTGAGATGTGAACGTTTTGATAGACAAACTTGGTATGTAGGTGCTATGGGTCAAATTGGCGTTCACTTTATAAATAAATGTTGCCACGCCTACTTTCAATGCCCACAAATCCATAAAAAGGATATATATCAGACTTTTTTTACAGTAAAAGACTAAAACTTGGTAGATTAGTTCATATGGATACTGCCAGAACTCTTAAAAAATGGGCGTGTCACACTTTATTTAAGACGACTTTTCAAAAATCATTGTAATTTCTGAGCTGTACGCGTTTTGATAGTGGAACTTGGTATATAGGTGCAATGGGACCAAGTGGCGGTCACTTTATATATAAATGTTGCCATACATACTTTTTCTGCTCATCTATCTATCTGTAAAAAATGTATGTATGTATACTAAGGCTGCTCACAAAAAAAAGGTGTTCGGGTCGGTTCCTCAAAATAATGCTTTATGTTATGATGATTCCCCAAATATTTCGACTGTAGCGATAGTCATCCGTGAGCTGGAATGGTTTGAAATAAAAAAAACAAAAAAAAAAAAAAGGAACAAAATGGCCATTTCAGACTTTGACCGAGCTTCTTATGCGTGCGTGTTGTGAAATGTTTGAACACAAATGATCGAGAACTGGATCTACAAGGCTTATGCCGACTCCGAACGGCTTATGTTCTCAAGAAGCTTTTCATGACAGTTTTTACAGTCTGAGGTTTGCCATTGTCTGCATAGAGATGGCGGCCGAAGAGAAAAATTAATTCAATTGAAAAAACTTTCTGTGTCAGATAGAATTCGAACCTGGGTTCTATGGTATACAAGCCTCGCACGTCAACCAGTATGCCACGGAATGGTTTGAAATATTCTGTAAAAATCGAGTTTTGTATAAAAATATTTACTGGTGCGGTAGTTAAAAATTAAATTAGTTAAATTAGTTAAAAGTTAAAAACATTTTTTACATTGTACAATTTATTTGACTAAAATTAGTTTAGGAAAAGATTCGTTTGAATTTTAGTGAAAATAATATGAAAAAAGTTAAAACAATCCAAAAAATCCGCATTATCTTTGGTCCAACGGAAATATAAGATTTTTTGATGCAAAATTTTTTCCATTACTCTTATTTCTGACCGTTTGTTTTTTTCTAACTGCCATACCAGCCAATATTTTTAGTCGCAATATTTTGTGGATCATCAAAACATAAGCCATGGATTATTTTGAAGAACGAGACTGAACAAATTTTTTTCTAAAGAGCGTGAGGCGACTTAATGTATATACGTATGTGGGTATATGTGTATATCACGTAAAGGCTTCGAAACCGCTAAGCCAATTTTTATACCAAAGCGTTGAGAGGGTTCCTGTGAAGTCTGTTGCCGATCGTAAATACACCTAAAATTTTCGATTTCGAACAGTTTTGTAATTATAGGTCGCAAAGCCTCGGAATTCAGTATTCGACCTCAATTTACACATGCCGTTGCACAGGTAACATTTTATGGGTGTTGGACGAGGGGCGTGGTACTTTTTCCGCACCCAAAATTTTCGGTATAGCTTTCGAAATAAGTTACACATTAATAAAACTCGGTAAGAACTTACTATAAAAGCATGGCTTCACTAAAGCTACGCCCTCTTTTAGGGGATAAGCGCTGAGCGCAGCGAAGCGCAGCGAAGCGCGCCGGGTATAAGCTAGTATTTTCCTATAAAACTTAAATAAACCAAGTAGACCCTTTTCCATTGTGTGTTCATATCAAAAAGCGAAGTAAGCCAATTAAAAATAAAAATTAAAATTATTTAATTTAATTATTTAATTAATTATAGTCTAGTTTAGTTTCAGTCTTTTCATTTCTTATTTTACGGATTAATTTTTTAGTGCAAACCCTGTGTCAACTGACGTATGCACTTCAGGTAAAAAGAGTCTCGAGTAGGTTGTCTTAAAAAAATTGCTGAGTGTTAAGTTGTTGAATATACGTAGGTACAATATAATAATTGTGACTTTTTAAAGGTTCAGTTGGTCTTTTCTGTCTAAGCTTGCAAGTGTTTTCTTAAAAATATATTGGTTTTTTAATGCAAATGCAAAAAAAAAGTTTGGTTTTAAAAAGTCTCTTACGCATATTTTTACTATTTGAACCAAATGTGGGGTTTGAACCCCGAAGTTCCACCGTGTAAAAGGGACTCAAGTAGTAAACTGTATCACCACTTAAGGATATTCATAAACATTTCCTTACCAGATTCTTCCTTACCAAAAAAATTAGATTTTTTTTTACATATTTGAAAATTATAATATTCCAGTGGGGAAATGAGAAGTCATTATTGTCTTAACTAGCTCAATAACAACTTACCCTGTAAGAAAATGTCAGTACACCTTCGATTACATTATCTAAATAAATAATTTTAAGAAAATGCCTCGTAACTACAATCGTGAATCTAGCCAAACAGCCACAATCAACTCAAAACCTTACATCCTCCATTACGATTTGAAAATAAATAACCTTAGCTGTAATACCTAAAAATTGAGCAAAAACAATATATTTGTTTTTGTTACAACGAATACCAGAAAATAATCGTGTTGCCACGCGACGCAACTGAATCATGCTGGTTTTTGTCTGCTCAAACAACAACCTTCTGTCGTTGACTCACAACCCAATTCATTCGTTTGACAGCGGCATTTGCCATTCATATGCGTTCAAAAAACGACAGAGTTTTTTGGAGATTGAGAGGAAGAGGCAACATATGAATGACAGTGGGGTCTTGCTAATAGCATAGAATTTAATGCTAGCAAGGCCCAGTGTTGTCTGTTAACCCACAAGCGAATCAATTGCCCCTTAGCTCAACTCAATATCAATGGTGTAGATCTTATAGAGTGAGATGCTCTTATCAATATAATCAGATCTTCGGTGGAATGATCACATATTTGATGTGCCTATAGAAGCAGCACTATAGAAGGGCCTTGGTTTTTTAAAAGGTGTAAGAAATACTTTATTCCATTTGATCTCCGTTTGATCTATGTCTGATATATGATTCAAGATCATATTTGCAGCTTCTGGACCTGATTCAACGACGTGCGATATATTTGATAGGGGATGAAAATATTTCATCTTCTCTCAACTCTCTTGGGCATCGTCGCAATGTTGGTTGCCTTAGCTTTCTGTACAGGTATTACCATGGGAAGTGCTCAAGAGAGAAACATGACCTGACGACACCAGCTCGTGTGTTTCCTAGGTCCACTCGGGCAGCTCTCCAAGCCCATTCCTTTACTATTGCCACTCTGCCCAATAGAACATCGCATTACCGAGATAGTTCGTTCTTCGGTCGCTGCATAAAATTGTGGAACAATCTCCCTGCAAGCGTGTTTCCCGGCAGTTTCAATCTGTTTAAATTTAAATCAAATCTTTACCGACACTACTCATCTGTCTTCCGAATCAACACAATGCTTTCGCATTTATAGGGGGCAGGGACGTCCCGTGGTACAGGCAAAGCAGGCCCACGCCTGTAGCGCCAAATTTTAAGGGGCGCCAAAATGACGATTTTATGAATTTATTCTATTCGTCTTCAGCTTTTAAAGTAGTTATTATTTATTGTAGTATTTTTGCACGTACTACGAAAAACTGTGGCACTGTAACCACTTCTATTTATAACTGCAACCGACGAGAGTTACATCTCTAACTAATAAGACTTTGACAGCTCGATTCTGGCAGATAAAATTGCAAAAAACAGTTGTTTGATTAAAACATTTCGTATGAGATAATATAAGATTTCATGCAAAAAGCCCTTTATACAAAAATAATATAATAATAATATTATAATAATATAAATATTATATATTCATAGGAAACAATGAACAAATGTGTGAAAACAGTGCTGACAGCAGCATTGTCAACATTGAAAGACTGTCTTCAAATGATGAAAACAGTTCTGAAAATTCGGAAGCGGATGCATGTCAGATTGAGACTAACGGAAAATGAAATTTTGAAATTATTAATTTGCGAATCGTAAGCAGAGAGGTAGAATGTGTTTATAGCATTGATTTTGATCCAGGAAACTGGCCAAAACACATTCCCGAAGTTGATTCCCAATTTACACTGCAAATAATTATTTTTATTCAGTCGAGAGACTGGATTCAGAGGTTCAGAGGTTAACAGAGTTTTTTTCATCATGTTTTTAAGTGAAATAACTCTGTTAACACATGCCAGAGATTTAGCAGAGTTGATGCAATATCTAGATAATAATTTACACTCTATGCTGTTGGTACGAAGAAAATTAGCAATGCCCACAAGTGCGTTTTTAAGTGTCAAAAAAATAGATGATATCAATAAATATGGAATTAACAAACGCATGCATGAGTCAGTGCAGCCAAGTTCACAACCATGTGTGGTGAGTTAAAAAGGAGAGTCGCTGGCATTATATGCCCGTATATGTAATTAGCGTGGAAATTTGACATTCAACAATAAAAAAATAAGCAGTAAATATGTTTTCTGTATATATGCAATTTGTTTTATGTTATTTTAAATTTTTGAATTTAAAAGTTAATTTATTTAATAGAAAAAATTATTAAGCTGTCAAATCTATGTAAGTATGAAAAAGCTTCGCTTCTCTCGTGTGTCCAACGACGCACCTGTGTTTTTTAACATTGTCAGTTAGCGTAGCCATTCGAGGAAGAAGTTTTTCTAAGCTTAAACTAATTAACACTTATCTACGATCGAAAATGTCACAAGACCGTTTATCTGCATTGTCCTTCTTGCCCATTGAATCTGCAATATGTACAAATTTAGATAAAGATGATATTTTAATGGATTTTGCTAGTGCAAAATCGAGAAGAAAATTTTAGTTAGTGTAATACTAAAGGGTCCGCCATGGTAACACTTAGCACATCTCTGATTTGACAGATAATTAGTTTTAGCCTTCCGCTGAACGAATATGGTTGTGTATACGCTTGAACAACGCTGGGAAATATTGCCTGCGATCGACTTACAGAATATGCCAATTTTGCCAAAAAAATCATCTTTTCATATGAAGCTCATTTTGATCTTGGCGGGTCTTATTCTTATTCTTATTATTGATCTTATTTGTGGGGTGCCCTCAAAGATAAGTGTTACGCCGACAAGCTAGAGACAATTGACGCTTTAAAGGACAATATTCGTGTAGCCATTGGTGAAATACAGCTGCACACAATCGATAATGTGCTTAAAAATTGGACCGATCGTGTAGGCTACTGCATGGCCAGTAAAATCAAATAAAATCAAGTAAAATCAAATCAAAGTAAAATCAAATAAAAAAATAAATTTGAGAAAATATTCAATATTTTTTTTTTTTGCATTTTCAAAAAAAAAAAGTTATTTGGCGGACCCTTTATATGTATTTCATGTTGTTCTAATAACTAATTTTTATTATTATTTCATTTTATGTTTACTTTTTAATAACCACATAGTGAAATTTGATTTTGTTTGTATTTATAATATTTTAATATATTGGAATATAATTTTATGTTCATGAAAAAAATACTTTATTTTTATTTTTATCTCTAATAAATATTCCACATTTTTGTTAAAAAGTAATTTCTTCCATATAATCGGTAGACCCATACATACATAAGTATTTATGATCTAATTTTTTGATAAATTTTTAGTTTTTCTTTATGTTGCTAAAGAATATGTTCTGTGATTTATTCTAAACTTAACATATTTTAAAAACTAATTTTACATATACGAGTATTTTAATCTATTCAAGTTAAGTGATTTTATAAAACAGATGTTGGATATTTCTAAAAATATATTTAAATTTTTTCTGTAATTTTGATAATTTCTTTGAAAATGAAGTGTATTATAGGGGCGCCAAAATCATAGCTTGCCTGTACTTCCAAATGCCTCGGGACGCTCCTGATAGGGGGCATCCTCTGCGTGTTGGTCAAGTCTACAAAAAAAAATATTGGAGTAATCTCTAATGTGGTGTTGAGACAGTACTGTGTAAATTTTAGGCCGAAATATACAGTCGGGAGCACGTATGTATAAAGCAGATATCACTGAAATCAAAACTTGAACGCGTTTTTCTCAAAACAAAATTTTTGAGGTGGCACAGGTGAAAATATTCTGTCTAACCGATTGCTTTTATTTTTTTCAGGTATATTTAAGTTATACTTTTACCGTGCTTGATTGCACATGAATATTTTATAGGAAATAGTCTTTATACTTGTGTACAAAATTCCAATTTGAAACCACATGAAAAAGGCGAATTTTAAATTATCTGTTATGATCTGTATTGACAGAGCCCAGGTTCAAATCCCATCTGACACCGGAACATTTTTCAATTCATCTAATTTTTTTAGATGAATTCAATTCATCTTGAGAACATAAGCCGTTCGGAGTCGGCCCAAAGTTTGTAGGGCCAGTTCTTGATCGTTTGTGTTCAATCATTTCACAACACGCACAACACAATTAATTAAAAGAAGCCCAATTAAAGAATGAGTACACAAAATATGAAGATTTTATCTGCCAAAAATTATTTGTGCATTTTTTGTTTTTAATTGAATTGAGCGCAACAACACGTTTTTTTCATATCGAACAATTACAGTTTATTTTCCACACATAATTATTGGAGAAAAAAAGAAACAAACCATTCATTAAAATCATACATTCAATTAAGCATAAAATCACGACACCAACGAACGATATAAAGGCAACCAAATATTTTCCACCGCTTTACAATTGTTAAATTATAGCTTTCATATTTTGTATAACTATGAAACAGCATAGTAAAACATACGCTTCAGCTATATATTTACAATGTTGATTACTTGAAATTCGAGCTGTAATAAAAAGCAGCGGAATAGCAGCAGCATCAAGAGAAAAATGAGCAATAAAAAGCTCATAAGCTGCACCAAAAGCGCTTTTATTAAATTACAAGCCATTACTCAGTCCTTGCGTATAGCAAGCGCGGTTCAATGGTGGGGCAATCAGAGTAAATGTCCCCACAAAGCTTCTTGAAAATAACAAGTTTAATACATTCTCTAATTTCTTATACAAATTGATAAATTTATAACACATATTCGGTATAAAGCATTTGTATATAGCATTTGATACAGATAATTCAAACAAATTATTTAAAGATAAATCATTATATAAAGACAAAGCCCTATTATTGGCTCATTTTTAGCATACTTCGTTCTAAACTGTTTCGTAAAAAATAACTTAAAACGTCGCAGCTGCCTAGAAGGAACATTAAACATAATTAATTCAAGAAGAGACGGACAATCTATATTCCCGGATATTATATCCTATATGAAGACCAAAGAACTAATCTTCCTTCTCGTTTCTAAAGTTTTTAAATCTAGAAGCATGCATCTCGCATTATATGAGGGCATAAAGTTAAAAAATATAGGTCGTATTGCAAATTTTGAAAAAGATTTCTGAATTTTTTCCAAGTGACAGGAGTGCATGGCATTATATGGGTTCCAAATTATTGCTGCATACTCTCATCTAGATCTTACAAATGAATTGTAGAGACATTTGAAAGTATGAGGATCTTCAAACTCGGAACTATTTCTGCGAATAAATGCAAGCAGAGAGTAAGATTTTGGAACTATAAAATTAAGATGTTCAATGAAGGGGGTCCTCTGGTAATCCGAAAAAAATTTTTTCCATTTCATATTTCTATTGCTCAGATACTCAAAAACATTTTCCCAAAAGGATTTTTCAAAATTCGAAATAGTTTAGGAGATACAGGCATTTTTGTGTAGGTATGTTTTCGTCAAAATAACGCATCAGCAAAGTTGTTTATTTGCCTGCAGTCATTAGTCGAAAATTCTGTGGAATTCTTCCAAAATATGTATTGATATTACAAAATATACACACACAGTATGTATACATGCAGTATGTATACATGCATGTTTTGATTTAGGGGTTGAAATGATTTTGAGCCCAGGTGTTCACATGAAAGAAGCAAACGAACGAGATTCAGTTTATTTTCGAACGCTGAAAGCTACGCGTGCGCGATAATTGCTGTTGTAAAATAAAAGAAAAATCGTTTTGTGTTTTTTTTTTGCTATGGATAAAAAAAGCCACCCAAACGCGCCCAGAGCTAAAAACGTACGCATCATCGAAAGAGGGTCGCACAGCCCGCAGAGCCCAAAAAGCCATGGAAAACTCGTTTTATGAGATGGAGGAAGGCACACTTTATGGGGCTGGAATTGCCGATTAATATTCATAAGTATTGTATTAAAAAAATATGTGTTAATGTCATTTGTGTGCCTCAAAATTGAAGTCAAAACTTTAAACGCGTTTTTCTCGAAACCATGTTTTTAAAAACTTTGCGCACGATAACTCAAACAGTTTTTGACCGATTTTGATATATGAGGCATGAAACGACGCAGAATTTACGCCGCTATATCCCCTACCTCAAACTTGCCGAAAAAATAATGTTTACTATTTTTTTTCTACACTAGACTACAAAAAAAAGGTCGAAATTCGATTTTTCATTTTCAAAGTGGCGGCTCCCCCCCTAAAAAAATTTAGATTTTTGTTTCCGAGGTAGGGGCTATAGGGACATTCATTCTAAGTAACTGAATATTTTTATTTTTTTTCAGACGATGTTTACACTTGGAATCGTGCGCAATTTGGACCCACCTTTTTTCCGGAGAACCTCGTTACCAGGCCGAGAACTTTCTGAACGGTCCATAAATTCACTTTTTCAAAATTTTGTATTTTTTTCAATAAATTAAGCTACCCAAATCAAAAAACGGAACTAAAATATCTTTACTCGTTCTCTTTCCACAATATTTTGAAAAAAGTCTAAAATTTGGCATAGATTACCAGAGGACTCCCTGAACGTAAGTTTTGAGTCAAAGATAACACCCAGGTCACGAATGATATTTACGGACTGAAGGGGGCCACTCCAAGAGAATAAGTTGAATTAACAACATTAGAAGACTTAAAAAAGGACATATGGAAACATTTTTTTATATATATTGGTAAACCATTATTATTGCACCATTTAAAAACATTATCCAGGTCGGATTGTTGTGCTGAAACATCAGCCAAACTGCAAACTTCCTTAAGAATATTGAAGTCATCGGCATACAATAAAAATTTTGAGAATCTGACACATTTGCAAATGTCAGTAATGTATAAAATAAAAAGTAAGGGCGCAAGGATACTTCCTTGTGGAACCCTAGACGTCGCAGTAAATTTCGCGGAATTTACACTGTTTATAGAGACGAAACTAGAGCGAGCGCTCAGGTAAGAGGTGATCAATTCAAGAAAATGTGAATGGCACCCAATTTTAGCCATCTTGGGTACAAGTAAATTATGCGGCATTTTGTCAAAGGCTTTGAAGAAGTCGGTGTACAGAACATCAACTTTTTTGCCAAAAGCAACAGAAGAAATGCAAGACTTTGTGAAAACAGCCAGATTTGTTAGTGTAGATTTGCCGGAAACAAAGCCATGTTGTTGAGGACATATATAACATTTAATGATGAAAAATAGCTTGTCTTTGTTAATGCTTTCAAAAAGTTTTTAACCTGGGTCTTTTTAAACGAGTTTTTCTTGAAATGACTTTTTTAAACGGCTTGCACTCTAATTCGAAAAGTATTCGCCCGATTAACTCAAATCTTGTTTTATTATTTTTATAAATTAAATTTTTTGCCTTTATTTAATTTATAAGGTCCGATTTCGTGCATGAAATATTGAGTTTTTTTAATTTATGTGGTATTTTTTTATTTGTTTTTTTAATTTTTAACATTTTGTCGGTTCACTCAGAAGGCAAAACTGTTCTTAAAGCAACCTTTTTCGATGTTTTTTGTTTTTCTTTTCCTAGAGAGGAAATATCATGCAAGCCGCAAGAAACCTTTCGTTAGCGACCTCAACTTTTACACGCTGTATAAACATAACTATTGAAGAAAAAAAAAATTTGTAATTTCTAAAAATTAAAAAGAAAAATATTTCGATATTAAATAAAATAAAACATAGTCATTCAAAAAAGACAGATTTTTTACTAAAAAAAATTTAACGTGGGTCTTAAGGGAACTTATACTCATTTTTGTGAAAAAAGAAAGTGTGTTTTATGAGAGCATTACGAATTAACGGTTAAAGATATTGATTGGAAAATTGATGTATATTCTTAAAAAAGTATTTCGTTTTTAAAATGAAACGTTTTGTGTTTTTTGTGACATTATATTTTCGCAATAATAAATTCCGTAAAGCCAGGGGCGGATTTAGGTGGGAGATAGGAGGGGCTGCAGCCCCCGGCCCTGAGCAGGCAGGGGTCCCGCAGACGCTTTTGTCAAAATGTCTAATTTGATTTTTAAATGCATTTTTCCAGCAAGGAACAAAATTTCCATTTTCTTTAAATTTACATCCTTATTATTTATGTTACTTTTTGCTTGCGTCTAGTATAGCAAAAGAATACACCTAGTATAGAAAAGATTAAAAAAAGTTATTTGCCTTTTATGAGTATGAAAATCATACCCCATTGCGTGAGAGTTTTATACACTAACCACAAATCCAAAACCCTTCGATAAGCAAAGTTGGTCACATTAGCAGCTGTCCAAGCAAAAAAAAAAAATAGCAGACAACAATGTTTCTTCTACTTACTACACCCCACTGAACCATAAGCGAAGGTTTTGCGAAAGGTGAGAGTTTTGCGAATGTTTTCGGGTACATCTTTCTTTTTTAATTTTTGATTTTTTACTTTGTGGCTTAAAAGTGCGTGTTATAAAATATAAAATTTGTGAAAAGTTTTCCATAAATACAAATTTAACTTTATTAGCAAAATTCATAAAAAACTAATTTTGAGCCGAAAAAGAATCATTTTTTTTATCATTTTAGTAGGTAAAAATTCTTCGTAAATGAACCATTTCTTGTTTGTAAATGAGTTCAGAAATGAAACACAAATATTTCCTTTTTGCATTCTTAAATGAGTTCAAAACAGAACAATTTTTTTATCATATCAGTAGGAAGCAACTTTTCATAAAAGGTCAATTTTTTAACAAGAGAGATGGATGTACTGATACATGCACGAAAAACTATTTTTCTTTTCATTTCATCAAGCCCAAATGATTAATTTTTTTATCATTTTAGTAGGTAAAAGTTTCTTGAAAATAAATAATTTTTTGTTCATAAATGACTTCAGAAATGAATCAAAAGTGTTTGTTTTTTCAATGAGGTTCAAAAAGAATAATTCTTTCAGTAGGAATCAACTTCTCATAAACAAACAATTTTTTGTTCCTAAATGAGTTCAGGAATGAATAAATGTAGCTTTTTATATTCGAGTTTGATATTTTTAAATAATAGTAAATTAAAATGTTAACCTTAATACAAACGCCAAATGAAGTTTTTCGCTTCACTGATGGACATATTATCGATATGTAATAATAAATAACCCTAAAGGGTTTAGAAATGAATTCAAAAATGATAGTTTTGGTTCACTGGGGCGTTGTCATAAGCATGGTAAGGTAGCTGCTTTTGTCAGGCACGCCCCCCAAATATTTGTTTCTGCATCCGCCACTGACGTGGATGGTACACATACAAAAACATAAACAAACGTGCAGTCAGATAGACAGACGTACAGAGAGACAGTCGGTTTAACTGTAACACAAAATAATCTTACAAAAAGAAAGTTTAAAATAAGAAAATCCGAGGAGGCGAAAATAAACCCTTATTCAAAAATTGCATGTCCGGTGCAAGCAATTGCAGCAGTATTTGCATTTGTATTTCCATTTGTTGTACAATAGTGCTTGTGTTGTTGCAGGTGCAAGTTGTGTGTGTGTGTGTGTTTGTGTGCAGTATTCGCGTGCGAGCTGAAATAAATGTACGGCAGCCATACAAACACGAAACGACAACAAAAGAGCACTGCAAATACCCTGTAGGAAAATCAACTAATTTAAAAGTAGTTGAAGAAGTAGTTTTTTGTCAACCACAACTGGTTGAGATTCTGACTTTTTTCCATAGAACGAACTATCATATTTTGTATGGTGATGTCCGCTAAATAAGTCAATTGACTTTCGTCTGCATATATTTTCAACTACTTGTTAAACTAGTTAAATTTAAATTATTTTTTTAATTACTTTAAAATAACCAATTGGAAACTATTAAATATTCCACTTACTGAAGATGAATTTAAAAGCATAAAAATTATAAATTATAAATTAAATTAAATTATAAATAAATACTATAAATTTCTAAACATCAAAGAGATCATTTATTTGATTGTTTTGAAAACTTCGACACAAATAAATTCTGAAATATAAAATCTGAAAGCAAAATGTAAACAAAGTTAAAAGTGATCAGAGTTTTTTAATGGAAAATTCTGAAATGTCGTTCTTTGTGTTGTTATAATTGATTTTAAAATAATTCAAAAGTGATTCATGCCAAACATCATTGCCAGTTAATTCAAAAAAGGACTAGTAATTACATTCGAGGAGCGCAACAGAAGTACGCTGCGAGGGTAGATATAATTTCATTATTCCTTTCTTTATTGGACTATTTCTGCTTCCAACAGGTGATAGTTTCAGAAGGTGGAGGAACTCTGCGCTTATATGTGAGCATCCGTACCACGGAAGCAGTTTCCAAAAACGGGCACGCTACCGCCCGGGTACATGAACGAAAGTGCCGATCCAATTGATCGGAATTGTGTGGATTCTGCGCCTGTTATTTAATGCGAGCCGGCTTTTTGATGCTTCATTTCAAAATATGAGCAAAACAAGCGTGTCAGCGGGATTTTCCACGCTTTGCAACCATCAATCATGGTCGATGGACACACCGATATTTTGCTTCTTTAAGTGTCAATCGCAATGAAGTGATGGAGCAGACTCGACGCTACGTAGGGAAAGGCGTGCGTCTTTACTATTGAAGTGATGAGGTGTTTGCTGAATGGTTAAGCAATGCATCAATTTCCGTACAGAGTCCAAATTGTGCAATGTTTGCTAAACAATATCAGTTTGTTATTTGAATATCTTAAAAAATAAAGAATTTTTAATCGTTTCACAGGGATTAGAGGCTGTTTATTAGTTTTAAAGTGTGCTTACCTGGTCTGTCTTGCAGATCAATGTCGTAAATAAAAAAATATGTCTTTTTGAATCACAATGTTAGTGAAGCCTAAAGTAAATAATATTTGATGAAATAACATGGTTAAATATTTATAAACTTGTAATCTAATAAAAATTTGCAATTAAAACATGTACAAATCAGAGTAGTTGCCGCCATAATATAATTCAAAGTAGTTTATCAACCACTTGTTTTTAAGTAGTATTTCAATTACTTCATATATAATGCAATAAAAACTATTTAGAATGGAAGTGGATGCCGCCTGAATATACTTCAGAGTAGTTCATACACTAGTTTATTTTAAGTTAGATTTTTAATTAGTTGTTTTTAAAAACAAGTTAGTTTGTTCCTATGGGGTAGTGATACAAATTTTTTTTTACTCATACACAAAAAAACGTGCACACTTCTACGAATACTTTTGCAGTAGTGGCGGTTTTTGGTAAAATCCCGACTTTGTCGGTAATTCCAAGTCTGATTTGCAATGCATTTTATTTGCATTTTTGTCTTGCTCCTCACTTTTTTGGTTTTTTTTTTTTTTTTGTTTTTTATATTTAATGTGCAATATTATCTTGCAATTTTCAGAGTAATGGTTGGTTCTTTGTGTGTTTCAGTTTTTGTGTGCGTAGGAATATTTTTTGTTTCTGTTGTGGTGCAGAGTTTTTTATTGCTCTGAGCAGGGCATCATATTATTTCGCATACGAGTACTTATGTCGAGAATCACAAGAAGCTTTTGAAAGCGCGGATGCTGAAAGTTTTTTTTTTCTGTTTTCTTTTACCCAAGTTATGAGGCCATGATCAGCGTATTGGAAAGCACTCGTGCAACCAATTTAAAATAAATCTGCATTCCACTTGCAAGTTCGCTATTGTAAACAATTCGCCACACAAGAACCTAGCATTTAGTTCTCTCATGTCCAAACTGACCAAGTGACTGCCGTCGGATCTTTATATTTTCATATAATTGCTATCATATAAAACAAGTTTAACTTATTCTTATTGCACTGATTTCTGATTTTTAACTAGTAACTATTCATTACTAAAAAAGCATTCAATTGAATATAATTAAATATACCAAGAAAATGTCATGTTTTCGCAATAAAAATGAATTGGATATTAAGAGGCATACTTTTAATTAAAAACGCAAAAATTTGTTTTAAAAAAAAAAACATCTTATGCAACAAAAAAAGTAACAAAATATTTTTTCAAAAACTTTTACACACGCTCATATAAATTTGTAATTGTTTTATTTTTAGTTATGGCAAATATTTATATGACTGCATTTCGATGAGACTGTTTCGATTGTAATTAATATATTGATATTTAAAACAATTTTTTTTTTATATACAATAAATTATGCACATAAACCGAATTAATTATATATTTTATGCAAAAATTAATGTTAAATTTTTTCAATTAACACTTTATTAATATAAATTGGTAAGGCAATTAATTTTATTTTAATATTTTATATCTTACTTATAAAATTAATACTGCAATAAAAAGTAATGAAAATTGTATATGGTATACATATTCACCTTTGACATAATTATTGTGTCAAGCTTATATTTAGTTGAATTTAAATTGAAGATATATAATAAATCAAGAACGTACATAAAATAAAAAAAGTACATGTCTCAATGAATCATTCATTTAAATTCGTCGCGTTCATTGCTTCAATGAACGAATTTCTGTTCTTAAGTTTAAAAAACATGCTCTTACACGAAGGAACTGTTCATTAAAATTAAGAAACTCTTCATTAAAACAATGAACATTTTTTTTCTTGCAACCAAAGATTCGTTTCCTGAAATCGAGAAAATAGTTCTTAGTTCAAAAAAAAAAAAAAGAAAATACATTAAAAGAATATAAAAGAGTTCATATGTTCAAGGAACAGATATTTTGGCATTAGGAATAAAGTTAATTGCGCAAGAAACTGATACATTGCATTAACCCAGATGTACCTGAAAGATATTTTTGTGTCTGATCCAAATATTTTCCCACATTCACAATTGTACTAAAAGGTGGTTAAATTTTAAGGGCCGATGTTGATTTTGAATAAAACGCAAATTATTTAAGAAATAACTGTCATTTCTTTTTATTATGATAATATTGGTATAGTTCAATTATGTATGGATTAAAATATCGGCCAAATCGCCGCCGCGACCTCGGCAGCACACCTCCATCCGATGGTCCAAATTTTCGATGATGCTGAGGCATAAGTGAGGTTCTATGCCGATAATGTGTCAGTCCAATTAATAAGAGACAAGCTATCAAGCAGTGTTCCATAATCAATATGCTTAAAATTTCGAAAAGTAAAAGTGGTATCAGTGACAGATGAAGAAAGATCAATATCCAGAGTGCCAAATATTAAGTCATGATCCGAAATAAATGACAATTGGTCAAAAAGCAATACTGACGTCAGATCAGAAACAACAAAAATATCCAATAAACTTGGAGAAACATTGTTAGCAAACCTTGTTGAAGAAGTTGAGTTGACTATATTGAGTCCCACTTGTGCAAAATTATCTATTAAATTTAAACAGAGATTGTCGTTTGACAGAATGTTTACATTGAAATCACCACACAAAATGAGGTGCTGATAGTCTATGACGTAGCAAGAGATGTCTTTAAGAAGAGGTTCTAAGCTACAGTTACGATTAGGGTTGTACACGCACGAGAGAAAGACTTCAGTTCTATTATTAAAAATTTCAACATTCAGATATTCAATACCTGAACCACTTGATTTATTGAGCACTTTAACCGTTGTGTCAACAGCTGTTGGGTTTTATCCACATCGACAGTAGATGTACCCGGGTACTTCATACGTTTTGTATGGCAGATAGTTGCTTTTGATATACAAATATTAACTACTACCTGGATTCTTGTAATTTTCTGGTTTTTTTTTTTTTTATTTATTGGAAATATTGTCTAGTTAACAAAACTTTTATCATAATTTGGGAAAAAAAAAATTTGGTACCTAAATAATCCATTTTTACCAAAAATGGGAATTGCCAAAATCCATAAAAATTTAACAATTTCCAAATTCTTTTTTAATCCTTGTAATTTGATCCCTTTTTACCAAGAAAAATAATTAACATTGAATTTTCATTCGCAAAATTCCGTTATATTTGAACTGAAAATCAACCCCTCTTGCTCATAGTGCTATTTTTAGTACCTGCGCAGAATAATTATAACTCATAAAATATTTGTTCAATGTAAACATTTTTTTTTTGGAATGTGTAGGAAAACACGTCTACTAACAGGAACAAAAGGGTATTTGGGAATATCTTGCCTACCTACCCTTGCACAACCAGTTTTGCAGGCAGAAACATGATTTTTTGCGCAGGTTTCGTTTTGAGTAGTTTTGTATGCATAAGTCAGTTTATGTGCGATTTTTGAAGTGTAAAGACCTAAAAATTTATTTTGTGCGGCAAATATATAAAAAGTGAAAATAAAATGGATGGTGCAATTTGTAATAAGCCTGTGTGCGCAGAGCACTCGAAGGATCATCCACAATGCCTCAGATGCTGCTAAAATTCATAAAATATATTTTTTACTTTCATTATAATGATTTTCTATAAATAAATAAACAAATTTCCATAAAATAAACTAAATATTTCCATTTATTTCTATATATTTGTATGAATTTTCATAGAACATCAGCTGTTGACGCTAGGTCATTTTCTAGTAACTGGGTTATATTTTCCAAACGGTTGGTCCAATTGACCTGAAATTTCACACCAATATCAATTACATATTTCCAAGCTATGATACGAAGTTTCATCAAGATTGGACCAGCCGCTTGGAAGATATAGCAATATAAAGTGAACTTTGCCATTTATTTCTATATATTTGTATGAATTTTCATACAAGTACCCGGGTACATCAGCAGTCGACGCCATTCCACTAACTTGAATTTGGGCTGTATCGACTGAACTGCTGCTCCAATCTTGATGAAACTTTTCCACATGATGCAAAAGTGTATGGTTGAGGATATCATGAAATTTCAGGTCAATCGGACTAACCGTTTGGAAGATACAGGAAAATTAAAGTTGCAAATGTACCCGTGGGCTCTACGATCGACACAACGGTTAACATTCAAAGATTTCTTACAATATACTGCAACACCAAATGAAGACCAATTTAAACACCAATTAAAGCACCAATTTAAGGCGAACTTAAACATAACATTGCTAAAACACTATAATCCATGCAATGGCATGGCAGATGTCAAATTAGTTCTTAAGATATGTTGACTTATTGTTAGTTTCGAATAAGAAAGATTCAAAAAACCCAAAAAAAACGCTAAAAAAAAAAAAATATTAATTTTATATTCTTTCAATTTATGAAAAATATGTATCCAAAGATTAAAATAAGATAAATGAAATGAAATTAAAGTTTATTGCTAATTTTCCATTAGTTTATATTTTTTCCTCTTTGTATAATTATTAGTTTTTCAATGTTTTTCCAATCTGTTTTTTTGTTTTTGTTTTCTCAAAGATGTCGATACGCAAACTTTTCTGAACTCACAGTAGGTGGTATTTTTTCGCGTTTTTTTTTTTTTTTTTCTCTTCTTGTTTGTAATGTTGACATCACTGCTGATGTGATTCTCGACTACGCAAAGTTTTTTAACTCTAGCTACTTTTTATTCACAAACAACAATGTGTGTTGGGCCAATGGCATGAAGAGGGCGCCGCCAGGGTGTACATAGAGACAGGATTATCTAAAGGTGAGATTTTGTGTGCAAGAAATACAATGATGATGACATTTATTAAATTAAAGTTAAAACGATATCAGAAACTTTTGTTATTGCATGCAACTCGTACACGTCAACAAAAAATGGAGTCTTATGTTTTAAGGGGGTCTTCTCATTGAGCAACTTTTTTTTCGACTTTTTTTTTGCATTTATTTATAGCTTGGGTAGTTGTGAATATGCCCCTAAAAGGATTTTTAGAAATTCGAAATACTTTAGAAGATACAGCCTTTTTTGTGAAGCAAGGTCTTCGTCAAAATAAGCTATTTTTTTCGACTCATTTTCGAACGAAGCGGCATAAAGTAACCACCGAATTCCGTTGAAAATGTTTATTGTTAGGTAAAAACGTGTTTGCACACATATTCATACAAACATACGAATACACATTTCTGCTCATTTTAGGGGTTGAAGCATTTTTTGAGTCCAGGTGTTCAACTGAAAGCATCATTTAGTTCAGTCTGTATCGAGTTGAGCAACAGACGCGTGCGCTTCAGTGAACGGAAAAGTAAATTTTTCATAAAATTATTGTGATTTTTGTAAAATTGATCGGAAAAGTAATAAAAAAAAACACTGCTGAAGGTACGTTAGATAGCTTTCACCACACGTATGCACCTCTCGACAAGAAGGTGATGGAGGTAATAAAACCAGCTTACGAATTACTACCCACGTTTTTCGAACTGGCGGCCATGATATCTCCAGTTCAACTGAACCGATTTTCATGAAACAAAGTGGAATCGACGCAGAATTGTCACCATTCTAGGGTGAACCTCGACCATAATTTTAAAAAATTTTTTACTATTTTTTTTTACACTAAACTACAAAAAAAAAAACCCGAAATTGAAATTTTTTTTTTGAATGGCCGCCATTTTGTCAAAAAAAATCACAAAATTAAGCTTGAGGTTCACCCGAGAATTACATCTATACTGATTATAACCCCGTTTTTTTTTCATTTCAAACGCTCCGGAGACCCGGAATCGTGGCCGCCGTGACGACACCTTTTTTTCACCACCAACTTTGAAGTCTCATTACTTTTTGAACAGCCCAGGTATCGAGCCAAAAAAAATTTTTTTATTTACTTTGAACCTTTTGTAATACAATAAATAAAAAAAGTTTTCAATTATTCTTTGCGTTTTCAAATAAGAATTTTTTATAAAAAGTTTCCAAAAAACGGGTTTTGAATGAGAAGACCGCCTTAAGTGGGCTTATTTATTTGCTGCTGTTGTATTTCTGTTGCCCTCGAGAAGGTTTAATTTTTGAAACTGCAACAAATTTTTTTCTATTTGTATCAATATAAAATCAATTTTTTTTTTGTTCTCTCTTGTTGTAAAAAGCAGAAAATTCCTTGCAAGTACTTAATAAAAATTTTTATAATTAAATTTGTATATAAACTGTTTTGTTAAATTTAATTGTTTTTTTTTTTATAACTGTTCTCTTTTATATATTTTTATATATTGAATATTCTTTTTATTTCCTTAACAATAAACATTTAATGGCTGTGATTTTTTTTAATTCGTTGTAAAAAGCGTTTTTATCTGTCTGACACTTTCACCTTCGTTAACAGTATTTTGTTTTTGTTGTTTTTTTTTTTATTATGTATCACAGCTTTTTGCATGCAAGTGCCTGGCATAACTCTCTGCTTAGCAACCTTAGCAGGTGCAGCGTTAAAGTCTCTCCACAAAGACGTGTTTTGCATAGCGTTAGCATTTGTTTGCATTTGTGTTGTTGTTGTTGTGTGTGCCAGTGTTTGTCTTGCTAAGGATAAAAGGATAACATCACGCTGTGCTATTTTTTATGCTATATTTCTTTGTCACAACTGTAAACGGCTTTACGTAAGAATATGTAAAAATGTCTGCAATAATTTACACATGTAGATATAATTTACAATAATATCGCACATCCATATACGCACATACACGCTCATTTATATACAATTGCATGAGTGTTATTTTCATGCTTAACGAGGTACTTAATTTTGTGCCACTTAAATTGCCTGAATTTTTGCATGGTTTTTTGAGATTTTTTCAAGTTATTTTTTTTTTTTCTACTCAAAATAGAAAGTATGCCTTCAGCATGTCCTTCAGTCCTTCGCCATGTTATCTGCTACTCAACTGATTTCAACTTATCACAGCAGTCTTTCACTTTGTTCACATTTAATGCTAACGTTCAGCCAACCCAACATGCACTCGACAAACAGGTGATGATATGTTTTGGTTTCACAACGTTAAAAGTTGTTGTGAAACAACCACAACAGACCAACAACAACAGCAGTATGAGCAGCAACAATCGCTGCCTCTTACCTGTTTTGCTTTTAGTTAATCATGACATGCTTGGGCCTAATTTGTTCAGCTTTGTTAAACAAGTAATACTACCTTAGATCCTTAGCATTCAGACACGCTCTGCCTTGCTGTACTTCCTTGCCAGGTACATGACCAAGAAAATTATACACTAAAATTATTGCTCCGCGTAGCGTTGTCGGTTGGCTGAATTTAGTAGGCAAAACAAATGTATGCTCATGTATTCAAACTGACTTTGGCAACAAAACATAATCAAGACATCTTAATTGCGTTTTGCATAAATAATCTTACAGCTAAAAGTGTGTGTGTGTGTGTATGTGTTATGTGTGTATTTGCTTACGAGTATATTTAACGTAGTATGCATGTTTGTTTAAACCAACTGCAAGTAGTTTAACACGTGCTAATTTGTTTGCACGTTTCTTTTTAACACCAACGCAGTTGTCTAACGTGCTGCCGACTTCGGAGACTTTGTTTCTCTAGAAGCTTAAAACAATGCTCCTTTTTTACAAGAAAAATTTTACAAAATTTAGTAAGTAAGTAAAAAACTAATAAGGTATGGAGCTTCACCAGGGTACCGAAGCTAAAATACCCTTCCCCCCCTCCCCACGCAGCCGTATTGAAGTATATTCAGAGTCTTTAGTCGTCTTTAAAATGTTTATAAAGTGCCACGCCGCCTGTTCAATTCCGCCCAAATTTCTTGACTACTAACTGCTCATTATTCTAAAGAATATGGAAAATTTCGAAGAAGTCGGACAAAGGCAATAGAAGGACTTCGATTTATATTAAAGTGGCACGCCCTTGTCTAATTCCGCCCAATTATTTAGACCAAAGAATATATTTGCGAAATTTGGTTGAAATCACAAAAACGATATAGAAGGAGTTTGATTAGAATTAAATTGACACGCCCCTTCTACAATCCCGTCCACTTTTGTATGCTTAAAACTTCTCATTATACTAAAGGATATATGTGCGAAATGTGGTTAAAATGGGAGAAACGGTGTAGATGGAAATTTCTATAGATGGAATTTTAATTTACGCCAACTTTTATGAACTACAGACTGATTCTTATGCCAAATAATATGTGGGCGCAATTTAGGTTTAAGTCCGACAAAGGGTGTGGAGAAAATTCGATTATAATTAAATTGACACGCCCCTCGTCTAATCCTACCCACTATTGTAGGCTTAAATCTTCTCATTAAACTAAAGAATATATGCAAGAAATTTGGTTGAAATCGGACAAGCGGTGTAGATGGAGCTAGTTTAAAAATAAATTGACACGCCCCCTGCCTATTGCCGCCCAATTTTATAAACTTAAGATTGCTCAAATTACAAAGGATTATGTGTGAAAAATTTTTAACAGAAGTTCGATCAAAAGTCAAATGCCACATCCACTTTTCTAATGTAAAGTCTCCATATTACACCAAAGAATATATGTATGGGTTTGATAAACGATGTGGGCGCAATTTGGGTACATACAGAGCCGATGTCATTCTGTTTTATACTTTTACGAAAGTTTTTCTATTTTAATAATGTCATTTTGTATGGGAGGTAGGCGTGGTTTTCATCCGATTTTGCCAAATATCCTAGAGATATTTCATGTCATATATTAATGCTTATGTACAAAATTTCAAGATATTTCTTTCAATTTTGTGTATTTTTAAGAGATTTTATGTTTAGAATAAATGCACTTTGTATGGGAAGTAGGCGTGGTTTTCATCAAATTTGTCTGATTCTCGAACTTGATCTCCATTTTTTAAAAAGAAGTTTGTAACATATTTTGAATTTCATCGTGATAACTTTAAAACTACGGTTGTAATCGTGATCACAGACGGACAGACAGACGAGCACTCGGAAATCGACTCAGGAAATGATGCTGATCAAATATATATACATATATATATATACTTTTCTATACCAGCCACGCCTCCTCATTGGCGTAACAAACGGAATGACAATGTTAATATACCCCTTATGCAGTACGCGTTGGGGTATAAATATATTTTGAATGCTTTGATTACGAACCATTTTGTGGTGACTGATTTGATTAAATATTGTGCATTGAAAATACTGTAAAACTAAAATTTTAAAATATAAACGAACAAATGTTGGCAACATATCTTAATTATTGTTAACAATTGTAAAGCAAACATTTTCTAATGCCCTACAGTGTGTCCGTTTGTTTGAATGAACTATGCAAAATATTCTTAACACTTTTCAAAAGTCAAAGCAAAGTAGTTTTTGAGTATTAGATTAAGAAATAAGAGTAAAATTCAAATTTTTTTTTATTTATTAAATAAAGTTATTGAAAGAAAAAAAAAAAAAGGTAATGTAAGTAACTGGAAAATATATTCAAAAGTTTTACATTTCATACTTTTTGAATTAAAAATTGGAATTTTACTGAATTCTGAATGAATTTTATTCCATATTACAATTTACAATTCATTATAGATGATAATGCGGACAACTCGATTCGATGATGCGAATGCACAAGCTGATCGACAAGCGACATATAAAAGAGCTCCCATTTCCGAATTGTGGAAATGGATGTGCTGGATGTCGATTGTCTTTCAAGCAGTACATTCCATCGAAGCCTGGAAAATATTGAATAAAAGTTTGGTGGGGCGCCGATGCTTCCACTAATTGTCCCCTTAGAGGCGATATATTCTGTGGTAGCCAGCCTGGTCAACCGATGGCCACTAATATTGGCACTAATTTTTTGCCGCCAGAACTCGTCAAACTCAAATTGAAGCTCTGGTCGAAACATCACTATGGATAATTTTTTAACCGGGTTGAATTTGACTGATCAGTTGGTCGACAAAAAGTTGAGTGTATTTGGCATGATTCACAAGAAGAACAAGTGCTGTATTCCCCAGGAAATGCATAGGACACGTGGCAGAAATATGGGTGAATCACTGTTCGTTTTCTCGCTCGTTCGTCGCTAAGATGTCACATTGGTCACTTACTGCCCAAAGCCAAAAAAATTGTCTGTGTTTTGTTCTCGATGCAAACCAACACCTCCATTGATGTAGAAACTGCTAAATGGCACAAATGCTTGCCAATTATACAGGCAAGCGGAAAACGCGTCGGTGGTTTATTAGATATGTTCTTCAACATGATGAATTTGTCGGCATTGGCTGCATACGTGCTGTATTCTGAAACGTTCTCATTGCATTGGCGAACGATATCGCAGCTCCAAATATCAGACGTCGACCACAGATTAGCCATGTCAATCGTTGGCCTCATGTTCGCAATGCGATACTTGATATGCTAGGTATCAGTAGTCTTCCATCGGATCAGCCACCGTTAGAATTGAAATTGAATCCAGGAATAGCGGGCATCAAAGGAAAGTGCTGCGTATTTTAAGCAGTAGAGAAAATACAATGATTCACCCGAAAGTGTTGCTCTCTTTGTGACAAAAAGCTTTGTGATACGCACTGTGTCACGATAACAAAGTGCCTGAAATGCCAACAAATTTTTATCATTTTTTTCTAACTATGTTTGTAAACTCTTTTATGGTATAGTTTTCTTCGAATTGAATTTCGAATTCTGAATAAAACTTGAATTTTATTGAAAAAACCAAATAAGTTGTGGCTATTTAATACGATTTCCATACGTTATATATGTGTATACAAATGTAAACCAGCCAGCCGTTTAGCAGGTAGTCTCGAAAAACTGGTACAAAACTTGAAAAAGAAAAGGTACAAAAAAAAAAAATTTTTCTACACTTATATTTTCTTGCATTCGATTTCAAAATCAATTTGTAGTTCTCTTATAAAGTTTCAAGAATTTCGTACAATTTGATTAAAAAAAAAAAATCACTTCGAAGTTGAAAAGTTTACATTTGTAAACTGTCAGCTGTTTGAGGGTTAAGATGAACAGTGTTCTTTGATGCAGAAAATATCTTTAACCACAAAAATTTTATATATACAATTTTTTTCATATTTAAACTAAATTAACATTTTCAATTTTGCGACGATGACATAAATGGAGATATCATCTTTTTTTTCTTTTGAACTGGAAAATATGAAAGAGACTTGAATAAAACTTGTAAAAGCTTATTGCAAATTAATCATTTTATGCAATGAAAGGCTATGAACTTTTCTAAGCAACTTTGCAGTGTTCAAGTTGAACTGAAAAATTTTATAAACAATTCTTAAAAGAGCACACAAACATTTCAACACACAAAAGAAAGTCCTTCTTTTTTTGCTCTCAGATGAGAAATGATTTTTTGGCTCTTATAAGATTCGTATATAACAACTTTCTTGCTGAAATCTTAGAAGAGGAATTCTCATGAAAATCAGATATAATAAAAATAATTCTCATGCTCAAAATTGAAATATCCCCGGTAGCCACTTCAAACGGTATTGAGTGGGAATATCAAAAAAGTCATTTGAACATAGTTGATTTTCATAAGTATGCTGCCACAAGAGGGCTTAACTAAATGACAAAAAGTGAAGAACACAAAAAAAAAAAGAAATATCCCAAACATAACATGAAAATAATAAATCAAACTTTATTGAGCAGCAGCGACACAAAGCTCGCAACAACATTAATCATAACTTTAAAGTGCGAGAATTGAAGGAAGTCACACATTGAAAACAAAACGACGAAGAGAAAGAGAGCGAAAGCTACAAGAACGTATGAATTAAATTTATCAGGATATGACTAAATGAATGTTTTGGCAAAGCAATAACAATAAATATGACATTAAGAAAGAGAATAAAATTTCTTGCAAAGATTTAGGTGCTGCATATATACTTGTATAAACACATTCATATGCATTAAGTGGGAGAGGCTAATAAAAGCCTAATAAATATCGCAAAAAAATCACTTCCTCGGATATATGTATCCAGAGCGTGTTATTTTCATATTCAGAGAAGTGACCTTGAAGCTATACCATTAGAAAAAACTATAGCCTGTTGTTGTCAGCGGCATCAAATTGTGGCATTATAACTTCCAATGACCAGCCTAGAGCTTAATTAATTCATCACAGACATATGACCTTCACTCACACTTACACTTTACTTCGATCATATAAATATAAAAGAGATATCAGTTACAGGAATCAGCCAGAAGCTGATTTCACTGGCTTTGTTTATAAACAATTTTGTATGAAGCGGTATTAAATGAACCCTTCCGTTAATCATCTTTTCACAAAAAGTCAAACAAAAGCAAACAAAAAATGTTCAGAAACAAAAATCTACTCAGGTGAGTAGCTGCATGAAGTTGCCTTTGAAGCAACTTAATCAGTGTGCTATTAATTTTTATCATGCCAGAGGATGCATAAAAAAAGCCCACATTATTATTTTAAATAAAGGAAATCTGTTTTTTCAATAACAATTTAATCCGCTTATAGAGCAAAAAATATGCCTTACCTTGGCAGCTGTTAGACGTTGTCAACATCTCCTTCAGGTTGTTGTGTGTCTCCAGGAAAATTTTTGTTTACCTAAGTGGTAACGTTGCCATGCCAAAATCATAACAAAGAAAAGCATATTAAATTAATTCTAAAGTCGTAAGGCATAGTACTGGAACTTTAAGACATTTACTTGTAGGAAAATGTTGTCGACGACAAGTTCAGTCAAAATTGCCTGCAATGACATCAACAATTTACAAAATGTGCCTCAAGTTATGTGCGTATATCTTGTGTTTCCTTGGAAATATACATATTCTTAGCAATATTGACAAACTGTTCACAAACGTTAATTCGACGTAATATTTTATTTGAAAAGATGTCAATATATATATTAGACGATCTCAATATTGTACGAAAAAATTGTAAAGTTATTTTTTAGTCCCGAAAGTGGCTTAATTTATGTCAATTGACTGAAAAGTTATAAATTTAAAGTTTAAAGCCAATCCAATATCGGCAACCCGGCGTACTTTGCATTTGAAAATGAGTCACTGAACTTTAAGTGAATAAAATCGAGGTTTATTAATTGAAATTAAAACAAATAATATTAATAAAATTATTTTCATTGTTTTTTACTGATATTTGTTGATAAAATACCTTTCCAATAAGCTATTGTACGTTGTACGGGTTCATAAATGGGCTCAGAATGATTTTTTTTTTCTGTTCAAAATGAAAATTTTAATGTGAATAAGAAGTTTTAAGGTTTTTTGAATAAATTAGATTTATGTTCACCTTATCTTTTTAGAAGGAGGAATTTCTCCCGCTCACGATATTATAAATGAATCGCTACTAATATTTGCTAATGAATGAAATGTACGAGAATGCGATTCGTAAACGATAACATTAGTGAATCATTTTGTTTGCTGGGTTGATATCAAAAATCAATTTATATATACTTAGATAAAGTATACTTTTTATTAATACACATACAATGTTAAAATATCATTCATATGTACATTTTTTTTACTTTTGAACATTTCAAAAAACCAGATTTAAAAAAATTAAAAAAAAAAAAAACAACCGACTACAAAATCACTACAAAGTAAAAAATAATTTTAAAAATACTTTTCCTTTTAACTTCTTGGTCATATTTGATAATTTATTTAAATATATTACTATATATGAAATCTTATTAATTGAATTTTTTTTCTTATTTGTTTTATTATCATAAATACATTAATTTCTTTATGATTACAAAAGCTTTTAAGGTCGGCGCTAATATAATCAGACTTTTAATCAGAAGCACCAACTTCAAAGCTTTTGTATTCATAAAGAAATAAATATATTTATGATAATAAAACAAATAAGAAAAAAAAATTCAAATAATAGGATTTCATATATAATAATATGTTTAAATAAATTATCAAATATGACCAAGAAGCTAAAAGGAAAAGTATTTTTAAAAATATTTTTTACTTTGTAGTGATTTTGTAGTCGGTTGTTTTTTTTTTAAAAAAGTTCTTATTTCATCCTTTTTAGAGAATATGATATATTTTCGAAAAAAATGTATAAACGCCATTAACCCTCATGTGCATAGGAAAAATTTTCCCCTTTCGTGTATACGAAGGTACCCGGGTACCTTCATACAATCTGTATGAGAAAAACTGTAAGTGAATGAAGATATATAAAAAAACTCATTAAATATATATAGATTGTCATTAAAGCTTTTTTATTTATGAGTCAGTTAAGTAAATTTATAAATTAATATTTTGAGAACATGAATCACACATATTGACTGTATTATTGTGTTCCTGACAAATTGGTTTTTCGCAGTAGTTGTAGCATTTTCGTGTTTTGCGCTGTGGTTTACGTTGTTGTGAGCAAATATAACAGGAACCCTGAACACTTAGTCGGCCATCTGGATCCCTTTCTGCTGCTGTCTTTTTAGGCCGAGTTGTAAATGAGCCTACTTGTGCACCAATCATAGCTTCGATGCCGTTCTTTGTGTTAAAATTTCGGTAAACCAAAGCGTTCTGCGATCTATCATGGATACTTGGCATACATAATTGTCTTCCCAGCTCTTGTAAAAATTTTCGGCGACTATCGGTTTTTTGTGCAGTGTTATGCTCACTGTGAATTATATATGCTGCCAATGCACAAACATCTAAGATATTGAAAAATAATGCTACTGGCCACCGTTTTGTACTGCGTTTAGTGGTAAAATGAGTCAACATCTTATTCATTACATCTACCCCTCCTTTTGTGCCATTATAGTATCTAATGATTTCCGGCTTCTGGTCGTCTCCTGACACCGATTTATCATGGTGCATAGTCGAGAGCAACACTACTGCTTTGTCCTTTTTGGGCACGTAGGACACAATAGTTTTCCTGCCAGAGAATCCAAAAATAGAGGAATTAATGGGCCGAGTTTTACTTTTAAGCATTTCTTTTGGGATGGTCGGCTTGTTCATACGTAATGTGCCAACTAACGTAAGATTTTTTGATAACAAATAGTCTGCTAGCTCCTCCGATGTAAAGAAATTGTCCATCGTAATATTTCGACCTGAACGTTCAAAGCTCTTCACCAACCGTTTTACCACTTTGGCACCTACTTGCGTCTCACGTAAACCATTAGCTGGTTTACCGGTATAAATTTCTCCTTTTAATGGGTATGACGTTTTTGAGTCGCAAGCCCAGCAAATTTTTGTGCCATATTTCGATGGCTTAGATGGGATATATTGGGTGAATTTTGTTCTACCCCTATATGGGAAAAGCTGTTCGTCGATAGTGATGCATTCGTTTGGCTTGTAGTTGTTATGCAGGTTGGCATTCATCATTTCCCACAAATCGCGAATGGGCGCTGCCTTGTCATCCTTCATCCTGAATGCGCGAGTTATATTGTTGTCGAATCTCAAAAACCGGTTAATTTGCAAAAATCTGGTGATTCCCATTGTTGCTCGAAAAATTGGTAAAGATGATAACTTCCACAATTCGGCTACGTGTTCATTATTTGAATGATGTACACCTGCTGTTATAAGTACACCAATGTATGCATATAACTCTTGAAGAGTCAATGGTGACAATAGCTTCGGCGGTTTAGTCGGGTTTTTGGTATTAATAGCGGTGTACACAATCAAGGCTTTTCGGTTAGTTTCACGAACAATTATGCTTCACATTTCTTCAGAAAAGAACAAACGAAACAATTCAAATTCAGACAATAGGCAAGACGACTTATGTGCACCAGTTTTTCCGCGAATTATGTTATGGGAAAGTGTTCTGTTGGCTGGATTTGGCGCGTTTGTACTCCATATGCAGCGCTCTGCTTCTTTCTTTTGTCGCCCAAATAATATTTGTGGTAAAGCACCGCTAATGCCAGGCGAACAATCACTATTTTCATCTCCACTACGGGTGTTATTCGATTCACTGAATTCTGCTGCTGATGCTGACGCTGAACTATCACTATTTGCATCTCCACTATGTGAATTGTCCGAATCACTGGTTTCTGATGCAGATTCTGATGCAGGAATGCTTTGATCGTCAATATCCGAGTATTCATTTGGCTCAATACGAGGCAAGAAGTTTTCGTCTGAATCATCGTTGAAATCACTATCCTCTGATTGGCTACATTCATTTAATAACTTCAAATAATATTCTTCTTGACGCTCCAAAGGAAGCCTACGATAAAAAGAAACAAATTTGGTATATACTGACCTATATTTCCGAAATTGGAGTAGTATATTACCGACTAATTCGTTTTATTTCACGTTGATTATTGCTCATATTTTATGCTGTTTCGCAGAAATTTCACTTTATTTCACACAAAATTTTAGAGAAAATCAAATTTTCCTAACACGTCTTAACTTTGCTGAAACTGAGACGAACTGATTTTTATGTGCAATTCAAATTTCAACGCCTACTTTTCAAATGAAAGCAGCGGGCGAGTATTTTTGAAAAATGCGCGAGTAATATGGCGTTTCTAATGTGTTGCATCAAACTGAAAGAAAATGTATGGAATTCTGTGAGCAGATATTGAAAAACCAAAAGGACATTTTATTTGATGTAACAGAATGAATTTTTATACAGTAATACATGATGTTATAAACACACAAAATCAACAGACAAAATACGTAAGATTTTGCATGTGTTTTATATGAAGGTACCCGGGTACCATCGTATAAGACAAAGGGGTATTAATAAAAAATCTCTTATAAAAAATTACCTAAACATTTTCTTTTCAATATTACAGTTCTTTTGAACAGAAAATTGAATTTTAGGAAGGTACTATCGATTTGACTATAAAGTTCTTTGGACGAAAGTTAAACTTTTTCACTTTAAAATTGCAAAAGGTACCCGGGTACCTTCGTATACACATGAGGGTTAATACAATTGTTATGAAAAAATTTGTTGTATTAAATTCTGAAAGTTTGTTGGTTATTTCAAATATCTGTCTCTTAAATTTAAATTAGATGTCACGTCTTTAGATATTATTATACCCATACTTGTTACGAGTTTTATTACCCTAGTGTCAATATTATTCGAGATATAGTGTTTTTCTAATATTGTCACGCCCCTTTGTTAAATAAGTGCCCACTTTCTTGTGCGTTATTTCCAATAATTGTGCATACCCCTGTACTTTATTTCAGTGCCCCAGTGTCAATATTAACTGAGATAGTGTTTATCTAGTACTGACACGCCCATTTATCGAATAACGCCTACTTTTTTGACCGTAATTTTTAATAATTATGCCTACCCCTATACTAAATTGCAGTACTCTAGTCTCAAAATTTTCAAGATACACTGTTTTTCTAATATTGCCACGCCCATTTGTCGAATAACGCCCACTTGGTTGATCATAATTTGTAATAATAATGCCTACCCCTATACTAAATTGCAGTACTCTAGTCTCAAAATTTTCAAGATACACTGTTTTTCTAATATTGCCACGCCCATTTGTCGAATAACGCCCATTTTTTGCCGGTAATTTGTTATAATTGTGCCTACCCCTACACTAAATTGCAGTACCCTAGTGTCAATATTATTCGAGATACAGTAGTATCTAGTATTGCGAGATCTAGTATTGTAACGCCCAGTTCTCGAATAACGCCCGCTTTTTACGGGCACCTCCATGCTTATGATATCTATCTTTTCCCCAAAAATTATCGCAATCAGACATATGGTTTAGGAGTTATCGATGTGCATACATTTAAAAAAAAAAAAAAACAGAGAAACCGACGAAATTGAGAACCTCCTCCTTTTTGAAGTCGGTTAAAAAAATAGAGATGAAGCCTTTCTCATACTAAAGGCACATACATATTGTATCGTTAAGTTGCAAAAAAAAAATTGCTATATATTTACCAGTCTACCTCCCATACAAAGAGGCGTCATCTATATGGTAAAAGCTTCATAAATGCCATAGTTTTTGCAATATTGCATTGAAACTATGCACACACATTGTCCTTTTTAAAATAAAGAATATCTTTAAAAAATGATTCAAATCGGATATGAACCAAGCCTACAATGCGTTGCACGGCATAACATATATAAACATTTTCAAAAAACCAACTTCCCACCCAAAAAAAGTATAGCAAACGAAATTTCTGGAACTATTTTGGTATCTCATATTGAAGAGCTAAGTTTTTTCTTTCATATGCCGAAAACTGGTAAAAAAAATTTTCATTCGCTTAGAAGTTATAGATTTCTGACCGCCAAATGCCAAAAAACTCACTTTTTTCACCTCTGTGTGACGCATTTATGTTTTTTATATTTATGACATCCATTTGAGTCATACAAAAAAAAAGTAAAAAATGCAGCATTGAATGTAAGTACCTTATACAACAAAGATAACTTTTGCGTCATTTTTTGAAAATGCATTCAATAATTAGGAACTTTTTTAAAAAAAAATCATTACTGTTGAAATATTTTTGTTAAGTAGTTTAATTTACCTTTTAGATGAAATTAAAACATAAATGAGATTAAAAAAAAGCATAAATATTTTCATTCAAAGTCAAAACTTTCTGATCGTTTTTTTCTTATTCTGAGAGAACGATGTCATACGATATGATATTTTAAATTTCTTCAATATTCTTCGATATAATATGATGTTTTGAACACTGAGAGCTTCCTGATGAAATTATCAGCAGAATGGTAAAAACTGCATCAAAATCCATTGATTAGTTTGGAAACAACACAAAAAGCATCTTTGTTTTATGCTACCCTATAGGAACAAACTAACTTGTTTCTAAAACCAACTAATTAAAAAACTAATTTAAAATAAACTAGCATATGAAGTACTTTGGATTATATTAAGGCGGGATCCACTTCAATTCTAAATACTTTTTATTGCATTATATATGAAGTAATTGAAATATTACTTAAAAACAACTGGTTGATAAACTACTTTGAATTATATTAAGGCGGCAACTACTCTGATTTGGACATGTTTTAATTGCAAATTTTTATTAGATTACAAGTTTATATGTACTTAAACATATTATTTCATTAAATATTATTAACTTTAGGCTTCACTAAAATTTTGTTTCGAAAAGACATATGTATATTTTTTTTTTACGACATTGAGCTGCAAGCCAGACGTGGTAAACACACTTTAAAACTGATAAACTGCCTATAAACCCTGTGAAACGATTAAAAATGCTTTATTATTTAAGATATTCAAATTACAAACTGGTAGTGTTTAGCAAAATTGCACAATTTGGACTCTGTACGGAAATTGATGCATTGCTTAACCATTCAGCAAACACCTCATCACTTCAATAGTAAAGACGCACGCCTTTCCCTACGTAGCGTCAAGTCTGCTCCATCACTTCATTGCGATTGACACTTCAAAGAAGCACTAAGCAAAATATCGGTGTGTCCATCGACCATGATTGATGGTTGTAAAGCGTGAAAAATCCCGCTGACATGCTTGCTTAGCTCATATTTTGAAATGAAGCATCAAAAAGCTGGCTCGTGTTAAATAACAGGCGCAGTATCCACACAATTCCGATCAATTGGATCGGCACCTCCGCTCATGTACCCAGGTGGTGGCGTGTCCATTTTTGGAAACTGCTTCCGTGGTAGGCATGCTCACATATAAGCGCAGAGTTCCTCCAGCTTCTGGAACTATCACCTGTTGGAAGCAGAAATAGTCCAGTAAAGAAAGGAATAATGAAATTATATCTACCATCGCAGCGTTCTTCTGTTGCGCTCCTTGCATGTAATTACTAGTTCTTTTTTGAATTAACTGGCAATAAAGTTTGGCATGAATCACTTTTGAATTATTTTAAAATCATTTAAGGGGTTACATGACATTGGTAGTTTTTTGAAATCGACTTTTTTTTAATAATTTTGTATTTTAGTAAATATTCTTAAGATTCTAAGAAAAAAATTTCATGGAAAAATTCTTACGTGTTCAAAAATTACAGCCGGATTAGTGAAAGCGCATTTTTAATTTTTGCGCTACCTATGTACGGCAGCTGGTATATACTTATTTTACTTGCTACCTGACTTTTGGTGGTTGTTATTTCGTACCTACTTGAAGGGTGAAGCCCGAATTGCTAAACGATTGCAAAAAACTATAACAAACAGCACAACACAAGATAACGAAGGCATACAGTACGAAGCAGGCATGGCAGATTGAAGGTAACCGTTTTTTTCTTTGTTCACAAACTTTGAACGCGTTTCTCTCGAAACCATGTTTTTCGTACTGGTTGCAGCACTAGCGGGCTCATTTTTTGACGAAATTTTTATTTTTTTTTAAACTTGATTCGCTATCGTATGACACGAGATTTTTTTTTAAATTTTTTTTTTTGATTTTTTATGAATTTTTAAAGTCAATATTTTTTTCGAAAAAACACAATTTCAAATTTGTAACATCACCAAAAATTGAAAAAAAATTAAAAAAAAAAAGCTCGTGTCATACGATAACCAATTTAGTTAAAATTTAAAAAAGTCATTTTTTTTCCAGATCGGACAATTTTTGCAACTCCCAGCGCTGCAACCAGGAGGCCCCGTTTTTTTCCCTGCCGCCAGTTTGGAGCTCTATAAAACCATGTTGGAGTGAAAAATATATTTTTTTTAATTTTTTTTCTTGTAACAATTCTCTATAATAATAAAACAAGTTTTGGAAAAATTATTGTTTTTGACTGAGGTATGAATTTTTAAAAAAAGGTCTTTTTTTCTGCCGCGAATGTCATGTTCCACCTTAAAACACCACAAAGAACGACATTTCTCAATTTTCCATTAAAAAACTCTGATCACTTTAAACTTTGTTTACATTTTGCTTTCACATTTTATATTTCAGAATTTATTTGTGTTGACCAGGCATGATTTTTTTTTGGCATGATTTATGTATTTTTCAAAACAGTCAAATAAATGATCTCTTTGATGTATAGAAATTTATAATTTTTATGCTTTCAAATTCATCTTTAGTCAGTGGAGTATTAAATAGTTTTCAATTGGTTATTTTAAATAATTAAAAATATAATTTAAATTCAGCTAGTTTAACAAATACTTGAAAATATATGCAGACGAAAGTCAATTGACTTATTTAGCGGACATCACCATACAAAATATGTTAGTTCGTTCTAAGGAAAAAAGTCAGAATTTCAACTAGTTGTGGTTGACAAAAAACTACTTTTTCAACTACTTTTAAATTAGTTGATTTTCCTACACTGACTTGATTTTCCATACAGATACGTATATAGATAAGCTATTGGTACCCTGTAGGAAAATCAACTAATTTAAAAGTAGTTGATAAAGTAGTTGATAAAGTAGTTTTTTGTCAACCACAACTAGTTGAAATTCTGACTTTTTTCCATAGAACGAACTAACATATTTTGTATGGTGATGTCCGCTAAATGAGTCAATTGACTGTCGTCTGCATATATTTTCAACTACTTGTTAAATTAGTTACATTTAAATTATTTTTTTAATTGCTTTAAAATAACCAATTGAAAACTATTACTGATGGCCAAAAGTTAATAATATTTGATGAAATAACATGGTTAAATATATATGTAAGTATAAACTTGTAATCTAATAAAAGTTTGCAATTAAAACATGTCAAAATCAGAGTAGTTGCCGCCTTAATATAATTCAAAGTTGTTCATATACTGGTTTATTTTAAATTAGTTTTTTAATTAGTTGTTTTTAAAAACAAGTTAGTTTGTTCCTATAGGGTAAGGCAACAATGTCATCAAAAACTTCATCGTCATCATCATCATTATCATCATTATCATCATCATCATCACAGCCGTTATAGACTGTTACAGACTTCATTATTATGATTATTGATTTACATTCGTGTTTGTGGCCCTACAAGCAAGTCTCTCCACTGTTTAGCATTTACAATGAAATGTACGCCTAAGTGTATGCTGCATAAATAATGTGACAAAATGAATGTCGCTTCCTAAATGTATATGGTTTTCCGCACTGACACACACACACACACATACACTGACTAGAACATTGTAGTCTAAAATACTAAAAGCATTCCTTCTCTATTAGTAGTTCGTTGTTTTTAAGCGCTTCAAATTTTCACTCTATGCACTTCTATGCATGTTTATCGTGCCAGTCTTTCTACAGATATGTCAGTGTATGCTTGTTTGCTTGCACGCTGCATATATTATCTAGACTAGTGTGCTAGAATGCAATCTGTTGGCTGGCACAGCATCAACATCATCTTTAATAACGTATTCAGGGCGTATTAAAGTGCTTTTGAATGTAACACGCCATGACACGTCAATCGACTGCTATTAATATGATGACAAACTATTAGTATAGCACATAAGATTAGTGTTAGTGTATGTGTGTGAATTTTAGTCAAAGAATGAGAGGAAATATTTTTATTGACTACGTAGTAGTGAAATAAAATAATAAAAAAAAAAAAAATTTTTACTTCCATTTAAAAGTTTTTAAGTTTCCGAGCGCTGTTATGGAGCATGATTATATGTTGATTATAACGGAATCTATTAACATTTACGTGCTCTCAGTATGACTTTGAAATTGGGGAAGAGACACAGTTGAGCATAAAATTGCTGGATTTAGAATTTTGATAAAGAGTGTTGCAGTGTGCGACAGTTTTAAACTTTTTTAAAAAACTATAGACTTCTATCAACGTATTCTACTTAAGCAAAGAGAAAAAAAGTTCTACGTAAGTGAAGACGTAGAATTTTTTGTTTTTTTTTTTTTTTTTTTATATATATTTGGTAATAAATTTGTTGTTTTTGTTAATATTTGTATTGGTTAAAAATAAATGTAATTCAATACTATGACAAACTAGCTTGTTAAGAACTTATCTGTATCACAGGTCCACAGTTCCTTCTATACGAGGAAGATCGCTGGCCAAATGAGAATATGATGAAATCAGCGAAGGATTTAAGCATGGATGAAATAAAACATAAACACATCTCATGTTTTGGACAGCAGAAGTTTTTAATAATGCCAGATATTCAAAGATTTTCTAGGTACGAAAGGCTAAAGCGGACAATGGCTTGGATTTTGAGATATATTTGCAATTTAAAGTTAAATATTGAAAGAAAAGAGTTTAAAAAAAGGCGTACTTGATAGCGAAGAAGAGGCTAATGCTGAGTTATTTTTATGTCGCAGTGTTCAAAGGGAGGAACTTTATGATGAGTATGCATCATTAAATAGAAATGAAAAGATATCGAGATCTAGTAGTCTTATTACACTTAATCGAAGGCTCGCGGAGCCACTTCTTACCAATACATACGCGACGACCAATTATTCTTCCTAAAAGTCATCACTTGACGCTTTTGATAGTGAACTACTTTCATCGTAAGCTACACCATATGAATTGTTCAACTGTGATTAACGAAGTTCGACAACGATTTTGGATACCAGCTATTCGCACTGTGGTAAAGAGAATTGAAGCTCACTGCATGCTATGAGGAATTCGGGAAGCCTCTCCAACTCAGCCACAAATGGGATGCTTACCCGTCGATCGGATAACTCCATTTGTGCGACCGTTTACATACACAGGAATTGATTTCTTCGGACCTTTCACCGTGAGCATTGGCCGTCGACATGAAAAACGCTGGGTGGCACTATTCCCTTGTCTCACGGTAAGAGCAGTGCATCTTGAGGGTGCTGCTGACCTTTCGAGTGATGCTTGCATCCTTTGTATACGAAACTTCATCAACAGAAGAGGTGTACCTACCCAGATAAGAAGTGATAACGCAAAAAATTTTGTTGGCATCAATAAGGAGATGAGTGACAGTAAGGATTTCCTGGATCATGATGAGATAACAACGAAACTTGCGCATCTGGGCATTAAATGGAAGATGCACCATGTAATCCTAGCGCTGGTGGAGCATGGGAACGTCTAGTTCAGTCAGTGAAAAAGGTTCTTGTCACTGAGTTAAGAGAACATGCGCCACGCTTGGAAACCTTTTATAGGGTGCTCCTTGAAGCAGAAAACATCGTCAACTCAAGGCCCTTAACTCATTTGCCCGTAACGCCTGATGAGCCAAATCACTTCTTATTGGGATGTGTAAGCTCTACACAGACTCCAGCGCCATGTGAAGTGATACAGTTATCTTTGAGGAAGCAATGGCGCATTTTGCAGAACATGAAGAACACATTTTGGTATCGTTGGATTAAAGAGTACTTACCAGATTTGACAAGAAGGACGAAATGTTGTTTGCCTTCTCATCCAATCAGCGTGGGATGTCTAGTTCTCGTATGTGATGAAGGTGTTGCGCGTCCTCAGTGGAAACGTGGAAGAATCATACAGCTGAACTATGGAAAAGTTCGAGTGGCAAGGTCTGCTGATGTTCTCACAAATAATGGCTGCATCAAAAGACCAATACGAAAACTTGCAGTTTTAGATGTGCAGCAGTGAAATAGTCACATTCTTACTGCTGTAGTGAATCTCCCCTCCGTTTCAATTCACGGGGGTGGGGATTTTAAGAACTTATCTGTATACATGTTTGCTTAAATTATTTTTCAAATTGTTTAAATTTTTAAGAAAATCTTGTCTCTCAAAATTTTTTATTTTCACATTTTTATTTGTTCAGCAGAGGCAAAACTTTGTAAGATTTTAATTTTATTTTCTCTTTTAATATGTATTGTATCCTAATGGTGTTAAATTGTTTTCAGAGAAATAAACGGTTGAATACAATCAACGTGTTTAATTTCAACGCCTCACGAACATAGCTGAATACCCGGCTTAACTCGGGAGTTGATATAAATAATTTTCAATTTCATTCGTCGATTTGAGAAAACTTTTCACAAACTTTAGATGGAATTTTGTGTGCATCTTTCAAATCGGTAACTTCGACGAAATAAACAAAATGTAGCTTCAACATCTGAAAATTATGAGAAAAAATTTGGAAAATCGTGATTTGTGTGTGCGTGCCGCCGATCGCTTGCAAAAATATATTTTCAAGTTTTATATTGTATTCGATAGATTAAACATTTTTGAAAAAAGTCAGAGCAAAAACGAATTTTTGGCAAATTTGGCGAGGAAACTGGACAAATAAGCATTGAAAATAGAAATTGAAATTGAAAATAGACTTGTAAATACCACAGAATTTGGCATCAGCTGTCCTGATTTGCGAAAAAAGGAATGTGGAATATAAATACATATAAAGTAGAAAAGAAGATATATATTACCCTTCACGCTTTGCTACGCCTTACTGTATTTTGTAGTACAGCGCCATCTGGGGTTCAAGCTTTAGCAAAATTCATAGCGCCAAAAGACTCACCGCAACCGAAAACCACTTATAAAAATCATACTTATCGGATGAGTTGTTTTAAGTTTTTTGCGGTATTTGAACAACAGCGTTCTCTGGTTTTAGAGATAGAATAAAAAAGTAACGCCAAAGCCCTTTCCATACTCGATAATCACATCCTATATATCCGATATACAAATTTTTTTCTAAATCGGATGAGGGGTTTTTGAGTGTTTTACGATTTCTTAAGTGATTTGTAATGCAGCACCATCTGGAGTTTAAGATAGCGCAGAAAAGAAAGTCCAAGATACCCACCGTATCCGAAAACTCCTATGAAAAAATTTTCACGCAAATCGGATGTACAGCTAGGAAATATTTTCGAGAATTTTAAAACATTTGCACTGCAGTGCCCTCTGGTGTTCAATATAGAACAAAATAGATAAGTCATAAAAACTACCGTACCCGAAAACCCCTAAATACAAATTTTCATGTAAATCCGATGAATGGTTTCGGAGATAAACTATAACAACAAAAATCGTGGAACCCGATCGTAGCGCCACCTAGCGGATGGCCGCTTAAACACACACATAAAATTTCATCAAAATCGGTGCAGCCGTTTAGGAACAGTTTAATAACACACACACGTACAAATCGTACAACAGCGCCCTCTAGTTTTTAAAACAGAGCAGAAAAGAAAACGCCAAAACAGTTGCCCTACACGAAAATCCTTTAATCAAATTTTTCATCCAAATCGTATGAGCGGCTTTTTGCTTTTTCACGATTTCTTAAGCGATTTGTACTACAGCGCCCTCTGATGTTCAAGATAGTACAAAAAAGATAAGTCCAAAACTGTTTCCGTATTACATAATCCCTATATATCAATTTTCATGAAAATCTGATAAGCAGCTTAGAAGTTTTTCGACGTTTTTTAAAAAAATTGTACATAGCGCCCTCTGGTGTTCAAGATAGAACAGAGTAGATAAGTCATAAAAACTCAGCGTATCCGAAAACCTCTATACACAAATTTTCATGCAAATCGGATGAACGGTTTTGGAGATAAGCTATAAAAATAAAATGCCTTAAACACGATCGCAGCGCCACCTACCGGGTCCAATTGTTAATCTGAACCATTCAGGAATCCACTCAAAAACACACACAAGTTTTTCACGATTTCCTAATATTTGAGATTTGTACTAGTTTTCCAGATAGCACAAAAAAGATAAGTCCAAAACACTCACCGTATCAGAAAATCCCTATTTTCCAATTTTCATTCAATTCGGGTGCACGGCTTAGGAGTTTTTCAAGGTTTTTCAAAATATTTGTACTACAGCGCCCTCTGGTGTTCGGGATAGAACAGTGTAGATAAGTCAGAAAAACTCAGCGTGACCGAGAAACTCTACATACATATTTTCATGCAAATCGGATGAACAGTTTCGTATATAAGCTAAAAAAATAATGCCTGGAACCCGATCGCAGCGCTCCTACTGGGTCTAACCTTTTTTCCTGGATAAAAAGTAGCCTATATGTTGACCGGGAATATAAGAAACCTAGATGTCAAGTTTCATTTAAATCCATCCAGTGGTTTTCGCGTGACGCGCTTACAGACAGACAGACAGACAGACAGAGAGACAAAAATTTTAAAAATGCGATTTTCGGACTCAGAGTCATTCAAAATGTCCATCGCAAAAGGAATTTAAAAAAAAAATATTTCATGCAATGATTTTGTTTTTACAATTTTTTAATATATAATATATAATATATAATATATAATATATAATATATAATATATAATATATAATATATAATATATAATATATAATATATAATATATAATATATAATATATAATATATAATATATAATATATAATATATAATATATAATATATAATATATAATATATAATATATAATATATAATATATAATATATAATATATAATATATAATATATAATATATAATATATAATATATAATATATAATATATAATATATAATATATAATATATAATATATAATATATAATATATAATATATAATATATAATATATAATATATAATATATAATATATAATATATAATAACAATAAAATAAATATTCTACTTCGCATTCTTTTGCGCTCTTTGTATTTTTGCTCAGTTTGTTTAGCAAAGACTCAGCAAAATTCTCTCCTGTATTGGTTCTTTAATATCATAATTTGCTGTGAAACAACAAAAACAAAAGTCACGCTCACGCTGTGTGCAAACAAGTCTTGTGTTATCGTTCAATTCCTTATGCATAACACTGATCATTAATGAAACGTTTGCTTTACTTTCGTTTTTTATACTGACACATTAGCAAAAATTATAAAAATTATGTTAGCTCTCTCTTCCACTGAAAGGTTTCGTGTTTTGTTCGCTCTCACTAACAATTCTAATGAAAAATATCGACTTTGTATCACTCTCTGAGAGATCGGTTCGGATATCGTTTCGTTTATTTTCGTTCTCTGGTTGTGGGCAAGGTTGATTTATAAGGTTGTCGCAAAGGAGAGAGCGAGTACCCATAATTGTCAAGTTGACAGCTCATAGAAAATCTGCAAGTGCTTCCTTTTAGCATTCGTTTTTCTTTCGTAGTCATTCGCAAAATTGGCTAGTTTTGACAATTATGGGTACTGAGAAGAGAGTGCAATCTGCCCTGCGACAACCTTATAAATCAACCTTGATAGCAATTAACAAAAATGTTATCGGTTGCAGATATCTGGAAAATATATATTTCGGAATAATATGAATTTATTAATATTTTTAGCGGTCATACTTAAACAAGCATATCAGAGAATATTATGCAGGTGTTGGTGGCCGCATATTTATGTTACATGTTTATATAGCTGTTTATATAGGTTAGATGCATTTATTATTTATTTTTATCGCCTTAGAACATCTTTTTTTTTATTAAAAATTTCTATCGCAAATTATGCAACAATAATCAACATTATTGCAGGAATTCTTATTTAAACAATTTAGGCCAAGGTAACTTTGGGTTTAATAAAATCAACCAGTAAATAAACTTAAACTATGATTCAAAATAATTAAATAATTGAATATAAATACTTACCAAACTAGTAGAAACCGCAGCTTATTTTAATGCTGTCAGAAATTAAATATTTTGTAGATTTACTTAAATTTTCTCTTTGAGCTGCAAGACAACATTAGTAATTTTGAATGGTTGAACCTAAGGCTAGAAACGAATTTATTTCAAACTCTAAGATTGATGGTAATCTTGTTAACATTTCATTATTATTTTATATATGATGTTTATTTTGCCTGCCAGCTAGAAAAAAACGTACAAAGCATAAACTTGCGAACGACTTCGTAAGCAGATTAAAGTATACTGCTGCTGCATACTTTTAGGTGTTCAGCTTATAAAAGCAGAGCTGAAACCTAAGAATAATGAAAGTAATAACACTGCAAGGCACAAGTGTGCACAAGCAGCAGAATAAATATTGCATTTTGAACAACAACAACAACAACGACGATAACAACAAAAATAACAACAGCAGTATCAATAGATATTTTAAGCTTAGAAAAACATAGACAAGGCAAAGGAAAACAATCTTTAGTGTGATTTAATTAAATATATTAATTGAATTTCACCCTTTCTTTTTTGTCAACAGTGTGTGCATATAAATTGCTGGATGGGTATTCACACATATTAATATCGCAAACTACTGCTTGAGTTAAGGCGCGCTTCAGAGTGACAGCAACTTAAATATTCCAATGTAGCAATATCTCTAAGCAATAAAGAGTCACACTCAGACAAATGAGATACGCACACAAAAGTGTTTACTACACGCACACCCATTAAAAACACTCTTTCACACACATACTGTCATTACTGCTCACATAACTATGAGCCAGGAATTGTTCAAGATAGCTATGTGACAAAAACACGATATTCACATTTTATTGCCAAATTGTCGTAGTATATTTGATGTCAACACCTCCCGCTCTTTACCACCCCAACCTCTCTCTCCCCCACCCCTCTCACACAACTCCAAAAAATAAGGACACTAAAACACTTTGACATTAAGTCTGTTATGCAAGCACATTCGTCTCTGTCTATGTCATTGAATTGTCGGTTACTTTTGCATGTTTGGGTTTGTCTCTGAGGTGTGTATTTTTCACACCACATTTTCAATTGCTGACAATTTAATTTGAGCTTGTGTCAAAGTGTGACAATAATCGAGAGCAAATGCTGTGGGTTAGGAGTAAGAGAAATTTAACTAAATTAATTTTATTTTTACATGAAAATAAATGTTACTCTGTCGGTTCATTGAATGTATGTTTAGGTGTATGAGAGTATCTACGGGTGTGGAAAATTTGTGTTTTGTACAGATAATAATGGAAGTCGATTGGCAAGGCGCTAAGCGTTAGCAATGATTTAGAGTTAATAAAGTGTCAATCGGTATTAATACATTTTTGGATAAAAAAAATTTGAACGAACTTGATGAAAAACATATGTTGAACTATACTGAAAATTTAATTAAAATTGCAAAATAAAAAATTCATAATTAAAGATTATTTTATTATTGCACTTATTGCAATAATATGAAAAGAAACCTGATTACAAAAGTTCATTTTGTTTGGTTAGTTGTAATACTAATTGTAATATCAACGCCTATTGAAAATATTTCGACGATTTTCCATTGGAATTCAAATACAGTACTTGATTATTTTTTGTACAAAAACTATTTTTTTTAATTATTTTAGGTCGGATTTTGTCGATTTTTTTTTTAGAAAACTTCTTATACAGAACTCTTGTGATTGGAAGAAAACGCTTAAAAGATTTAAATGAATAACCATAAAATCAACACAAAAAAAAACTCTACTTTTATTATTATGTCATATATTACGTCATGTCATATGTAAGTACACATTTTGTGAATGAAGAAGTTCTACCAGTTATAATTGTATGAATCAAAGTATGACCTTTTTGTTAATAATATTTATTAGATACCATAAAGCCAGCATGAGACGATTTGACTTATTGATCCGATCGAAGCATCCTGACAAAATGGATATTTCTCATTATAGAGGTGTTTTTACCTAGTAGATACACCTCAGAAGTGAACTCTTTGACAGGGTCAAAGCTAAAATACCTTCGCGCGGCCGTTTTACAGTTCTTGCGAAGTCTTTAGTCATCTATAAATTGCATATCTATATATTATAAATTGTATACATAATATATAAACTGTATAATCTGCAAAAATATTAGTGTCATACACTTAATTTAGTTCAGTTCATTTCCGCAGGTCTTCTGTCAATTCACTTTTTTTTTTTTTTAAGTTTATGCCTCGTTTTTTTTAATCACTTTGGTCACAAGGACCATTCGAACATTAAAGCATACATCCAACAATATCTAAGGATGTTTTCAGCTTTAAAGGCATAGTAGATAATACCCTATAAGTATTTCCTGAGATATAATTTTAAGAAAAAAATTCTCCTTGTCTAGCCTCGTCCACGTTTTGCATGTTGCTTGGAACAGATCCTACCCAACCCTATGCTAAATATTCGTACCATGCTACAGATATTTACTGAGATAAAGTACTAACATTAAAACTACATGACCTTTTGTCTAAGCTCGCCTATTTTTCCAGACTACGGACTACAAAATTTGGTGGAAGTAAAATAAAAAACCGGTGTATAAGGAGATCAATTAAATTTAAAGTTCTACGCCTGTAAAAATTATACCAAAAAAAAAAAAAAAACAATTGCAAAATTTGAAGGAGTTCGATTAAGATAAAAGTAACACACCTACTTCATGTCTAATCCCGCCCACTTTTTAGAATACATACTGCACATTATGCCAAAACATATATGTCGAAAAATTGGTTGAAGTTACATAGAACCTATAGAAGTTCGTTTAAAATTAAAGTGCCACGCTCCTGTCTAGTCCCACCCAATTTTCTAGACTTCAGGCTACTTTTTATGCCAAAAAATATGTGTGCAAAATTTGGTTTAAAATCGGAAAATCGGTGTAGATGCAAGATTAAAGATAAAGTGCCACACCCCCTGTCTAATCCCGACTACTTTCCTAAGCTCAAGACTGCTCATTATACTAAAGAATAAATGAGCAAGATTTTGATTAAAGTCGTACCCATTGTGTAAATAACTTCGTTTAAAACTAAAGTGGCACGCCCCCTGGTTAGATCTGCCAAATTTTTTTAGACTACGGACTGCCTATTATTGCAAAGAATGCGAGTAAATGTGGAGAAATGATAAAAGTCGGACAAACGGTGTTAAAGTTAAATAAATTAAAGTGGCACGCCCCTTTTTTATTACTAAGAACTAATGTGCTCACTATGAAGTAAGTTGGTTACTAAGAAGCATATGTGCAAGAAGTCAGGCACACGGTGTGGAAGAAGTTCGATTAAAATTAAAATACCACGCCCAATTGTCTTATCTCGCCGACTTTTCTTGACTAAAGACTTTCTCATTATACCAAAGAATTTATGTGCAAAATTTGGTAGAGGTCGGACAAACGGATGACATTCAGTTTTATATAGTGAGAAGTATCAAGTCAATATATATATATATATATATACATATATTGATATTTACGCAGGTTTTTCTATTTGGATGACGTCACTTTGTATGGTAAAAACTGCCAGTATGAATGTGAATATTTTTAATTTAAAAAAAAAGCACAAAATTTCAACAGCAGAAGGACCACTAAACCTTTGCTTCGTTATCAGATGCACTGAATTTATGCTACCGCTCATACTTGATTAGGTTTACTTTTCCGTGCCTATACAGTTAAAAATATTGATGCGGTTTTCGGTACTAGATTTGCATCGTATTTTATGTTGCATTTACGACGGTATTTCCCAGTAGTCCAAGGCTTAAAGAATTGATAAGCAAATCATGAAAGATTTTTCTTCATCTTTGACGAAACATGCTGATTCGCTCATACATTTCATTGGAGAAAATTTCATATAAAATTCCCACGAACGCAATACAGAAATATTGAGATTTTTCGTGCATGAATATATTACTGAATCGTTGCGGAAGTTTCGTCAACGAACGAGGTAGAAAAATGTAATAAAAAATTGTTTTCCATTTTTATATATTCCTTGCTTTTCTTTTGCATGTTTTTTGGATCAGATAGCTTACGATTTGTAATCTTTGATATATTAGTCATGCAGTCCAATAAAACACCGAGTTTGAAAAACGATATATATTGTAACTTTTAACGAAAAAATTACCCCGAAATATAAGCCTTTGTAGGGAAAACATGAACAAACACAAAGCCGAAAGGTTGAAGAATATTCGACAAATATTTTAATGAACGAACACAAGCCGGATGCGTTTAAGAATTTTCGACAAGAAATACAAAAGAGAAGAGCGATCGGTTATCGCGTGTTCTACTGTTTTCGTTGTGTCCTTTTTAATGTTGACGAAACCAATGCAGATGAGTTAACCCTTAAATGCATGATTTTTTATTTTTGATTAAAAAAAATTTTAATCATCTACAAAATTAATGTAAGTGAAGGAAAAAATAATATTATAACCACCAAATTCGTATTTTCTTTTTATTTTGGAAAAAACATACTGATGTATATCTACATCATCATGCACAATCATTCCTTGAGTTCTTATAATAACCTGTAAATAGTAATAAATTGTTCAACAATATTGATTATATTTTAATCCAAGTTTTTATTTATGAAATATGAAATAATGTTCCAAAAATTTTTAAAATAAATTATGTGGTGTGGAATTTTACAAAACAATTATTTTTTGCATTTAAGCATAAAGGCACATTGCATTTTTGGCATGCCCACTGAGTTGTTCCCTTGCACTCCGGTATTTTGCATCGCAATCTGTTGGCAAATATAGGCCAGTGATCAACGCCGTCTTTTCTGACATCTTTTGGTGGCAAAGGGTGAGGTTCCCCTCTCGATTTTTTTGTTGCTTGTAAATTTGTGTCAAGCGAGTTATTACCAGGTCGACCTCTTTTGTTTCCGGTTAATTGTGGACCAATTTTGCAAAGGGTATCAGCCAATTCATTTCGAAACTGACCAAGATTTAGTAACTGCTTACTGCAGACACCCCTTGCAATAGCATTTTCTTTCATAAGTTGCCAAGAGTTTATTACCGCAAGGTCCAAAATGTGGTAAAATAAGCGAAGGTACCACTTTCGGCTCTTGACCCTTATGCGATAGCGACCTAAGTAGCTATCCATAAGGTCAACTCCACCCATATGCATATTATACACTTGGACAATTTTAGGATAAGGTATATTCACTTTTTGTTTTAGGCGCTTATCATACCAGCTTATACTGCCCACAGGTTGAGAACCAATATATGTCGACAATAAGGTAACCACTTTGTTGTCTTTCCACACAGTCGCTGTAAAATCAACCCCGTCATAATGAGCAGTTCTTTCTTCATACGTTCCTCTAGGAATCGCAGTTTTCATAAGATCCTTTTTATCCGGAAGCCGACAGTTTGGCAATCTGTTTTGACGTACGGTCCCAACGCAATGTTTACCTTGTTTTGACAAATAATAAGCCAGCGGCAATGAAGTATACAAATTATCAAAATATAATATGTGATTTTTCATCCGCGTTATCACTTTGGCTAACCGTACAACAACATTATTCGTGGGTCCTAGGTCTGGCTCATCTGGTACCCTTTTATCTTCTTGGCCAGAATAAACTTCAAAACGGTATGCATATCCCGTAAGATTGCATAGCACAAACAGTTTGTAGCACCACTTATGGGGCTTGTTTGGCAAGTACTGTTTGAGAAAATGACCTATTTTAGTTGAACACATCTGCTCGTCTAAAGAGAGACGCTGGTCAATTGGTATAGATGAAAATGTTTCATTTAGATGGTCTAAGACAGGTCTTATCTTGTGTAAGCGATCGTGATTTGGGTGATCTCTTGGAAGATGCTTTTCGTTGTTGTTAAAGTGCAACACACTCCTTATAGTTTTAAAACGGTTAACTGGCATTGCACTCTTTATTGGTTCATAACCATATTTTTCGTGCCAACAAGAGCGAACACTCGGGAAATGTTGAACTGACATAAAAAGCAAAATTCCTATGAATTTTTTTAATTCGTCAACATTTGTTACAAAAGAAGTTGCAGAGTTGCTTTGAGTGGCATAAAGATTAGTTTCATCTACGATTTTTTTAAGGAAGTCTGGAGTAAAAAAGTGGAGAAAACACCTGTATGGGGTGTCTAACTCGGCTACATCTTCATCTAATGTTCCAGGTTCGTGAGTAATTGTAGAATCATCATAACATAAATGATTTTTTTTTCCAAACAAGGCTGCGTTTGTCAAACAAATTCATGAAGTTGTCTTGGACTTCATTTTGTACAGATGGGCCATGTGAACCATACTCAGTAGGAAGTAGATCAGCCAAGATCGTGGTCAGCGGTTTCTTGTTCACCTAAAGGGTCGGCTTCTTCCGCCAAATTTTCAAGAAGGTCCCTAGTGATGGCGTAAAATTGATCTTCGTCATCATCTTCATCATCTAGCCCATCATCCGAAACGTTACCATCTTCTAAATCAGCTAGAATCTTTTCAATGCCTTTAGTTTTCAGCGATCGGGACATACTGAGATAATAAAAATGTCAATTCACAAGAAATTGTTAAAAATGTAGAATATTAAGGCAAATTTAACAGTACATATTTATACAAACATAAAAATATAAACAAGTGCTCTCTTTACTACAACAGAAAATATTCAGAACTGATTTTGCATACTGATGTATATCTACATCATATACAAAATACAGTTTTTCATGCACAAATTCATCAGCATTTAAAAACTTGAAGATAAAATGCATTTTACTTACCTTTTGCTATCCAAAAACAATTTTTGTACTTTATTTTATGTTAATTTTAAATAAATAATCACACTTTTTAAGGCACAACAAAATGAAATTATACACAAACTGAGTTGCTCCTGTTAAAATTGTCACAGACAATAAAAAAACTTATTGAGCTTTTGTTTGCAAAAGATAACGGAAAATCAGTGATGTCAATTTCATATGTAAAAAAAAAAAAACAATGCAAACGTTGCTACATCAAGCGCTATGAAGGTTTTAATATGTGATGTAGATCTACATCACGATGCATTTAAGGGTTAAAGAATATTCTGCAAGTATGTTATTGACGAATACAAGCCAGACGCGTTAAGGAATATTCTGCAAGTCTGGCTTATGCAGCAAGTTTCTTTAATTTGTTTAAAAGCAGAGTAGGTAGTCAGGTAGCTCAGTTGGTAATGGAAGAACTTGTAACCATTAGGTTGTGTGTTCAAATACCACAGCATGCGGTTTTTTTTTAAATTTAAAATAAATGTGTGTTAAAAACTACATTTGAATTATATGAAAGAAATTGTATTTGTATGAAAATTCACAGATTTAAGAATAAAACAAATTTTAGATTCAATGTTGCATTCATTAATATTGTTTCTAAAACAATCAATGCAATCAATCTGAATTTATCAAAACTCAATTTAAGAAATGCCTAATAGTATGTTAATGTTATGAAGCAAAGCTACGTTCAGATTAAAACATTTCGACCGTACTGTACTTTCAGAATATTGTACGAAAGGCTTATGGCTTCATTTTGTATTCCTATCCGATGAATCGTTTCGTTCAAAATAGTGTTCGTTCGTGTTTTTGAATTTTGTAATTCGAACAGATTCAAACATTAATAACAGCTGATCAGCCAGCGAATGATGCCGTAGTATAGTTACATATTTGCAATATGTATTTCTAACGATCACTGAAACCACGAATCCGAACGTCAAAATCAAACGAACACTTTTATGCTATCCTTATGGTTGCAGTCGTTAATAGAATTGTTAAAAAATGGAAAGTTCTGAATCTAAAGGTAAATAAATTATGAAATATATAAATATATACAGTGTCTGAAGGCGGTGAAGCACTTGTAATACATAAAATAAAAACAAAACTGCAATAGCTGCACACATATTATTTTGATATGTCAAAAGCAATCACTCAGTCACTTAAAACAATAATAATAAAAAACGAAGCCGCAAACCACTTAATTGCTCAACGTAAATTCATTGAATACACAAACCGAACAAAAGCACTGCCAACATATAAGAAACAAAGCAACATATTTAAATAATCATTGAAGTAAGTAGACAAAATACAGAAAACTTCCCAAGTGTTTGATATGGCAGCGCCACATTTGACAACTGCTTGTGTATAACAGTTTGAGTGTACATATCAAACAAAAGCTTGTCGAATGAGCTAACCATAAGCTTCGTTCGAAATACATAATACAGTTTGAATTCAACATCGGTCGCATAGCAATCGTTCGTTGAATGCTTTGTTAGGAATACAATTCAATCATAAAAGAAAGAGGGAAACAATGATTGTTGATTTAACATAAGTATGAGCTACTCAAATAAATATGTCTCCGTGGCCCAGTGTGTAGAACAGCCGATTGTGAATCCAAGCGTTGTGTGTTCAATCCTCGGTGAAAGGATTGAAAATATGAAAAATTTGTATATAGCCATTTTTTCGTTTTTATACAACCATTGCGGCGAATTAATGTGTTGTTGTTTTCATAAGAACAACTTCGCAACATTGGTTTTACCCCCCATCTAGCTCGTCGTATTGTTGTATACGCGGCTATATACACCTTCTGAATCAATTCATTCCTTTTTCTAACAAAATGCTGCTTTTCAAGTATAGCTCAGAGTACTTGTAATTACATAGTTTCCAGTGAATTTAGCTTATTTGCTTACATCTCGATAACAATAAGAAAAATACAAGCTTTTTACTCACACTGATTTCCTTTTCATTAACAACACTCAGCATAAATAACAAAGAAACTCAACTCTCACACACGGAAATAAAGCAAATTCATTTATTCATAAGATAAACATTTCAGCAAGCATCATGCTATTTTTTTTTTCTTTCACATTCCACTGCACTGTCGGCAAATTTATTAAGAATGCTCAGCGAAAAGTCAATAACTATAGGAAATACTTAAATCAGGCTGAAAATTAGAGAGTGGCCCTTCCACCCTTTTCTTCTTTTGTGGTGTATAAAACTAAGTGAACTAAACGGCTGTCAAACTGACAAAACGTAATTTAAAGTGACAGCCAGATGAAAGACAGTGAAACAATAGAACTATAGTTATAGCTTTTCGACAGCCACGACTTAAATCTATCCCACGAGAATGCAAATGGACATGGCATGGCGTCCAATGTTGACTTCAACCAAATTATCTCCAACTGCTATTTTCGCTGGAAGCTGCTATATTTAAATTTTATTGTACTCCCTTTCTCTATGTGTAGCTCTTAGACCATTGTTGTTGTAGTGGATGTTGATGTTTTTGTTGTTATTGAAACATTTTGTGCGACGCTCCAGTGTGGGTTGGTTATATTTTCCATGAGTTGCTGTTAATTTTCTAGATATTCTAGCATCTCATCGCAATGGCTGTTTATAAAGATTTACATAATTATTTGAATCTTTGTGCTGTTGCCTGTTGTCTGTTTTCTGTTTCTATTTTCTCAATTTGCTGTTTGTTTGTGGCAAGGATATTCATTATGTTGGCTGCAAAGTGAATGTATTGTATGGCTGCTTGGCAGTATGGGATGTGACAGCATTATTTGGTATCATTTATTTAGTTTTTTTTTTTTTCAGCAGTTTTTCATTTTGATATAGATTTTATTGCTGCTGCATAATTCAAGGTTAAATTTAAGATGCCATCGACGGTCGTTTGCAAACTTGAAGGAGTAGCGTTTAATGGCATTAGCCTTGCTGTATCCAGCTATGCTTAATATTCTAAATATCATCTCGAAGTGTTTTGCGTTGTGCTCGAACGTATGCGGAATCCACTTAATGATGGTTAATGTCTTTGTTAATGTTTGTCGGTTATGGTTTAAGTGCTGCAAGAGGCGTTGAGGGAAAAACTTGCTGTCTCTTAGTAAACCTTTTAAATCTTTATGGTTGAGTGTAAAAGGCAAAAAAAAAAAAGAAAAAACTGCATAATTTCAGGGTTATAAAAACAAAATATGACTTAAAATAACACCAGCTGTAATTTATAGCCTAACATATTTCATGATGAAATTATGTATTTAGCCTGATGTAATTTATCTCAAATTTTATTATGCTTAAGCATTTTGAACTATTTTTTTTTTTTAATTTAAATAACACTTAAAATCGATTTCATTTTCTTTTCTTGCAGCTACAGAACCTACTTGGTCAACAGCTTTACTAGACTTTGCCACAGTGGATTTGGAAAATACATTTATTCTACAGCCATTTTTCGAGAATAGCACAGAACGTGCAGTCATTGTTGCTGTAGGCCAAACAGCCACGTTGCACTGCAAAGTGCACAATTTGGGTGACAGAGCGGTAAGTGGCCACGTAATAACAATTCACAAATATTAGCCTACCTACAGAAGCTCTTGAGAACATACTTAGATTCTATTTTTTTCGGTTTTTATTTTTTTTTGTTCCTCCAAACAGGTCTCCTGGATTCGTAATCGTGATTTGCATATACTCACCATTGGTGTCATGACGTACACAAACGATCAACGCTTTCAGGCACAACATCTAGATGATTCGGATGAGTGGGTCTTGAAGATTGTGTCGGTGCAAACGCGTGACAGTGGCATCTATGAATGTCAAGTATCAACGGAGCCAAAGATAAGTCAGGCGTATCATTTAACTGTTGTAGGTAAGAGCTGATATCTTCTTCATGCTTGCTCAGGAATGTATGGTAGCTGGAGGGAATATATAAAAATAAGTGCAATTTTTCAAAGTTAAGTTTTTTAATGAAAACTGTAATATAAAAAAAAAAAAAAAAAATTATTTAACTTTTCATTATCTATGCAGGGCTGAAACACTTCGTCTTATGACTATAGCACACTTTAAAATATTTGTTTAAATAAAAATTTGTTAAAACATCATGTATGATACAACGAAATTGTAGTTCTTTTCACCTACTTTTTTCTCTTAAATTCTACTCTTTGAAAAGTGCCGTTAAAGATTGTGATGTGATCGCATGTTTGCACCACTTTTTTCGTTTTATAACAGTGCCTGTCAAAAATAGTAATGAGCGTGTGTTGGTGAGCAGACAAAATTGTGCACTTAAAAAAAAAATCTGTTCAAATCCAAAAATTCAACTGAATTCAAAAATAATAAAATATCAAAGTAACAGCTTGTCAAGAAAAAAGAAAAATATGATGGGATTTAAGTTGTGTTCTATGCGTACTTTAATATTAATATTAATGCTTTGATCGCAATTTCTTATAAGTCAAATATTTTTTAAATTGTCTGACTTTAATGAATTGCGTTGCTTAGAGCAGATGAACATTAGATCGGAAAAAATTTGTCTATACACCGAATGCAAGCCACCAATTAATAAAGATAATTTATGTCCGTGTTCTCGTCCATTCATATGGAAAAATCTCTGCAATCGATTAAATTGTTTTTAATTTCAAAATCAATATATACAATAATTTGTACAGTGCGAAGGACAATGACATTGTGAGATAAAGTTAACGTTGCTATAGTTATGGCTGCTTCGCTATCAAGTTGATACACAATTTTAACACAAATATCTTCAATGAATTCTCCATCTGAGAAAGGACTACCTTTCTTACAATATTATAGCTTATTAATTTAGAAAATATCATTTCTAATTAAATTGTTTGTTTTTTAACATTGCTCTCATCCAAGTTTTCTTCCATTTCAGAAATCCAATTTTTTATTTTATGCGAAAGAAATTGTTTTTTTTTTTTTTAAAAAAATCAGTGCTTTGCTACATTATTTGATTCAGCAATATCATTATGAAACATTTTATAGTGCCTCTTCATATTATTTTTCTTATGTCCTTGGAACGAAACATAACATAAGGCGCATTGAAATTCTTCAAAATAGGTTGAAATCATAATAAAATTTTCATACATATTTTCATTTGACATCTTCAAACATTTAATTTCTCGCTGTGGAGTATCATAGAAAGCGCTCTCTATGTTGTGTCGCTGCTGTCTCAATAGCGACTAAGCGCGAGAGAGTAAGAATGTGTGTGAAACGAGAGAGCTCTTAAGAGCCCAGGGTGGAAGGCACTGTTTTATAACTACAGCACACGTTTAAAAAGCGATCTTTAAAGCAGGGTTTAAAAATGCGCGAATATTTTCATAGTTTCTTTTTTGCATTTGCTTTCGACTATGAAAATAACAAATACCAACAGCAACAGCGAGTGATCGGTTTTCGCAGCTGCGTCTGCTTTGCTGCTTTAATTTTTGAACATTCACGAAGCGATAGCAACAGCAAGCGAACGAATTTCGAAGTCGTGTCTGCTATGCTGCTTTAATTTTTGAACATTTACAAATTGATAGCAACAGAAGCTGATCGAATTTTAAATTTGTCTACTTGCTACTACTGTAGGATTGCCAGATTTTTTTGATGTGAAATCAGTACTCTTCAGATTTTGAGGTAAAAAAAATCAGTACTCTTCCAAAAAAATCAGTACACATATTTTTAAATGTAAAAGTAAACATTTTTGAATAAAAAATATATTTATTTATTTGTTAACAAAAAATAAAGCAATAAAACAATTAAAATTTCCTTAAGTTATACCACAACGTAAATATGTATATATATATATATATATATAAATTAACAATTCATAATTGCTTATAATTAACAATAAAAAAAAAAATATTTGTACATTTATCAGGAACTTTTTTTGACTTGGGTTTGCAAACAGCTGCATTAAGCTTTTGAAAAAATATAAAAGTAGATAACTTTTTAGATATTTTAAGCATTAAAAGTTAATTGTAATTAAAAAAAACATTGAAAAAAAATTGCTTAAAAATATTAATCCTTTTTTTGCGTATTTAATACAATACTTTGACCTTCCTTAGTTTTTAAAAAATTTATAAATTCAGAACAAGACATTTTAAAATTGTTTTTTACAACAAGTTCACTTTCGAGATTTTCTAGTGTTAACCTGTTCCTTTCTTTTCTCCAAGCCGTAAACATTAAACTAAAAATTCCAAAATAATAATTGGAAACGTTTTTATGTTTCCCTTATTTGAAGCATCAGTAGAAATAGAAAATGAATGGGCATTTTCTAAGTCCTTCACAATGCTTTCAATTGAAAATTTAGCCAGCACATTTTTTGTAATTTTCACACACTTCGTTCTGCCACATGTAAACTTCGACGCTGTTGTTGAATCCGGAAATAATGCTTTAAACAATTTACTAGTGCAATCCGCAGAGTTATAGCTATGCCCATGCATAATTGTGTGGTACGTGAAACCAGCTTCCGATAATGCACACTCCTCACGCAAATTTGAACATGAAGTGTCTTTTGAGCTGTAGAAGTCGGAAAGTGGTTGTTGCTTTGAAAACAATCTAACGTTGCTTTGGTGCTTGGCCGACGACATATGCTTTTTAACGTCGCAAATTCCAGCATTTGAGATCTTAAAGTCCAGTTTACATACATCACACCGCGCCATATCGTCTTTATTGGACTTCCTTATCCAATGGTAATTTTTTAACCAATCCTCCTTAAATTTATTCGATCTTCGTTTTTGGTCTTTTTTTAACTTTTTGGCGGGGCGTTTGTTACAGGTGGAATCATTGCTTGAAGATGAATCAAAGCTGGAATAATCCATGGTATCATTCAGCTACAATGAAAATGTTTACATTATTAAAATTATGGTTATTTTCTTCAAAAATATATAACTTACATGTTCAATGCGCAACCAAAAACGAAAAACACCCAGAAACTGAGGCTGATGTTGATTAAAAAAAATAGAGATGTGAAAATACAAAACGATAACAGGGTTGCATAATAAAATGTACCGAAATCGTAAAACTTAAAGGTATGCTCACACTTATAATATGCGTTTTTGTAACACTTTTTTATTACTGATTTTTAAAATATTCGAATTTCAAAATGTTTGTAAAAATATATAAAAATCAGTACAAATCAGTACAATATTTGACAAAATCAGTACATTTGCGTACTGATTTCATGTTTCTTGAAAATCAGTACATTTGAGCACTTCGATTAAAAAATCACTGATGAAATCAGTACGTATGGCAACCCTATGCTACTGTCTCTTTCAAACATGTTTCAAGCAAGCAAGCACAACATGAGCATATATTTTGGCTAGCGGTGCTGTGTGCTATAGGCAGCATTGTATTGTTACTTTTTGCAGTCGCTGCTGCTATGGTTTGTAATATTTTTTTAGATTAATTAATTTAGAAAGAATTAAGAAAGCTATAAGACAGGGGCGTTGCCAAGTAAGAAGTTTTGGGGGTTTAAACCTGCGATGGAGTCAGAAGATATAAGAAAAAGTAATACAAATCCAAACAACTTCTAAAAGCAAAAGTATGTATAGGGTACGCGGTAAAGTTGTTGGACAACCTAAAGAATTTTTAGGTTTGATCCCACTTCATTAAAAAATAAATTCTTTTGAGTAGTCAAACAAATGCTCATTTATATAATTTATAAGTTTTAAATTTAAATATGTGCATGCATTTATTAAAACACTTTGATAAATAATAGATAATTAATGATTTTTGATAACATAACCAATTTGATAAATATTGACAGTCTAGTACAATTCTTGCCATGTTGAAGAGTACAATTATTGGCCATTTGGTACAATTTTTGATATTCTCGTTAGTACGATTATTGGCAACATGGTATAGGTAAAGTTATAAGCATAAAATAAAAAATAAAAACCCAACAAACTTAAGAGAGGGTAGAGTGTGTGACTCAAACGCCAGAGAACTCAGGTTCGAATCCCCCATCTGGAACAGAAAGTTTTTTCAATTGAATAAATTTTTCTGTTCGGCCGTCACCTCTCTGACTCGGCCGTCTTTCGGTCGTCTGAAAGAAGAGGATTTCACTTATCTTGCGTAAAAATTAAATTTTGCTATATATAAAATTTTTGTTTTCCATTTCTGAAAGAGTTTATTAAACTTGGTTATGGTATTGTGATCGTTCAAGGGTTATTGTGAAATTTTGTTAATTTAATTTAAACTTTCAAAAAAAATTGCAATTTTTTAAGTCGGCGATTCTTTTTTAATGGTTTTTCTTTAGAAAAGTTAAATTTTTTACATTTATGTTTAAAATTAATGCATATTGTAAATTGTCAGAAATTAAAAAAAGCAAGTTTAAAATTTTAATATATATTTTTACTTATTTTAAAATAAGTGAAATTTTTTAGAATGTAGGATTAGAATTTTGTAATGCAAAATGTTTTAAAATCAAAAATTTATTTAATTGGTCCAAAAAGATTTGCAAAGGTTTTTTCTATTAAATTACCTCATACAAATAATTATATGTGCAAGTTTACTATTTTGCCAATTATGAATTAAAATACGTTTAACTTTGTATTTTTATAACTTTATTGTTTGAGTACGGGATCGAGACTAAAATCTAAAGACAATTAAGCTCTTAAAACTACCCTGCTTAGCTACAGTTGCTGCTGCAGCGTCACCGAAGCTTAGCGAGCATGTAAGTGTGTTCAGCGGAGTTGAGTACGTTGTTGAAGATGCAAACGAGTGTGGGTGTTATTCCAAAGAATTCCCGATCTTGCAGTCTCAGCACAATTCATGGGAATTGTTGCAGCTGCATTTGTTGCTTATGTAAGGAATTCGTGTCTGCCGTACTTTCCGTTATCTTATGATAACTCCTCCCTTGCTAAGTGAAGGCCGTCCTCGGGCTGACCCAAAGCCTTGATGACATTTTTTAGTTCAAGCTTCTCGTGCTTTTTCTTCTGGCGTTGTCTCATTTTTAGAATGACATAGCAGGTCGCAATGAGTGCAAGAGTTACGCAACTGACCAACACTGGCTGCATTGTAATTGATGTTTTCATCTCACGGATAAAATGTAGATTTTCAACATTCATTTTATGTAGAAATGGTAAGCTAAGTATCTCATGGTGGCCAGTAATATTTAGAGTTGGCGATGCCCCGGATCCTGCTTGTCTTTTCTGGACATTGTAACGATTCACAAACATCGTTTCGTTTACCCAAACTTTGTCATCGAAAGTAAGTAAGTATGTGCCGTTGATGAACTTTTCAGCACCGTTTGCCTTTCTCACCTTTGCTAGTCTGTCGTTGATTATAATAATACCATCGTCAACTTCAACCACGGGGTCAAGATGATTTGGTTGAGTACTGCAGTGCGCTACACCTCCGGAATGCAGTTGCTGCGCGCATGTGTCAATGGACAATTCCCGGCAGAAAGTCGATGTCGTTGTAAGGCTACAATCGCCAACCGCCAACACTCGTTTGTCGCATTCTGCTACTATGTTGTCATCAGTGAGGTGGATGGTTGTTCCGTTGTGCGAGACGGGAAAGATTCTTACTTTTTTTGCACGTTAATCTAGGCCTAGGATATCTTATAATAATATAAAAAATATTTTCGTTTTGAATAATCTTAACGCTAGCTACTTCCATAATTTCCGTAATACTTATATTTGTGAACCGCTCATTAATCACTGATTTCAAGTCATTGTCATCGAGAATTGTTGGATTTATTAAATTAATTTTTGCAAATAATATTGAAAGTACTAGATTTTGGATTTCCGTAGTTAAATTTCTATTTCTTGTCAGCAAGACTTCATAAAGATGACTGGTGTCGACGAGATCCTTTTTTTTCTGAGCTAATATTATATTTACCGTTTCCGTTAATTTATTAATTTGTGCCTGCGTTTTGGTATTTATAATAGCCTGCCTATTGTTTGATTCAGTAAGTTGAGCTTGTGTTATCTTAACTTGTTCAAAGTCGTCAAAGTCAGGGGTACCAGCTATTTACCAGATACCAGCGTGTCTATGGTGTATTTTGATAGTGTCCAAGAGTGTCCCCAAATGTTTTGTATCTATCTCCAGAATTTTCCTCATATGTGACTGTGGGAAGAAGTCCGCCATTTTGTTGGTATCGTCCATTATTTCGTAATATTTTGTCAAGTTAGTTGTATGTTGTAGGTAGCCATATTCCTGCCAAATAATAACGTCTCCGTCCAAGATCGGGATATAGTCGGAGTGAGTGTAGTCCGTCAATTTTGCAACTATTGTTGATATGAATGAGAGAAGTGTAATCCAATTCCTGAAAAATTTCTTTAATTAGAAAAATTCAAGAAAATAAAATATATAATAAAGTCTTTGTCGCTAAAGTGGATAACAAGAAACTTAAATAGGTATTCATAGTGTTGTATTCTATTCTACCTTAGGTTGTCCTTATGGACCACCCTCCCTTTAATGAGGACTGTTGTCCCCAAATCTGCTTCTATTTTTTCTTCTATGCAAAGGGGTGTAAGATTGTTACCTAATCTTCTATTGGTCTTTACCATAACCTTTTCTCCTACTTGAAATGTTCTATTATTCCTTGACTTGTTATGTCTTTCCAGCTGCACCATCTGCGCGTTTTGCACCTTATTTCTTATTTCTTCTTTTAACTCAATTGGGGCAGAATGAATAATATCAAGGGGTTTTTTGTTAGTCACGGAATGTATGGTTCTGTTGTACTCGATGGTCGCTTGTAGAATCAGATCGACAGTGTCTTCAATTTTCCTTTCGAGTCTTAGGCATCTCGCAATCTCCAAAAGAGTGCTATGCAATCTTTCCACTTGACCATTGGAAGTGCTATGTAAAGGTGGAGCGTTAGATATATTGATATTGAAATGGTTTAGAAAAATCGACTTTATAGTCTCAGAATTAAAAGAGGCTTCGTTATCACAAAAAATTATTTTTGTGTCTGAGAAAAAGTTAATCATTTGGAAAATTGGTGTTTTTATATCCACAATTGCGCGAGACAATATCGGTTGAACCAACGCGAATTTTGAAAATTTATCAATACAGGTCAAAAAATATTTTTTGTCTGTACTGAATATATCAATGTGCAGCATTTCGCCAGTGTATGAGGGAATTGGTGTTTTTTCCAATGTTTGCTTTTTTGGATGACGGTCGTATTTAGCTTTTGAACAAATTTTACAATTTGTAACAATTTCGTTTGCTAACTTCGTCAATTTTTAAATTAAATTAAATTCTGCTATCCGCCGGCTCTTGTCAAATTCTTCTTCTCTTAGTAGTAATTTGAAATCCGTTATTTCCAGCTCCTTTCGTTGCAGTAACTTGGAACACTATTTATTATTATACAATTTTACGTTGGGCGCCAGTTTACTATTTTGCCAATTATGAATTAAAATACTTTTAACTTTGTATTTTTATAACTTTATTGTTTGAGTACGGGATCGAGACTAAAATCTAAAGACAATTAAGCTCTTAAAACTACCCTGCTTAGCAGTTATGGAACCGACACAATCCGTCCCTGTGCAAGCTGAACAATCTGGCCCGTCTGGCCTTGGTCAACCCAGCCATGCACAAATTATTTAAATTCGATTTTATTGATCTACTTAAGAAAGTTGCAACATAGTTTCAAAAACCCAAAGCTCAACAAATTATTACTCCACTTAAGCCTGTTGCGACATAGTTTCAAAATTCAGCAACAAAGTATGAAAGTTGCTTACATTTCTTAACTTTGTTGCATCACCCAAAAACAAAGAAAGAAACCATAAACAAAAACAATTAAAACGAAATGCTTTCGCTTACTGATCGATATAATTGTTTTTGTCAATGTAGCTCTTTTACTCTTTTCCAATAACTATGTATGTATGCGTGCTCTAGAATAAGTATCTATGTATTTGTGAAAATACGAATAGGCTAAGATTTACTTTATAAGCTAGAATTCTTGTAAAGAGAAAAATAATAAAGTTTCGATCTTTAAGAAGTGAAGTGTAGTGTTTTCTTTTTAAAACCAAAAACTAAAACTGGCGACGAGGATGGGATCCTCGTAGTGATCTTAAGTGAAAAAATTTGTTGACAGGAGTCAATAATACAACAATATTCTGCAGGAGCAGGATACACAAAAAAAAAAACTAAAAGACACGGGGTATTTCAATTACCTAATCGAGGATCCTGAACCAACTGACAGGAGTCAGTTAATAAAATCGTAACAAACGAAAGATATTGGCAGAAGTCAATAGAATTTTAATCGCATCTAGCGGAAAAAAGTGATAAATTTTTAAATGATATCCGACAGTGAAGATACGTGGGACTTCTTTGAATCCACCTATTATAAAAAATTATTAGAACGACGTGTTGCAGAGACAACAGTTGCAGAGACAACAGTTTGCAGAGACAACAGTTGCAGAGACAACAGTTGCAGAGACAACAGTTGCAGAGACAACACTTGCAGAGACAACAGTTGCAGAGACAACACTTGCAGAGACAACAGTTGCAGAGACAACAGTTGCAGAGACAACAGTTGCAGAGACAACAGTTGCAGAGATAACAATCGCATTGACGAATTAGAAACATAATACATCAGATAGTGAGTAAATTTAAATATATACACATATGTAGATTTTTATTATAAATATTTCCTTTGTAAATATAATGAAAACATGAAATTTTTCCTTTTATAACAACAAAGAAAAGTGAACTTAAATTTGAAAATTTTTTTTTGAGTAAATGGATCAAAGTATTTTACGATTAGGCCAAGCAATACAAGGCATTGAAGATAATTTAAATACTCAAGCTCGTTTTTTATCAATAGTAGATACAGATACAAATCCAACAATGACAGCCTTACAGTTACACATAGATCCATTGAAATATCTGGAAAGATTGCCAGAATTTAGCGGATTTTTAGGAGATTTACACACGTTTGTAGGACTAGTGGACAGAATTATACCCACACTTAGGCGATATGACGAATTAGCTCAAGCAATATTTTCAGACATAATTAAATCAAAACTAAGAGGAAAAGCCAGAGAAGCTATTGAGATAAACGGACAAGCTACATCCTGGAATGACATAAAAGTTATTCTACAAGAAAACTTTTCGGACAGAAGAACAACTGACGAACTCTTTAATAAACTAAGAGGACTTTCCTTTAAAACCAACAGCATAGAATTTTACAACGATATTAAATTTGTTTTACGAAGACTTAATGCGAAAACATCATTCGAATTAGGACAGGCAGTAAGTGACGAGGAAGTTCAACGAACCCTCGATTTAAATATAAAAACTGCGCTGCAGACTTTTAAATCAAAATTGCCAGAACCAATGAAATCAATTCTTTTCTGCAGGAATCCAGACTCATTGGAGCAAGCAATAAATATATTGATTGAGGCTGGATATGCTTATGGTAACAAAAATATTACACAGCATAATACACCTCAACACAATTTTAATATAAGAAAAAATGAAGATTCAAGTCAGAATTATAATAAAAATAACAATAAACAAAGCAGAGGCCAAAATAATTCAAATAATTATTCAAACCGTAATGGAGGTCAAAATAAAAATTATAGCTCAAACTACAAAAGAAATAATTATCCAAACCATAATTCATCTCCAAGAGAAACAAATAACAGCTATGACTCAAATTTTCGGCGAAATAATTATTCAAATTATAACTCAGTACCTAGAGAATCAAATAACGGAAACAATAATCATGATTCTAATTATATAAGAAATAACAATTCATTCCCTCGAGAACAGTACCGATTGAATGGGCCTGGTGGACCAAATAGACCCATTGATAGACCAGAACCCATGGATATAAATACCCATGAAGTTCAAAATAAGCCAAACATGTCTAACACAAACAACATTAAGGTTAAAGAAAATTTTCATCAAATAGCCTCACCAGAAACTTACCTTTTATAACAGTTAAAACAAAAACAAAAGATTTAAGATTCATAATCGATACGGGAGCGACCCATTCGATAATAAATCCAGGAATCTGCGATCCTAAATGGTTCGTACACACCGAGCCAATTAATTTAAAAACCTTACAAAATAACGTGAATATTAATGAAAAAGTGCAAATACCTTTGTTTGAGGAATTGGGTGGACCATTACCACAAAACCAAAAGGTAGACTTTTACGTCTGCCAATTTCATTATCAATATCACGGCCTCATTGGAAACAATATTTTAAAGCTGATAAAAGCAAAAATTGATTATGAAACCAATAATCTATACGTAAAGGGAAAAGCAACCAAAATTTATTTTACAATTACAGACGAGAACTATCACTATTTTTCAAAAAAGGGATATTACGGAATAACTATACCCGTGAATCAAAAGAACGGTTTAGTACACATACCCAATAAAATTACAGAAAATCAGAAGTTCGAAATTATCGAAGGAGTACACGAAGTAGTAAATAATTTTGCAACAAATGTTATTGTCAAAGCAAATGTTGATGAAGAACAGCAAATACAATTTAATTTAAAAAATATAACACCTGTGACAAGTGATAACTTTTATGTTTCCGAAAACTATAGGAGTGAAACACAACACTCTTTATTAGGAAAAATTAGAATAGACCACCTTAACGAAGAAGAAAAATTAAAATTAATACCATTAATAAAACGATATAACAAAATATTTTATGATGAAAAATCTGATCTTACATTCACTAATGCAATAAAGCATGAAATTCGAACACTCGAACATGCACCCATTGCAGTGAAAACTTATCGGTATCCGTACATTCATAAAAATGAAGTACAACAACAAATTCAGGAGATGCTTAACAAAGGCATCATACGCCCAAGTAAGTCACCTTACTCAGCTCCAGTTTGGGTTGTACCAAAAAAAATGGACGCTAGTAAAGAGAGCAAGTGGAGACTTGTTATTGACTACCGCAAGCTTAATGAAGTCACCGTAGATGATAAGTACCCCATTCCAAACATGGATGAAATCCTAGAGAAATTAGGAAGGTGTCAGTACTTCACTACTTTGGACCTCGCTAAGGGGTTTCATCAGATTGAAATTGCTGAAAACGATATTCCAAAGACTGCATTTAGTGTCGAAAATGGACATTATGAGTTTTTGAGAATGCCATTTGGACTGAAAACAGCCCCAGCAACATTTCAACGTTTGATGAATAATATTCTATCTGATTATATCAACAAGATATGCTTAGTATACCTTGATGATATAATAATCTTTTCGACATCCCTGCAAGAGCACGTGGAATCCCTGTCGAAAATCTTACAAAGACTTAAAGATATGAATCTGAAAGTACAGATAGACAAATCTGAATTTTTGAAACGAGAAACCGAATTCCTTGGTCACGTAGTCACGGCAGATGGCATAAAACCTAATCCGGAAAAGGTAAGTAGTGTACAAAAATTTCCTTTACCAAAAACCCCAAAAGAAATAAAACAATTTATAGGACTCACTGGATATTACAGGAAATTTATCAAAGACTATTCAAAGATTGCAAGACCAATGACAAAATATTTAAAACAAAATGCAAAAATAGACATAAAGGATCAAGAATACATTGACAGCTTTAATAATTTAAAAGTTCTTTTAACGCATGATCCAATTTTACGATACCCAGATTTCAAAAAGAAATTTGTATTGCAAACAGATGCAAGCAATTTCGCTTTAGGAGCGATTCTGTCTCAAGACGGACACCCATTATGTTATGCAAGCAGGACGTTAAATAACCACGAACAGAACTATAGTACGATAGAAAAAGAACTACTAGCTATAGTTTGGGCAACACAATATTTTCGCCCATATCTTTTTGGTCGAAAATTCATTATAGAAACGGATCATAGACCATTAACTTGGTTATTTAACATTAAAGAACCAAATTCAAAATTAGTCAGATGGAGGTTAAAAATCTCTGAATTTGACTATGAAATCAAATTCAAAAAGGGTATTAAAAACGGAAACGCAGACGCGTTATCACGTGTAATAATAAATCTTACCGAAGCAGAAGAACAAACAGTTAGGGAAGTACAAAGTCCGATAAACTTTTATAAAAGACAGTTCATAATTAAGAAAATTAATTCAGGAGCTTTAAAAATAAAAAAGAGTAACATGTTCCGATCTTATAGAACAACAATTTTGGTTAAAACCCTCGACAGAGATACAGTAAGAACATTACTTCAAAATCATTTCGACAAACACAAGACTATTGCGGTATACATTGAAGATGAAACATTTTTTAAAGTTTTTTCAGAAACAGTTTCTACAGAATTTAAGGATGACTACATAATAGTTAGAAGTAAAAATCTTCTAAAAGATGTACAAGATGAAAATGTCCTAGCAGATATAATACAGAGAGAACACTTGAAAAATAATCATAGAGGTATTAATGAAAATTTCCTCGAATTAAGAGAAGAAATTTACCACCCAAAATTGAAAGACAGAATAACAAAATTTATAAATAACTGTGAAATTTGTAATAAGGAAAAATACGAAAGAAAACCATTAAAGCTAAAATTTCAACTTACAGAAACACCTAATGGCCCAAGAGAGGTGGTACATGTAGATGTTTTTTATAGTCTAAACAATACACTATTTTTGACAATAATTGACAAGTTTTCGAAACACGCACAAGCAATAAGAATAATAGGTAGATCTTGGACAGAATTTAAAAAAGCTTTAACACAGTACTTGATCAACGTAGGCTTAGTAAAAAAAATAATTGTTGATAACGAGTTAGGCTTTAAAGCAATCCCATTACAAGAATTTCTGAAAGAAAATAATATTGAAATACATTTCACATCTAGTGGAAACCATACTTCAAATTCAGATGTCGAGCGATTACATAATACAATCAACGAACACATAAGAATACTTAGACACGATCCAAATAAAGATATAGAAACAACATAAGAGAAAATCTTCAGAATAATTAAATATTACAATAATACAATACATTCGACGACCGGACGCAAGCCCATTGATTTTGTTAATGGAACTATAACACACGATGATTATAATACAATAAAGGAAAAAATTATCAAAAAGAAAGAAGAAAAACTTAATAAATTAAACCAGAATAGAAAAGATGTAGATATTAAGTCAGGACCTATATTTCTAAAACAAGTCAGAGGAGGCAAAAACTACTCTCGATTTAAGAAAGCGAATGTACAACAACTAGACCAAAATCACGTTACTTTTAAAGGACAGAAATACTATAAAGCACACATAAAAAGAAATAAAAAATTTCAGACAAATCAATGAAATATTTCTATCTTACAGGAAAATGAAGGAAACATTAAAAATTATACTCTGGATAATAATTCCAATAGTAACAACAACGCAGTACATCGAAATACAGAACATCAACGAAAACAATGGATATATCAATATACGTATTGAACAAGTAAAAATAATAAAAGATTTTATAAAAGTTCTTCATATAATAGACATTACAGAATTTGAGATCAATAGAGATAATATTAGGAATAACATAGATATAATTCAAAATCATGTAGGAAAAGATGATTCATCTTTTGACACATTAATTAATAATTTTAATTTACTTGACCTAAAGATAAATGGACTTAAGCCATACTCAAGAGCAAAAAGAGGACTTATGAATTTTTTAGGCAAGGGACTTAAGGTCATAACAGGAACAATGGACAGTGACGACGAAATACTTATAAAGACAAATTTAGAGAATCTTTCCCAAACAAACGAAAAACTTATAAAAGAATCTAACAAACAAATAATAATAAATTCTCAACTTTCAAACCAAATTCAAAATATCACTTCACACATTAATAAGCAACAAGAATTAATCAAAAATATACTTTCACAAAATTCAAAACAAATACGAGACGAATTAGATATATTTCGACATATATATCAACTTAACTACGACATAACATTATTAAGAAACCATATTGACGACATTGAACAAATTATTTTAACCAGTTAATTAGGTATTTTATCTAGGAACATTCTGACTAATGCAGAATTAGAGTTAGTATCAGATTTAGAGGCATTAGAAGATATAAAAATGGCCGTAGTTTACTATGTAAATTTAATAACAATAATAATCAAAGTTCCAAATTACTCCAAAAAGAAATTTTCAAAAATAATGATTGAACCAATTCCGAACTTTGAAAATAAATCAATCATACTTGAAGAAAATATGTATATAATAGATGAAGAAAACAATTTATACAACGACAATGTTAAAGATAATCTTAAAAATAATTTAAAACTTGTACAAGACAGTTGCCTCAGTCAAATAGTTAAATCAAAGAATGCACAATGTGAAATGGCAATTGATATCGAAGAAACAATAAATGAAATTTCTGATGGATTGATAATTGTAAAAAACTTAAAAGATAATCAATTAATTCAAAATTGTAATAGTAATAATATAAAATTATATAGGAACAGCTTAATAAAATTTGGAAATTGTCAAATAATTTTAAGAAATTTAACCTTCAAAAATACATTTCTAAAAATTAAAGAACACAATATCTTACCCTACACTATAATTACTATTAAGGAGAAGAGTAAAAATAATGTAACATTATTAAATGAATTACATATTGATAAAATTGAGAACACAAGAGATTTCATCAAATCAACTTTAACGAAGGATTTATTCACAATTTCAATATTTAATTTACCAAGTATTCTCATTAATATATCAATATTCGCAATAATTTTTACGTACTTTAAATTCCGACGCAATAAAAATTTTCAAATTAAACCAAAATCTTCGTCGGAGCCTCAGACTAAAGGGGGGCGAGTTATGGAACCGACACAATCCGTCCCTGTGCAAGCTGAACAATCTGGCCCGTCTGGCCTTGGTCAACCCAGCCATGCACAAATTATTTAAATTCGATTTTATTGATCTACTTAAGAAAGTTGCAACATAGTTTCAAAAACCCAAAGCTCAACAAATTATTACTCCACTTAAGCCTGTTGCGACATAGTTTCAAAATTCAGCAACAAAGTATGAAAGTTGCTTACATTTCTTAACTTTGTTGCATCACCCAAAAACAAAGAAAGAAACCATAAACAAAAACAATTAAAACGAAATGCTTTCGCTTACTGATCGATATAATTGTTTTTGTCAATGTAGCTCTTTTACTCTTTTCCAATAACTATGTATGTATGCGTGCTCTAGAATAAGTATCTATGTATTTGTGAAAATACGAATAGGCTAAGATTTACTTTATAAGCAAGAATTCTTGTAAAGAGAAAAATAATAAAGTTTCGATCTTCAAGAAGTGAAGTGTAGTGTTTTCTTTTTAAAACCAAAAACTAAAACTCTTAGCTTCAGTTGCTGCTGCAGCGTCACCGAAGCTTAGCGAGCATGTAAGTGTGTTCAGCGGAGTTGAGTACGTTGTTGAAGATGCAAACGAGTGTGGGTGTTATTCCAAAGAATTCCCGATCTTGCAGTCTCAGCACAATTCATGGGAATTGTTGCAGCTGCATTTGTTGTTTATGTAAGGAATTCGTGTCTGCCGTACTTTCCGTTATCTTATAATAACTTGCATAAATATTTGCTTGCATTTTTTCTCCACCTAGAATAATACAGTATTTTTATGTAAGCAGTTTGTTTTTGTTATTCGTTGTTATTGTTTAATAAGCTTTAGTATGCAGTCCGTAATGCATTTAATGTACCGTTATATGAAAAATGTGACGGTGCCTTGAATGATCAGTAGTAAAGAATTATATGTGCATAACGCATTTAGTTGGTGTTTGGTTGCTTAATTGAGAGCTTTAAGTGCTTGCATTGGAAATAATTGTTACGAAATATAAGTTAAGTTTTTTTTCATTTATAATCAATAAAGTTAATTTAATTATTACGTGTTAGAGAACTCAACATATTGCAGTAGTCGAAGGAATAAGTACCGGACAAATAAAATGTCAAATGGGTCTTAACATAACAAGAAGTAGAGTAGTTTAAATATTACATGAAAATCCTAAAGCAACACATACTTCCAAGACGCGACAACCTAACCTTTTGCCTCGACATATTAACGCACGTTTGGCCTTCGCTATCATGTGGCAATTTTTGGATGAGGAATGGCGTAACATTATTTTTAGTGACAAAAAAAGTTAAATTTAGATGGGCCAGATGGTTCCAAGAAGTATTGGCGGCATAGGGATCAATTGCGGCGCACTTGCCACTTGCGTGTCCATAGGGGAGGATTGGTCATGGTCTGAGCTGTATTTTGTTATGAAGGAAAGACTTCAATGTGTTTAATATCAACATAAATGAATGCTGAAATATACGTTTATATATTATACAATGAACTAATATAATTTTCCTACCAACTTTGTGGCGATAATTGGACTAATTAGCAGGATAATGCGTCAATACACTGTGCAAAGCGTACAAAAGAGTTTTTTTTTTAGCCAGAAAAATACTATTACTGCAATGGCCAGCAATAAGTTCAGACTTAAACCCCATTGAGAATCTTTGGGGAATCCTCTATGGAAAAGTATATAAGGATGGAAGGAAATTTGAGGCAGCTAGGAAGTTTAAAATAGCAATATAGCAAGAATGGTAAAGTATCAGCCCATCCAACCAAAAACCCTTGATTAATTCTATGCCATTCCAGCTGAGCCAAGTTATTAAAAAAAAAGAAAAGCATATAAATTACTAATATGAAATTTTATTTCATTTTTTTTATTATTAAGCTCGAAAATTAAGCAAAAAACACATATAATTAAGTTGTGCACATATAATTACTTACCATGATGAAATTTTGTATGTTAATTTTTATATTTAATTTAAAGGACAATTGAACAAAGTCTTTGTTAGGTTATGTTACTGTTGTCATAAATAATATAACTGCAAGATCAGAATTTTGAAACATTTTTATTTTAGCGCAAAAATAGTTTTTCTAATGGTGCACATATAATTATTTGTATGAGGTATAATAATTATCTTCAAATAGTTTTTTCAATTTGATTTTCAAAAAACAATTCAACAATTCATAGCTATCTATTTGACTCAGACGATAGGAGAAAAATCGTAAATTTAATAAAAATTATTAATTAATTTTTCTTATTAATTTTTCTTATTAATTTTTCTTATATCTGCTGACCCCATCGGAGGTTTAAACCACCAAAACTTCTTCCATGGCAACGCCCCTGTCTTATAGCTATCTTAATTCTTTCCATATAATAGCACACAAGTGCCGCAAAGTTCGAAAATTCTCTGCCGCAGCTGCTAAAAAAATATTACAAACCATAGCAGCAGCGACTGCAAAAAGTAACAATACATTGCTGCCTATAGCACACAGCACCGCTAGCCAAAATATATGCTCATGTTGTGTGTCTTGCTTGAAACATGTTTGAAAGAGACAGCTGCAGCAAGTAGACGAATTTAAAATTCGATCAGCTTCTGTTGCTATCAATTTGTAAATGTTCAAAAATTAAAGCAGCATAGCAGACACGACTTCGCAATTCGTTCGTGAAGATCAGTGTGTATGGAAAATTTGTTTTTTGTCCGACTTTGACAAGTTTGCTTATGAGAAAGAGAGCGCAGTTCGAAATGCATCTACCTTTTTTTATTCTATCATGAGTTCTCGAATATAGGGAACATGTGTTTTTTAGTATAATTAAAAAAACGCTTACATCGGTTTTTATGAAACTTCACAAAAACGATCTGCATATAATATCTAAACACCACACACAGTTTCATCAAAAACGATGCACGCGTTTTCGAGAATGTAGGCTACACACGAACAGTAAACAAACTCATTTTTATACATATAGAGAAGATTTACTTGGTAATGTTAATTCACTAACTAACAGTTTAAAGATTTTGCTTAATTTTGCTGTGTGAAAATGTAACGTATATCTTCGTTTTTTCTGCTTATATCGTTTGGGTCATGTTTTCTTCAGAATCTATATGATATAATCCTGTATTTATAATACGTTTTCATATTATTCAATTTTGTTTTAAGTATTCAGTTTTTGCTCAGTTCATAACTTCACCCATTTTATAGGTGTAACATCAACACAATTTATTCCCCTCTAAATAGTTGCCATAAAAATGTGTTAATATTGAGTTATTTTAAAATTAGTAAGGATGCAGCTTCGGCAGGGTACCGAAGCTAAAATACCCTCCCGCGGCCATATTGAAGTATATTCGAAGTCTATAGCCACGACATACACGATGACATTCAGTTTTATATATTAACGAAAGTTTTCCTATTTTGATGACGTCACTTTGTACGGGAGCTAGGCGTGGTTTTGCTCCGATATTGCCATATATCATAGATATGGTTCATATTATATAACAAAGCTAATGTGCAAAATTTCAAGACATTTCATTATGGTTCATGTGGTTTTCATCCAATTTTTCCAAATTTCATAGCCAGGATTAAAACTGAAGAGCAAAGCTCACCTGCCAAATTTCAGGGCATTTCTTTAATTTTTGTGGATTTTAAAGACATTTTACGGTTAATATAAAGTCGCTTTGTATGGCTGGTAGGCGTGGTTTTCATCCGATTTGGCCCATTTTCGAACTTGATCTTTCTTTTTTAAAAATAAACTTATATTTTGAATATCATCGCGATAGCTTTAATATTGCGGCTGTAATCGTGTCGACAGACGGACAGGCGGATAGACTGACGGAAATCGACTCAGATGATGACTCTGATCAAAAATATATATATTTTTCTATGCCTGCCACGCCTCCTTCTTCGCGTTACAAGCGGTATGACAAAGTTAATATACCCCTTACGCAGTACGCGTTGGGGTATAAAAATTCCTCCTAATCCTTGTGAAGTAAAATCAATAATTGAAAAAAGTGTTTTGATCATCAATATCAGTGATGTTCAAATACTAAAATTCACATCTTTATACACACAATTTTTTTTCACTGCATTAAAAATCATAAAAAAAAAAAATTTCACAATCAAATTGTTCTTGAAAATAACTTTTAAGGTTTATTAAGTAACTCATTTTTTAATACAATTTACCAAGACAAGCTATTGACTTTGTATCTACCAAGTAAATCTTGTATATATATATTTTTGGTCTCAAAATAACTTTCGCTACTTCCCTTTTGCAATAAATTTAATAGATTTTCCTGCATTCTCTACTTAATATTCTTGACAAAAATTTATTGCACTTTTATCTAAATAAGATCTTCTAACGCTTGGCTTAACTTTTTCTTCTTTGCAGCCAACCAAAAAAAAAAAAAAAAATAAAAAATAAAAATAAAATAAATCGAATAAATGCAGTGCAATTTTTTTTAACCACTGCCAATCCAAACCACGCTAAACCCAAGCCCAAAGAAACGAACAAAAACACGAACAATAAAACAAAAACGTAAAGTTAAGTTCGGTGAACAAGTGTAAAATAGTATGCGACATTTTTCTTCATTCCCCCTAGATTGCAGTGCGGTGTAAGCGTTTACGAAATACTTTTTTTTCTTTTTTCTAAAAGCGAAAATCTTCCAGCAGCAGCAGATACAGCTACGTCAACTCAACCACTTAGTGCAGAGGCAAAGCTGCTGGTATCTTGGTGTCTGTATCTGTGGTCAGAGGATTTGTTCGAATAATATTACATAGCTTTGGATGGCTGCACAAAAAAATGAAGACATAAAAATACAGTGAAAGTAAAATAAGAGGAAAAAAAAATCCGTGCTTGCGCTATATCAAATGATTGGCAAATTTAGAAGAAAATCAAGCATTTAAAGTTTTATTTTCTGCAAACTAGAAGACGAAAGTGTAAGATTTGTGCCCAAAGAAAAGAAAAACTTTGTTAAACTTATAGGTACTCAATGCCAGTTAGAAGATTAAGAAAATTCAAATATTTCTAAAGTAAATTGTAAAGATTTAGAAATTGAAGATGTATATTTAACAAAGTAGGTTTAGCTACTTTCAGTTTATTTGAGAAATTATTACTTATACGATGTGCATCATTATTAGGTACTTATATAACACAATGACTAAGAACTCAATTTCGTAATACAAGTTAATTAAGAATTTATTTTTTCAGTTTCGAAGGCCAAAATTCTTGCCAATCCGGAACTTTTCTTTAAAAGTGGCAGTGACATTAACCTGACCTGCATTGCTCAACAGTCAGTAGCTCCAACCACTTACATCTACTGGTACAAAGATGGCGAGCTAATCAACTATTCACAACGTGGCGGTATCAATGTGCTGACTGAGCGTCTAACTAGAACCAGTCAATTGGTTATCGCACGTGTTGTCCCAGCGGATTCAGGCAACTACACGTGCGAACCGAGCAACTCTAGTGAGTATATATTAAACATTGGAATTTTTTCAGTTCAGCCCTCATGGGCTAGCCATGAAGAGGTTAGAGTTGCTATACAACGACTCAAAAACAATAAAGCAGCGGGTGCTGACGGCGGCGATGAATTGATAAGGCGCATGCATCAGCTCATCAGCAAAATATGGCTAGCAGAAAGCATGACTGACGATTGAAACCTCAGCGTACTGTGCCCTATACTGATTGGTGACCAGTTCAGAGCTGTGATGGGCAGCATTGCCATATGTTTTTTTGAAAATTCTGTAATTTTCAAAAAAAAAATCCTGTATTTTTAGAGAAAATACTGCTCTTATAAAAGGACTAAAAACAAATATTTAAAAATTTTTTTATGACAACATTTTTAATATTCCTTGTCTTACCAGCTTTTGTTAAGTATTTATCCATTTGTAATTTGCAAAAGACTAGCAAAAAGAAAATTAAAAAAACGATGACAGCAACAATGACAGGAAAAGCGCTGCCACATGATCAAATTTTTGAAAGGATGTAAAAAGTAGTAGCAACTTTATTTGCTACTTTTATATAAGTACTTACATATATTTTATAAACATAAAATTTCTATTTTTTTTATTCAACGAAAATTAAAAAACTGGATTAAAAAAAAACCTGCCCAAATCCTGGGAGAAATATGATCCTGTCTACCTGCTCAAAATACTGCCCAAAACAGGATTAACTGCCCATATGGTAACGCTGGTGATAGGCTAAAACTGGGAGTAGCCGGGGCTAGTGCTACGTGGTCTGACCAAGGACTTTAAAACTGGTACCACGGGCAGTCAGGGCAGTCATACACTGGGATGACTGGATTGGGCTGGCCCTTCGGGGAGTCTTCGTGGTAGCTGTGGTTTACCACCCATATCGCGGGCAGAGCTCTCTAGCTCGGTGTGGTTTCCACCCTCACCAAGGGTTGCGAAGTGTCATCACAACATGGAGCTAATTTGGTACCTTTGAATCCTCAAAGGGGCGCTGACCGACGCTTTGTATCGGTGCCAATTGTTATGGAACAACGTTGAATTAAGCCTTCACGGCAGGTGTCAACGTTAAACACAACAAATCTATTGTGCCCTATACTTAAGAAAGGAGACCCAATAATCCAGGGCCGTAGCTAGCGAAATATCGGTCGCAAGACTTACAAATTTTTTCAAAATTAGAAAACCCTAAAATAATAATAAAAATTGAAACTTTATTTTCGAACTAAATTTTTTTTTAAAATTATTTTTGTGATCATTCAACAAAAATGATGTCTATTAAGCTCATCGTAAAATCATAAAAAGAATTTTGTCGACATTCGGGAAAGCATATTTATCAATAACTAGCTTATACCCGGCGCGCTTCGCTGCGCTCAGCGCTTATTCCCTAAGAGAGGGCGTAGCTTCAGTGAAGCCATGCTTTTATAGTAACTTCGTACCGAGTTTCATTGATGTGTGACTTATTTCGAAAGCTATACCGAAAATTCAGGGTGCGGAATAAGACCGCGCCCCTCGCCCCTTGCCCCTCGCCCAACACCCATAATATGTTACCTGTGGAACGGCATGTGTAAATTGAGGTCGAATACTAAATTCCTAGGCTGTGCGACCTATAATTCCAAAACTGTTTGATATCAGCATGTAACATGGCAAAACAAAAAAATAAAATTAATTTGAATTTTAGTGAAAGTAATTAAAAAAAAAGTTAAAAAAGTAATGAAAATCTGCATTATCTCTCGTCCGACTGTAAAAATTTAAAATTTATTGGTGCAGATTGGAAGAATTTTTTCATAACTATTATTTCTGACCGTTTGTTATTTTTAACTAACACACCATTAAATATTTTTATAAAAAACTCGATTTTTAGAGCATATTTCAAACCATTGCGTGGCATACTGGTTGAGGTGCGTGGCTTGAATGCCATAGAACCCAGGTTCGAATACCACCTGACATAGGAAGTTTTTTCAATTAAATTAATTTTTCTGTTCGGCCCTCATCTCTATGCAGACAATGGCAAACCTCAGAGAGTAAAAACTGGCATGAAAAGCTTCTTGAGAACATAAGCCGTTCGGAGTCGGCATAAAACTTGTAGATTCAGTTCTCGATCATTTGTGTTCAAACGGTCGAAGTATTTTCAAGGGCTGAAATGGCCATTTCGTTTTTGTTTTTTTTTTTCTTTTTTATTTCAAACTATTCCAGCTCACGGATGGCTATTCCTACAGTCGAAATATTTGGGGAATCATCATAACATTAAGCATTATTTTGAGGAACCGACTTGTTCACCTTTTTTTTGTGAGGAGCCTTATTATACATACATACATTTTTTACAGATAGATAGATGAGCAGAAAAAGTAGTCATGGCAACATTTATATATATAGTGACCGCCACTTGGTCCCATTGCACCTACGTACCAAGTTTCACTATCAAAACATGTACAGCTCAGAAATTAGAATGATTTTTGAAAAGTCGTCGTAGATAACGTGCGAAACGCCCATTTTTTAAGGGTTCTGGCAGTAACCATATGAACTAATCTACCAAATTTTAGTCTTTTACTCTAAAAAAAGTCTGATATACATCCTTTTTATAGATTTGTGGGCGTTTAAAGTAGGCGTGTCAACATTTATATATAAAGTGAACGCCAATTTGACCCATAGCACCTACATACCAAGTTTGTCTATCAAAACGTTCACATCTCAGGAATTAAAGTTATTTCTGATAGCTGATAATTCTGACCGATAGCCCTGGCAGCTAGTGCTGACTTAGTTATAATTTTTAAATTGTAATTAACTATAGTACAATTAAAAAATAAGTAAATAAATAAATTAAATAAAATTATTTCTGAAGAGTGGGCACAGATATAGTGCTACCATGCACATTTTTTGCAAAGCTGTCGAGAGTAAGCGTGTGAACTTAATTACCAAATTTTAGTATTTAACGATGATAATCGTCTAATTTAAAGAAGTTCTATTAATTTGTGGATCAAAAAAAAAATCAAGTGGCGGCCGTGGCGTAGTGGGTAGAGTGTGTGGCCCATACGCGAGAACACCTTGGTGCGAATCCCACCTGACACGGAAAGTTTTTCAATTGAATTAATTTTTCTGTTCGGCCGTCACCTCTCTGCAGACAATGACAAACCTCAGAGAATAAAAACTGCCATGAAAAGCTTCTTGAGAACATAAGCCGTTCGGAGTCGACATAAAACATGTAGGTCCAATTCTCGATCATTTGTGTTCAAACATTCCACAACACTCACAACACAATTGATCATAAGAAGCTCGGTCAAAGTGCTTTCAAGGGCTGAAATTGGCCATTTCGTTTTGTTTTTTTTTGTGGGTGGTACAATTGGGCGTGGAAAATTTTATATATATATATTGACTGCCACTTAGAGCACCTGCATATCAAGTGTTACTATCAAACTTGTGCAACTCAGGAATAAGCATGATTTCGAAAAAGTGGGCGTAGATATGGTGCGACCACGGCCCTTTTTTAGCAGTTGCCGACAGTGACCATATGAACTAAATTACCAAATCTTAGTCTTCTACGGCAAAATCCGTCTGATATAAAGCATTTTTACTGATTTGTGGGCGGTAAAAGTGGGCGTGACAACATTTATATTTACATAGTGACTGCCACTTGGACCTATAGAACCGGCATACCAAGATTCACTATCAAAACGTGTACAACTCAGGAATAAGCATGATTTCGATAAAGTGTGCGTAGATATAGTGCGGCCATGCCCATTTTTTGTACATTGGCCGACAGTAACCATACGAACTAAATTACCAAATCTTAGTCTTCTACGGCGAAAACCGTCTGATATAAAGCATTTTTACTAATTTGGGGGCGGTAAAAGGGGGCGTGAAAACATTTCTATTTACATAGTGCCTGCCACTTGGACCTTTAGAACTTGCATACCAAGATTCACTATCAAAACGTGTACAACTCAGTAATAAGCATGATTCCGATGAAGTGGGCGTAGATATAGTGCGGGCACGCCCATTTTTTGTATATTGGCCGAGAGTAACCACACGAACTTAATTACCAAATCTTAGTCTTCTACGGCAAAAGCCGTCTGATATAAAGCATTTTTACTTATTTGTGGGAGGTAGAAGTGGGCGTGAAAACATTTCTATTTACATAGTGCCTGCCACTTGGACCTTTAGAACCTGCATACCAAGATTCACTATCAAAACGTGTACAACTCAGGAATAAGCATGATTCCGATAAAGTGGGCGTATATATAGTGCGTGCACGCCCATTTTTTGAATATTGGCCGACAGTAACCATACGAACTAAATTACCAAGTCTTAGTCTTCTACGGCAAAAGCCGTCTGATATAAAGCATTTTTACTTATTTGTGGGCGGTATAAGTGGGCGTGACAACGTTTATATTTACATAGTGACTGCCACGTGTATGCATAGCACCTGCATATCAAGATTCACTGTCAAAACTTGAAAATATCATGAATTAAAATTAGTGCTGAAAAGTGGGCGTATATATAGTGTGACCACGCCCATTTATTGTACAGTCACCGAAATTAACCATCTGAACAAAATTACCAAATTTAAGTTTTATATGATTAAAACCGTCTGATATATAGCAATTTTTTTGGTTTGTGGGCGATAGAGCCAATTTGGGTTGTATGGGAGGTACCACGCCCCCTTGCCCAATCAACACCAAACTTCACAGGAACACTTCCCGAATGTTGCTTTAGTATCCCTAAAAATTTCATAAAGTTTGGTTCGGTGGTTTTGGAGTCTATACGTGATATACACACATATCCACATACCCACATACCCACATACCCACATACATACATTCATTTTTATATATATAGATAGAAGATTTGTCAATTTGAAGCAAAACGTATCGTCGAAATTATTTATAAAAAAAAATTTTTCTAAAATATTGATATTTTTAAAATTACCCAAAATCACCCCTTAAAATAATTTTAGAAAAAAATTTAACTCAAAATCACCCCCCTAAAATATTTCATTTTTATTATTATTTCACCGTTTTCTAATTTTGAAAAAAATTTGTTAGTTCTAGAAGCAACATTTTTCTAGCTACGGCCCTGCAGTAATCTGCACCAGCTATCGGGGTATCAGTCTTATTTCCATCTCATGTAAGGTTCTCTCAAGCGTACTGTGTGAAAGATTAAAGTCGATTACAAATACACTGATTGGACCTTATCAAATTCTGGTGAAAACACACGAAAAGCAAATCGACACACACCATCTCTTTGTCGATTTTAAAGCTACGATCGATAGCCCGAGAAGGGATTGCCTATACGCAACAATGTCTGAGTTCGGTAAACGTTGAGCAACACATGCAGCTCCGTCAAGATAGGAAATGACCTCTCCAAAACCTTAAATACCGAAAGAGGTTTCAGACAAGGGGATCCACTGTCTTGCGATCTCTTCAACATCACAATGGAGGGGATCGTACGAAAGGCCGGTGTGCATCGTAGTGACACCAATTTCTACAAAGGTGTCCAGCTCCTTGCGTACGCTGATGACATTGATAGTGTCGGCAGAACCAAGAGAGATGTTACCGCTGCTTTCGCCGCTATCGAATAGGAATCAGCCAAAGTGGGTTAGACGATAAATGAGGGTAAAACAAAGTATATGCTGTCTACAAACAAGGTAGCGCGGCGTCCAGACTCCCACGTTTCATCCGGCAGCTATAATTTTGAAGGAATCAAGGAGTTTGTATACCTTGGCACCGCCATTAATTCCAACAACGAAATCAGCCTGGAGATAAAGCGAAGAACAATAATTGCTAATAGGTGCTACTACGGGCTCAGAAATCCGATATGTGTTTATAAGAGGAACCCTGCCGTTACGGCTTAATTCATCTGGGTCGACGTTGGAGTTATAGCTCATGAATCCAACATATAGTATTTTAAAAACTGCACATTCAAGGATGTGCAAGTGAAATACTCTTCACAGACCTGTATATAGTATACAGTACAGTATATAGTTTAAAGCAACCACTGCGTATAAGTAACACCTAAGCAATCACGTACTAGATGTCACATTCATAAACACAATAGCATTCATAAACACAATGGCGTACCTGCATTGCCATCTACTGGATAAGGCGAGACCTATCCAATCTCTTGCATACTAAGCTGGTATGCCAGCCCGATCGTACTACTGCGCGATCCCGCCGGTCAATCTAGAACATATCTTAACCGAAGTGCCTAAGTTTGTGAACCCGTGCAAGTTGATTGAACCAAGTCTCCCTTTTGCCGTGTCTTATCGACACAAAATATCCTCACGTTGTTGGCTATATAGACCATGTCTCCATGCCGTGGATACATAAGGTCACCTCATTCGACGGGTATGGCTATCCCCGTGCTAAAAACTTCAACTGGTCCATTGCTACTTCATTGCAGGCTTTTTCTCACAAGGATCTACCATAGCGACCTGCTACCATATTGGCCACCAACACCGGGCTCCGGTGAACTCTTCTCTTTTACGACACTAGACAAGACTTATCCACGAATTTTACGTCTCAAAAATTCCAAAGAAACATTTAAACATAAAAACACTATAGTTCAGCTGTTTCAAAATGTTTTGCAAAACTTTGAATCAGCAAACTTTTTGGTATAAACCATTGGCGTAGAAAGCTTTTGGTTTTGGCCGGGATTCCGTAAAAAAAAATAGTTATCTTACAAAAATTTTCTTTTGAATACCTCAGTACCAGGGTGTTTTGTGACGCCGAATATCAGTTTCACAGCCCAATTTTGTTTAAACGTCGATAAAGTATGAAAGAAGACGTTATGGCATGTCAAGCATGTATTTATATTTACATATATTTCGATGGTTAAGTTCACCAAAGTGATAAGTGCTCTTTTGACAAAAAAGGGTTAAATGCATTTTTCAAATCGTCAGGTTATAATCTATATTGTGTAATATTATATTAAGTAAAATCTCATTGCACTATGATCAGTAAAAGGCTAAAATAATTGTTTTGTACTGAAATATTTGAAATTCGAAAGCAAAATCAGCAACATTCGTTCAGCAATATTTTCAATTTCTTACTAATCACTTTTATGAGCTGAACCATCGATGTATATATATATATATATTTCGGGTGTAGTTAAAAACAGACGACAATTTTCTTCAGTATGTATACAATGAGTGCTTTCGGCTTTGTTCATATTTTGTTCGCTTTAAAAAAAGAGAGGCAATGGTGCGAAGGTAGCTTGTTGATCTTGTAGCCGTATGGTGCGCGGTTCAATGCGAAAACGGAACAGAAAAAGTCAATTGATTTCTAACAGGCTTCTTGACAATTTCTTCGTTTAAATATTTGTAAATAAAAAAATATAAATAACAAAAAATGAGACAGAACGCTCTGCCGTCTGTGCTGTGAGGACTGAACTTGCCAAGCAGAAATGTCATGCCTTATCAGGCTGGAGTTCAAGCCTAACAGGCATGACCGAGGCCTGACCTTTCCTTGAAAACACCTCCGATTTTTCATACAAATGTCTGCATCTTCAGACCTGTAATTTGGTATAACATTTTTTAAATTTTTATTTATGATTTCAAGTCTGAATATCAATTTTTATTTTAAATTCAGATATGAAATCCGGCCCGAAATAAAAGAGCATTGATTTATTGCCTAATTTCATTTTAGAATACGGATCTGTAAAAAGGAAGCCTGAATTATATATAAATTTCAGCTTTGAAATCTGAACTGAATAATGACGGCATGATTGTTTAGAAATTCAGTTATGAATTTCAGTCTGACTATTAGAGGCCTGAGCGAGTTTTCTACTGGGTGGGTATTAGTCAAATCATTATATAAAAATAAGTTGGCCTCTTACTAACCAACTGACCCCGACAGTGAAAAAATTTCGCGATCTAGTTCTGTATTGCCATGTTAATAGAACTGTAGAAATTATGAAAGGTGGAGGTAAAAGAATGAAGAATCAAGAAATTTCAGTTAAATATCTCAAAAATATTTCAAAAACTGATACAGCTCAAAGCAACAATTGTAATTTTGTTGGAATTTTTCTATAGTCTCATGTTCAACTATTTAAAAGATATTGAAATTAGTTTTAAATCAACTTGGTCAACCATTTCATATGTAAAATTCACCGGTGAATCGAATGCTGTCATTAGAATTTGCGAAAACTTAACTCTTCAGTTTTCAGCGCTATGCAAAGTCCCATTTTTTTTTTTTTTTTGCAATTTTTGTTTTTACCGCATCCATCGAAGTAGACGCTGATGATATAGCAAAACAGGAATAAATTAGGGTTTAGTAAATTTTATGTAAAGAATAAAAAAAAAAAAGAAAGATAAAATTTTGGGTAAAAAAATAGGTTAAAGTGGTTAAGTCTATAGCCGACTCGACACCTAGGCCAGTGCAGGCCCGTTATGATACCACATAATCTCCTTTGAACCCTAGAGATTTCCCTCCTCAAACCAGTTCGTGCGGGTAATGAATTTTAGGATATGCCTAATATCTATTCCCTGAGTATTCCTATCATTTTAGACAGGCTTGCCCAGCATAATTCAAGCAGTGAGCTGGTGCGTTTTAAGTCGTAGGAAGGCCACGTCAGCTTAGCAGTCCTACATGTACCAAGGTGATCCCAGCGTTCTTGTGCAAGACTTAAGGATTTGTTCCTGCACTGGAGTTTATGGGAGGATATGGGTATACCAATAAGGTACTCATTTAAGAGGATGTTAGAGGTCGTACCCTTCCTTGCCAATTCGTCTGCCAAGCTATTGCCCTTGATATCCCTATGTCCAGGTAACCATATGAGGTGGATCCTGAATAGCCTTGCCATCTCGTTAAGAGATCTGCGGCATTCAGTGAGAGTTTTAGAGTTATCAGTATGTGAGTTCAGTGCCTTGAGCGCTGCTTGGCTATCTGAGAAGATAAAAGTACTTTTTCCTTTAAGGTCTTTTTGACCCAGAATCCTAGCGGTTTCGTGAATTGCAACCATTTCTTGGTAGACACGACATTAGTTTGGGAGTCTAAAGGATACTTCGATTTCAAGATCCTGGGAGTAAATACCTCCCCTTACTTGTTCTCGAAGTTTTGATCCATCTGTAAAGATTTTTATGCCGTTTGTTTTAAGGGGGGTTTTATTAGCCCAGTCTAGCCGTGAAGGGATGAGAACTTCCTAGTTCTTTTTAAGATTTAAGCAAGGCACACAGTAGTCTGTTTTGTCGGGGACAGAGGAGTTCAGAATAATTATGTGACCGCATCCATTACCTATCCAATTTTCTGATTCTCTTAGTCTGAGAGCTGCTGTGTTAGCACATTCTCTGGCAAAGATATCAAGAGGAGGAAGGTGAAGCATGACATTTAAAGCGTCAATTGGTGTTGTAGACAGTGCCCCAGTAATACATAGACTTGCACTTCTTTGCACTTTTGCAAATTTCTGAAGTGCAGTTGTTTTATCAAGGGCCCTCCACCTTACACCAGTAAGCCATTAGTAAGTATGCGGCGGACAATTGCTGTACAGATCCAGCACACTATTTTGGGGATAAAAAAAAACCCCATGTTTAACCTTTCGATTTTTTAAAAGGCAAAAAGAGCTATGTTTGCCTTCCTAACACAGTCTTTTATATTATCATTCCAGATAAGCTTCTTATCCAAAATAACTCTTAGGTATTTCGTGCTGTCACTAAAGATCAACCTCGTGCCGTTTAGTCGCGGAGGTATTAAGTTGGGTAGTTTATATTTCCTAGTTGCCCATCTCGAAAGGATTGAGAGTGCTCTCCCCATAAGTTGACAGAGAGTCTGAGGAAATTTTCCATTAAATGCGATTGCGATATCGTCAGCATATGCAATAACCATGTAGACTTCTCCATGCATGATGAACAACAGCTGGTTAACCGTCACGGACCAAAGAAGCGGAGACAAGACTCCCCCCTACGGAGTACCTCTTCTCACGAACCTACGAGTGCAGGATCCCCCAGCTCTGAGTTCACCAGCCTGTCCAAGAGCATCTGATGTATGAAGCTCACGAGAGAATCCTCCACCCCCAGTTCCAACAAGGCAGAGGTAATCGCACATGGAAGGACGTTATTGAAGGCTCCTGCTATGTCTAGAAAAGCAGCAAGCGCATATTCTTTGTTCACAAGAGAGTGGAGAGCTGTCTCTGTAGATCTGCCTTTAATATAGGCATGTTGGGATTTCAGAAGTCTTGATAGGCTTAAGAAGAAGTCCAATAAGTCTCTCCATTATTTTAATCAGAAAGGAGGACAGGCCCTTAGGTCTAAAGTTATGTGGTTTAGTGAGAGAGAGCTTGCCCGCTCTTGGTATAAAGATGATAATAGTCTCTCTCCAAGCTGATGGGATATAGTTTAAGAGCAAGCAGCCATTGTAGATTGCCTGAAACCAGGGTACTATTGCATTGAACCTATAGTGAAGTTAAGCTGGTATAATACCATCGGGACCCAGAGATTTATATGATTGGAACGAATAAATCGCTCATCTTAACTTCTCCTTGCTGGTCAACTGCTCAATCTGTTGAGATGTAAGGTCAAAGTGGGACGAATGGAAGCTGGAGTTATCAATGTGAACACTACCAGGAGAATGTGCGTCGATGAGTGTGTCTAATGTTTCGATGCATGAGTCTGCCCAGGTACCATCTTCCATTTGAAGAAAGCTTGGTGTTGTTGGGAATATTGTTGTTGGATGGTAGGGATACATTTTTTGTTGCAAGGAAATGGTTGTTCAAATTGATTTAAAATCAATTTTAATATCCTTTATATAATTAAACGCGAGACTCTAAAAAACAAAATGACTTCAAATAACGGTTTTTGCTTTTAGCTGTCTTAGTTATTAAGATATTAAACTGAAATTTTACGATTCTTCATTCTCTTACCACCACTTATCAGAAACAATTTTGGATTTTAGTAGATAATCTGACTTATCTACTATACATATCACTGAACTAAATCAAATTTTGAGAACTTTCTTGAGAAAAAGAAAAATTGTTTGCTACACAAGTGAATTCAGGCCTTGAGATATTTGGTAATGGTTGCATGGCTCTGGGGTAGAAGGGGGTATTCGGACCCGCGGAGTCCCCATATCTACGCCACTGGTACAAACTCTTGTTTAACTTTTCAGTCTTAAACCACTGAAGTTAAGCATTTTCTAATTTAAATTCTTGACTTGTTAATCTTAGCTATAATATCAAATCAGAAATGATCTCTCATATAAATGAGTATAATAAAGTATAAACTTTAAAAAATTAAACGAATCTGATGAATCTGATATTGAAATAATACGTTGTTGTAGCATTAAAATACATACATGATATTATATTATTTTTATTGCAAATTTTGTGTAATCTCAATACGAAATCTATTCAAATTAAGCTCAACATAAAATGTTCAATTACTCTTGCGTGCATTTAGGCGCTGGCTTTACACAGGTTAAGCTATTGAAATGTGTTATCAAAGGCTTGATCAACTCAGCAGATAAATTAATGTTAGCCAACGAAACCAACATAAATAAATAAGATGCATGCCAACAAACAGTTATAAGCAATCTATGAAAACTCGCACACACACATATGTACACTGAAAAAACACTTAACAGCATTACACTCGGTTAAGTCTGTTTAGCGGTGAAAACAATTTTGTGTCTATAAAATAATAAATGCGGCCGGCTTAGAATTTGAAATTCTTCTCTGAGGTGTAGTTGCTGAAAATGAAAATAATTATTTATAATTCTGCTGTTGACAGCGAAGAGCTTTTGTTATTAATGTTGTAGCAATTGTTGAAGTATTTCGGGCTATTAGCGTTGATTGTTGTGATGTTTGATAGTTTGTTGTGCTGGTTGTCGGTGCGCTTGACGTTACTGTACTGTTATTTTGCCACGGAACTAAATGAGAATTTTATAGAAATAAATATGAAAACATGTGGTTTAATTAGAATTTTCCATTATTTTCATATGAAATATATTTTGAATTTCTGAATCATTTAGCAATGAATACATTTTTAAATTGCAAATCACAAAATTTTATACTAGCTTTTTATCAAAACATTTTTGACAAATTCAGTTTTTACAATTTTTTTTTTTTTATGTATGTGTATGTAAGCCTTCAATATGCTTTTTATATGGACATTAATAATAACATCACTGTTAGGAATTTAAGTAGTTGTGTAGCTTTTTGTTCCCATAAATCGATTATTTTTTATTGAACCAACATTTTAAAATATATATTTACTTCGAAATATATTTGCATATTTTAGCCATTAATATGCAATATATTGCGTTTATTAGTTGCTGCAATCGACTTTTAACACTCAAGGCTTTCATCAAAAATTCTAACTGAGTTCATTCAAAATTAATTCATCAGCTTTTTGCCGCCGCTAACAAACTCAAGGTAGCAACCGTCAATCAGCTGGTGGATCGTTAAGTCAGCTTAAAGTCCATAAATTATTTATATCACGTACAGAAAAGTTTAAAAACATCAACATTTTTGACCATTTAACTAGTGTTGCTAGAGCACTGACACTAAATAAACACCTAAAAGTATGCACAGATTTTATTTCACAGTATTTCAACAGTTTTTCAATAACGTCGAAAAAAAAAGTACACAGTGTGGCCAAAAAGCTTAAAATAGTAGCGTAAAATACCAACACAACTTTTACAGATTCGTGATGCGATTTCAATTGCAACACATGGACACATATAACACACCCACACATATCTTCACAAAATACATTTGTGCTTATTTTGTTTGAAAATCAATTAATTTTCAATTTATTTACGTACCAAGAATAAAAAAAAAATAAAAAAAAAAATAAACAACGCACACAAAGCCGCTAAAAAAGGCAAACTATACAAAATAAAACAACGAAAAATGTTGCTCAATGTAACTCCCGCCTGCTGTGTGTGCTTTTAATGCATTTTAGATGAATTCTGCTTATTTGAATTCTTTCATTTGTTACCGATTTGGAATTCATTAAATGCATTTTAATGGCTGTTTTTGTTGTACGTGCTACTTCAAATAGAGCAAGGAACATATTTTTTAACATTCATAAAAAAAAAATGAAAAAATTAATTTTGACTGGCTTAAAGCCAATCATGAAAAATTTAAAACCCGTTACAAACACTGCTTCTATCCTTATCCTTTCGTCGTATATTAAAATTCCATACTCATTTATTTTATATTCTGCACATTCTCTGCAATACCTTAAGGACTGACTGTGACTGTGGCAGTGAAAAATGTTAACCTAACACTTCACCCCGCTTATCAGTTAGCAGCTCTACATCTATAGCTTTGCTCCATCGCATGTCAATATATACGGTGAATAACTTGACGCATGTCTAGAATATTATTGACATTCCAAAGCAGCGTAACAAACATGCCTTTAAAATCCCTCAGTACGTCAGATCATAATCACGTGAATATACTTTTTAGTAGATATCTGTGCTGAGGCTTTATGTTCGACAGCGTTGAAATAAAGATATAAAATGAAAAAATAAAAAAAAAGTTCAATCGCATCAATATTCATTTTATTATTATGTTTGACATTTTATCGTTAGCACAGAGATCCTGCTGTAACATTACAAACAATGACGTGTCCTAAAATCATAGGAATTGCTAAAATGATGTAAAAACAGGATAGATACTTTAAAGGATGAATGTTAGATGGAAAAATTCTGCAAAAAAGTTCAGTTTAATATGTTTTATAATAATAACTTTTTAAAGCTCAAGATTTTACGTTTTATCTCTTAACTTTTACCTTTTCTCTTTTGTCTTTTCTATTTAAAGATTTATTTTTTATACCTTTATACCTCTACCTCTACCTCTACCTCTACCTCTACCTCTACCTCTACCTCTACCTCTACCTCTACCTCTACCTCTACCTCTACCTCTACCTCTACCTCTACCTCTACCTCTACCTCTACCTCTACCTCTACCTCTACCTCTACCTCTACCTCTACCTCTACCTCTACCTCTACCTCTACGTCTACCTCTACCTCTACCTCTACCTCTACCTCTACCTCTACCTCTACCTCTACCTCTACCTCTACCTCTACCTTTACCTTTACCTTTACCTTTACCTTTACCTTTACCTTTACCTTTACCTTTACCTTTACCTTTACCTTTACCTTTACCTTTACCTTTACCTTTACCTTTACCTTTACCTTTACCTTTACCTTTACCTTTACCTTTACCTTTACCTTTACCTTTACCTTTACCTTTACCTTTACCTTTACCTTTACCTTTACCTTTACCTTTACCTTTACCTTTACCTTTACCTTTACCTTTACCTTTACCTTTACCTTTACCTTTACCTTTACCTTTCCCTTTACCTTTACCTTTACCTTTACCTTTACCTTTACCTTTACCTTTACCTTTACCTTTACCTTTACCTTTACCTTTACCTTTACCTTTACCTTTACCTTTACCTTTACCTTTACCTTTACCTTTACCTTTACCTTTACCTTTACCTTTACCTTTACCTTTACCTTTACCTTTACCTTTACCTTTACCTTTACCTTTACCTTTACCTTTACCTTTACCTTTACCTTTACCTTTACCTTTACCTTTACCTTTACCTTTACCTTTACCTTTACCTTTACCTTTACCTTTACCTTTACCTTTACCTTTACCTTTACCTTTACCTTTACCTTTACCTTTACCTTTACCTTTACCTTTACCTTTACCTTTACCTTTACCTTTACCTTTACCTTTACCTTTACCTTTACCTTTACCTTTACCTTTACCTTTACCTTTACCTTTACCTTTACCTTTACCTCTACCTTTACCTTTACCTTTACCTTTACCTTTACCTTTACCTTTACCTTTACCTTTACCTTTACCTTTACCTTTACCTTTACCTTTACCTTTACCTTTACCTTTACCTTTACCTTTACCTTTACCTTTACCTTTACCTTTACCTTTACCTTTACCTTTACCTTTACCTTTACCTTTACCTTTACCTTTACCTTTACCTTTACCTTTACCTTTACCTTTACCTTTACCTTTACCTTTACCTTTACCTTTACCTTTACCTTTACCTTTACCTTTACCTTTACCTTTACCTTTACCTTTACCTTTACCTTTACCTTTACCTTTACCTTTACCTTTACCTTTACCTTTACCTTTACCTTTACCATGCCTTTTTATCTTGACCTGTTTTGACTTTAATATACCCTCTTTACTAATTTTTTTCCTTAAATATATATGGTATGTATACCAAAGCTTTCGATTTTCGAGCACCCAAGCATATTCAATTATCCAAGCCGTACACGAGCACTCGAATATTATCGAGTATTTTCGTTTATTTTGATCTACCCGGGTTATACCCTGTTACCTGGGGCCCTACTCTCTATTGCGATGCGAAAAAAAAAATTGATTTGATTGTACGGATTTGCATACGCATCGCATTTCATTTTCGCATCGCATTGATTGGCGCATCGCAATACAGAGTAGTGCCCCTGGACTGTTCGAGTATTCCAAAGTTCAAGCATAGATTTCAGGGCTTGAAAAAATTTTAACAAACATAATACGTAGTTATTAGTAGGATATGTATAAAAAATAGTACAGAGAACCCTGGTTTGATTCCCACCTGACACTGAAAGTTTTTTCAATTGAACTAATTTTTTTTGTTCGGACGTCACCTCTCTGCAAACAATGGCAAAACTCAGAGAGTAAAAACTGCCATGAAAAGCTTCTTGAGAACATAAGCCGATCAGAGTTGGCATACAACTTGAAGGTCCAGTTCTCGGTTATTTGTGTCGAAATATTTCACAACACGCACAAACACAATTGATCATAAGAAGCTCGGTCAAAGTACTTTCAAGGGCTGAAATGTCCATTTCGTTTGTTTTTTGTTTTTAATACATTGGGTCCCCGCCGTAACACTTAGAGGGGGTGAAATGTACGTATATCATCAGGTCCTATTAATTTTTTATCCCCAGTATTTATTCTCAACATATGCACCCCATATCTCGCACGCTTCAGGGTTCCCCCTACAAGAACACATAAAAACTCAATAGCAAAAATAAATTTTATCTCTAAAAAATTGACGCCGAAAGGCGTCAAATATCCCTCTCAGCATTTCTTCTTAATACACCCAGCTTTCTGGGGTCCGCTTTTAAAAAATATAAATACTGATAGAAATAGAAAATTAAAAATTGTATTTCATATCGCTCACGAATAGACCCCTTGAGAGGTTAAATTTATTAGCTGGCCCTATAAATTATCTCCCCTTAAAATTTCTTCTGTCAAAATTGGCATATCTCAAATTCATATATCTCCCTGAGTATCATAGTTCTCCTCAACAATTCTTTTAAACGCACCCACCCTTCTTTGGGACTCATACTTGTAAATTATAATCTATACCTTTCAAATTGTCGATTATAGCTTATAACTTTCTCAAATTGATCCTAAGATGGGTGAATTGTATGAGCTGGTCTTATTTTTTACCCCCTAGACATTTTTTTTTTTTTAACACATCTACCTACTTCCTATTTGACAGCCCTTTGGGGGTCCCCCTATACAAAACAAAATAACTGAAGGAAAATGTCAATTATAGTTTATTTCTCCCCCCGCATTGACCCCTATAGGGGTCATATGTTTTTCTTTTAAGCACACTCAACACCAAGCTGCCACAACCTTCTCGATAATTTGTGTTGAAATATTTCACAACACGCACAACACATTTGATATTGAGAAACTCGGTCAAAGCGTTTTTAAGGGCTGAAATGGCTATTTCGTTTTTTATTATATTTATCTCCAATACTTACCGACGAAATGTACCTCCAAAATTTTCTTTCAATATTTTACCTTTGTTATTTACCTTTAATATTTAAATTTTTTATTAACTCTCTGTTTTTTCTTCAATACATATTTCAAAATGTACTTACAATATTTACCCATAATATTTATCCCCAATATTTACCATCAGTATTTACCTTCATTACTTACTTTACTTTCTTTATATTTACCTTATTTTCTTCAATATGTATTTCCAAGGTTTACCTTCAATATTTATTTTCAAAACTTACCTCCAATACTTATCTGCAATACCTACCACCAATAAACATTCAATAATTTCCTACAATATCTACCTTCAATATTTGCCATCAATATTTACCATCAGTTTTAACTTACAAAATTAACCTTCTACCTTCTGTATTTAGCTTTAATATTTGCCATATATTATATATTTCTTGAGAAAAACTTCAAAAATTTCAATGTTGCCTAGCACTGAATGTCCTTTGATACTGTGTTGGTCATGCTTGATAAGTTTAACGCTCTACAGATAATTTGTATAAAAAAAGATTACGGAAAAATTACTTTGATAAACAAACTTAAATTAAAATTATTCCCTAATCAATATTTGCTTTGTTGCAGCATAACGAACAAAGTACCCTATAGGAACAAACTAACTTGTTTTTAAAAAGCAACTAGTTAAAAAACTAATTTAAAATAAACTAGTATATGAACTACTCTGAAGTATATTAAGGCTGGATCCACTTCAATTCTAAATAGTTTTTATTGCATTATATATGAAGTAATTGAAATACTACTTAAAAACAAGTAATTGATAAACTACTTTGAATTATATTAAGGCGGCAACTACTCTGATTTTTACATGTTTTAACTGCAAATTTTTATTAACTTACAAGTTTATATATATTTAACCATGCTATTTCATCAAATATTATTAACTTTAGGCCATCAGTAATAGTTTTGAATTGGTTATTTTAAAGTAATTAAAAAAATATCTTAAATATAACTAGTTTAACAAGTAGTTGAAAATATATGCAGACGAAAGTCAATTGACTTATTTAGCGGACATCACCATACAAAATATGTTAGTTCGTTCTATGGAAAAAAGTCAGAATTTCAACAAGTTGCGGTTGACAAAAAACTACTTTATGAACTACTTTCTAATTAGTTGATTTTCCTACAGGGTAATAATACACACACATACAGATGCATACTAGCAAATTTTTATCTTGTCGAATTTCTGAAGATACCCTGTAGGAAAATCAACTAATTTAAAAGTAGTTGATAAAGTAGTTTTTTGTCAACCACAACTAGTTGAAATTTTGACTTTTTTCATAGAACGAACTAACATATATTGTATGGTGATGTCCGCTAAATAAGTCAATTGACTTTCGTCTGCATATATTTTCAACTACTTGTTAAATTAGTTTGATTTAAATTATTTTTTTAATTACTTTAAAATAACCAATTGAAAACTATTACTGATGGCCTAAAGTTAATAATATTTGATGAAATAACATGGTTAAATATATATAAACTTGTAATCTAATAAAAATTTGCAATTAAAACGTCAAAATCAGAGTAGTTGCCGCCTTAATATAATTCAAAGTATATTATCAGTCACACACACATTCAAAAACTGTTTAGAATTGAAGTGGATGACGGCTTAATATAATTCAAAGTAGTTCATATACTGATTTATTTTAAACTAGTTTTTTAATTAGTTGTTTTTAAAAACAAGTTAGTTTGTTCCTATAGGGTAGTTTTTTATAAAACTTAAACTTTAGATAAACTGATACATCTAAACAAACACTCCGACACTAACACATATGTTGTATGTTGACTTAAAAACATCCTAGCCTCGCCTAGCAAATTGCTTTTCTGGCTTTCTAGCAACAAGCTGCATCTGTGCGAGTGCGTTTGAGTGTGTTTGTTTACATATACCAACGGTAATTGTCTTGTAATTAAAGTCCTTCTTGCTGTGTGGCAAAAGTTACTGCTGGTACTACGGCAACAACAAAGTCTCAGCTGCAGTTGCATTAGTTTTTATATATTTTTGTTGTTGCTCTTTTTTGGCTCTTGTCTGTGGCTCGGTTGTGTTTTAAGCTAAAATAACTAAATATATATGTGAATAACAGCCCACATTTGTTAAATTGTTTGCTTAAGTTATTTAAAATATTCTCATGAGAAAAAAATAACCATGTTGACAGCATAGCACGTTCTCAGCTGTGCTAAAAATAGAATATCACATCACTGCCAACTTGGAAAATTGAGGAAAAAAACTATTTTGTTTTTAATTTAAGTTCCTACTTTTGCTTACAAAAAAAAAAAAAAAACATCACTAAACTTTATCACAATTTATATTTTTTTGTCCCTTACAGACTCTGACAGTGTGCTGGTGCATGTCATCAAAAGTGAACATCCGGCTGCAATGCAACACGAGGAAGCAGCACGTGTACAAATGCCGCAGCTCATCCTGTGCATGCTATTGGCTTACATCGTGAAGCGGTATTTAATTAAAGCTTCACTAAGAAGCAAGACTCGCAGTTAGTATTAGAACGTGGGAGGAAAGTAGTTTAAGAATGCGAAGGATGAAATTAGTTTTTGATTGAAAGAAAAAATACATTTTGAAAATATGTTCGTTCCTAAGCAATAATTTCACATAAATCACTATTGAGTAGCGAGAAAGAAACGTAGTTGCAATAAAAAACTTATAAGATCCAGAGATAAGTAGAGAAAAAAAATAAAGCAATCATTTTTTATAAAAAACAAAAAACCCATTTTATAATCATAGCATATATGGGGCAAAAGTATTCAAAACATAGAACATTGAGTAAAATCAACATTTTCTAGGAAACCAGAAAACTAAAAGAGAAATAGATGTCAGAAATGATAATACGAATTATTGTAGATACATAGATGGTTAAGCTCATAAATATGATAAATGCAGAATTTTAAACGTTTAAGAAGGATGAATTTCTTCTTAAATATCAATACATCTCAGTAAAACAGACTAATTTTTATTTTAATTATTTCATTTAAAGCAATTTAAGATAAAGTAGATAATAACATGATGCTCTGAACAATGAACTAGGCTTATTTTTGCCAGAAGTAAATTCATCACATATTTGAGTTAACCATCTACAAATATTTAGTATTTAAGCTTTTTTAATAAAGTAAACTAAGCCAACATTTAATTATTGAAGGTCAAATAAAATTAAGTACTTTTTCAGATAGAAATAATTTTATTCTTGATTATTTTATTCTTGAAGCATTTTTTTATTTTTTGGACATGAATTTTGCAAAATGGTAGTATCATGAATACAAAATTCAAAGGAACGTGCTTAAATAACAATCCTTAGTTGGAACACTGAAAACCAATCATCTGCTAAATAATGTTGAATTGAATGTTGAAAACATCATTTGCCAGTACCTACAGTAAGACAACGACATAATTATATAATATTAATAAAGCACTTTGGCCAAAATAATGGCAAATCAATAAAGTGCACACATATTATTGCGGTAACATTGTAACGAACCTCCTGGGCGTTACTTTTAGGTTTTCCAGCTGAGGTATCCTCAGTGGCTGTCCAGGGTTCGGTATCAAGAAAAAGATGGAGGTTTTGTTTATTATTGAATCCTTTGATTCAATTTATTTAATTTTTAATAGTTTGCTTAAATTTAGTTATCCATAATATTATGTTTCTTGTTATCTTATTATTAGTTTACATGAGTTAATCCCTGTGGGGTTTTATATGTTATGTAACACTGGATGGTCGAAGCTTTTCGTGACCTTGAAATGTCGTTTAGTCTCGAGTACCAGTCGTTCGGTACAGTTGCTACTCGTTCTAGTAGGCTTGTCTTGCGTAATCGATATTACGGCTTTATGCTGCGGATCGGCTACTCGCTTTGGTAGGCTTATTTTGCGTATTGTGCTACGGCTTTATACGGCAGATCTGCTATTGTGGAGTCTTGTCGGCTGGCTCAGCTTGATAGCGTTCGGCGTGCAATGTTTCGAGAAGCAGTGGTCACAAAGAGAAGGAGCGGGTTTGGGCGCTGCGCTCGTATGGAGCACGAATGTGTGACACCGGAAAGAATTTATGTTATCCTGTCCTCCGGTGACACAAATAGGAAGATGGGGAAAGAGATAGCTGGCGGCTCGTGTAAAGTCAGGAGGATGTGAGGCTAACAAGAATTTATGTTATCCTGTCCGTTAGCAACACAATTAAGATAGAAGAAGGTAGGCAAGTCCGTGTAGGACGAGGAGTTCGTGGCACGAGAAAGAATTTATGTTATCCTGTCCTCTGGTGACACAATTGAGATATAAGGGATAGGTTTGTGCTCGTGCAGAGCGAAAGATGCGTGACACTAGAAAGGATTTATGTTATCCTGTCCTCTAGTGACACAATTCGAAAGGAAAATAGGAAGAAATAGTATTTAGGATGTGATTCGCTTAGCGACTGTCAACTTACTGCCTTCTTATATGTTGCTGTACCAGTATTTATTCACGCGGAATTTATGGGTTGTCTCCTTATAATTTCCAGTGGTTAAACTACCACTTCCTTTGGCATTCGAAGAAGAAACTTCCAGAATGGATGTCTGCACTCGGTGATGGTTACGGGAAAATATCACGCTCCTTTTAATGTACACCTGCTTCAGCTTGACGGTTTGAAGATTAGAACTCTCGAATATGCGTCTATTCTGCTTGTCGGGTTTTTTTTTATAAGACTCCTTATATGTACGTCTGTTCGGCTCGATGATTCAACTAAGACTTCTTGTTATACGTCTGTTGGGCTTGATGGTTCAAATAAGACTCTTGTTATACGTCTGTTGGGCTTGACGGTTTAAATAAGACTCTTGTTATACGTCTGTTCGGCTTGACGGTTGAAAATAGACTCCCCGTTGCATGGTTTTCTAGCAGCGCTTTCAGCTATTCACTCATGCTTGGTTTCGTGTGCAAAAAATAGCGTTCTGCTTATTACGTCTCAGTGTGTGTGTGTCTAACTTTAAGCTGTACCAATGCTTAGTGTTGTTTATTGTACTTCGCTTGCATTGGTGCCGTGTGCAAAAATAGCGTTTTGTTCACTATCAATTGCTGCATATATATTTATGCAGGCTTAATGTATTGTTGTTGTTCTAGCGGTCGCTTTGGTGGCGTGTTTCTTTTGTCGCTGTGTTGGTTCTCCCTTGCTGGCTTGAGTCGATATATTAAAATTATGACTGCTTCAGTGGTGCCGTGTGCAATTGAGTGAGTTTGCAAAATGTTCGTCGCATGTTGCGTTCGGTTGTCTGTCGTGGTTGCATGTTGCATGCCTGCATGTTCGTATATGTGTATGTATGTATTAATTAGTAATGTTTGAATTATGTCAAACATGTTGTCTTCGACTGTCCAGTGTTACAGCGTAACTTAATCTTACTATTTGTAAAAGGGCGCAGTACCTTTTGCTTAACATTATGCAGTAGCTAATCTTTTACCCTATTTGTATATATGAACTACTTAATATAGCAATTATATGAAAAGTTATCAAATGTTCAAAAAGAAATAGATGATTTATAAAATATAATTTATTCATAGTATAAATACTTGGCAGGTCTCGATTGGTGGTTGATTGTAGGATGTCTGGTGGCTAGGAGTGGGCGTCTAATTGTGAGGCCATATTTCCCTCGGAAATATGATCCTTACAACATTTATAACTAACATTCGTGCAGAGCTATTTGCTTAAGAGCAGCAAGCTGCCTGCAGTCTAAAACAAATAGTTGCATAAATTCACAGGAGCAAATTCACTTAACAAACCAGCACATATGAATGTTGTGTGACTAAAAGGCTGCATTTAATTTTTAACTGATGCCTGCAGCGATAGTTTGTTGCAAAGAGGAAAATGTTTGTTTTTATTGCATGCAGTGATAAAATACTATCTTCTTCTTCTTCTTCCTGTAAGGGTCCCCTCATTCCAGAAAATCTACAAATACCACAGCAACACTTGATTTATCATAAGAAAGGCCTTGAGGTATAGGTAAGTCGAAAATAATTATTAATCATTATTTTGAACATTGGTAGCGTTTTTACAAAAATCAACGTTTAAAGTTGAAAAAATGCTAAAAAGACTTAGGACACCAACTCGCTGCAATGTGAATGTAAAGTGTGATTTCCAAAGCGAAGTAGGGAAGTATGCCCGATTTACAGGCGTTTTTAATCGTACTACCAACTAGCAAATGGAAGATTGAAGCAAATTACGTAAGGGGGGGGGGGGGGGGGGGTGACTTACTTACTTACTTAGGTGGCCATAACAACCCGTTTCGGCCGACCTCATCAGCTCTCGCCAGGCGCCTCTGTTTTGCGCGCGCCTTCTCCAATCGGATACACCAAGTGCGGTTAGGGCTTCCTCAGCCTGGTCCATCCATCGGAGGCAAGGTCTCCCTCATCGTTGCTGAGACCAAGTATTCAAGTATTGGCCGCACTATGTACAGTATAAGGATGTAGTGACCCAAATATTCTTCAATTCATTTGGTCGCCTTTTTATAAAACCAAGCTGTTTGCTGGCTCTGGACAAAATTTTGTCATATTGCAAATTAAAGCGCATCTTGCAATCCAAGACTACTCCAAGATCCACTACATGATTGAGTCTTTTAAGCTCGGTACTATTGAGGTGGTAGGTATGTAGTGCCATGTTGTTCTTACGAGAAAAACTTATAACATTGCATTTATTGACATTAAGATACAGTTTATTTTGGATTCACCATTGCTCTAGAGACAACAATTTTGATTGTAAAAAATTTACATCTATCTCTGATTTGATTGCATAGTACATTGTGCCCAATTCCAATCCCAATGCCCAATTCCTACCTCTTATTTTTTGGCTGACGTACCATTAACATGTGCTAAGGAGGTGATAGACCTTGGCGTAATTTTTGATACAAAATTTTCGTTTGTAGGCCACTTAGATTATATTATACCTAAATCGTATGCATTATTGGCTTTTATGCTGCGGAATTGCGTAAATTTTCTGGATGCCTATACTTTCAAATCTATTTATGTCTCTATAGTTCGTTCTAAATTGCAATATGCTTCCTTCATATGGAGCCCGTTCTATGAGGTTCATATTTTAAGACTTGAGCGTGTTCAAAAATCGTTCGTTCGTTTTGCACTTAGGGAGCTAAATTTTGACGATCCTACTCCATCGTATTATTCGCGATGTTTACTTATACACTCTTACATACTTAAAATCTCTAAAAAATAGAAGAATGATTGCCTCGCTCTTATTCATCTTTGATCTTGTTTAGGGTAAAATTGATTGTCCATCATTGTTAGAATTAATAAATTTCAATGTCCGTTCTAGAATGTTAACAAGGTCTGATATTTTCTGTTTGGAAACATACAGAACAAATTATGCCATTAATTCACCAATCTATAGCGCCTTATCTAATTTCAATTTATTAGCATCTAAATGCAATGTTGATATTTCTGTACCTAAATTAGCTATGAAGCGATTATTGAATAGTAATTTTTAATGTTTCAATCTGTTTTTATTAATAAATTTTGGTTTATATAATTTGTTATGTAAAAAAATATTTTGAGTATGTTTTGCATAAATAATATTATAGCATTACTTTTATTTAAATCATTTCTAGATATTTTATGTAAAATGGTTTCGACATATTCTATTTTATATTAACGCAATACATTGTATAGTCTGTAAGAACTATGTTCATTGACTAAATAAATAAATAAATAAATTATATTTTGATTTTTCAATCATCTGCATACAAAAGGTGTGGGATATCGTTCAGGACTTCTGACAAGTCGGATATAAATATGTTAAAAGGAAGTGGACCAAGGTGGATGCCTTGCGGAACTCCTGAGCAGACTGCAATTTTTTTGACAGAATTTCTTGGAATTTAACATACTGGGATCTGCCGTCCAGATATGATTTTAGCCAACTTAGTATGGGTCCCGTAATACCGAATTTCTCTGATGTACATGTTAGCATGCTGTGATCAACTCTATCGAAGGCTTTACTGAAATCTGTATTAACAGCATCTATTTGGTGCCTTTTTCCATATTTATTAAAACATCCGATACCATGATCATGAGATTGGATGTTGTAGATCGTCCCTTACGGAAGCCGTGTTGCTGCTCATTTCAACGTGGGTTGATTATACTTGTAAGCTTATCAGAAATAATTTTTTTGAAAAAATTTTGGAATGGCTGATAAAATTGCTATGCCTCTATAATTTTCAACAGGCCTTTTATCACCACTCTTGTAAATTGGTGTTAGATGGGATGATTTCCAATATGAAGGAAATGTCCCACAAGACAGTGATTCGTTAAAAATTATGTATAATGACAGAAGTAGTTGGTCTAAACATCGCACCAGGAAGCTTGTAGGTATTAGGTCCGGTCCAGGTCCCTTAAACAAATCCAGTTATCTTATGGCATTAGAAATCTCTTCCTGCGTTAAATTTATACTATCCACCACAATAGTTGAGCTGGGAGGAGAGACTTCAAACTGGGTAGTAGATTGACAAAAGACCTCCTTAAAACGATCCACATATAAGTTGCTGATTTCGTGAGGGTTGGACGAATTTACATTGCATTTAAACATAGACGATGGATAGACGTTAGATTTAGATTTACCCTCGCCTCGAGCACTTTTTTCGCTGGAGCTTCGTCGTCCATACGATGGACATGACCCAGCCAGCGTAGTCGCTGCACAGTTATACGCCGAACTACGTCATCGTAGAGTTCATACAGCTTGTGGGTTATTCGGATGCGATAGTCATCGCCGACTCGAACAGGACCGAAGATTTTGCGAAGAACTTTTCTCTCGAACACCCCCAGAGCAGCTGCGTCAGTTTGCGAAACTACCCATGTCTCAGCGCCATAAAGCAGCACAGGTAGAACGAGCGTCTTGTAGAATGTTAGTTTTGTCGATCGAGAGAGGGCTCTGGAACTTAGTTACTTACAGAGCCAGGCTGACTTCGTTGTTGTTGTTGTTAATGGCTGTGCCAAGGTTTACAAACTCCTTGGAAGGAGTTATAACTTCTTCAAAATTATAGCTGCCGGATGAAACGTGGGAGTCTAAACGTCGCGGTCCCTTGTTTGTAGACAGCATATACTTTATTTTACCCTCATTTATCGTCAAACCCACTTTGGCTGATTCCTTTTCGATTGCGGTGAAAGCAGCGGTAACATCACTTTTGGTTCTGTCGACAATATCAATATCAACAGCGTACACAAGGAGCTGGACACATTTGTAAAAAATGGTGACATTACGTTGCACACCGGGCTTTCGTACGATCGCCTCCATGATGATGTTGAAGAGATTGCAAGACAGCCTTGTCTGAAACCTCTTTCGGTATTAAAGGTTTTGGAGAGGTCATTTCCTACCTTGACGGAGCTGCGTATGTTGCTCAACGGCTTTCTGCACAGTCTAATCAACTTTGCAGGTATACCGAACTCAGACATTGTTGCGTATAGGCAATCCCTTCTCGGGCTATCGAATGCAGCTTTAAAATCAACAAAGAAATTATGTGTCAATTTGATTTTCGTGAGTTTTTTCCAGGATTTGTCGTAGCGTGAAAATCTGATCTATGGTGGAATTCCAGGTCGAAGGCCACACTGATAAGAGGGGGAGGGGGGAGACTTCTTCATAATTTCGGGAATATGCAAAATAATTTTGAAGCGAAAACTTTTTTTGACGCGTTGAGCACTTTTTGGGACAGAGCAAAAATATAGATTCGCGATATCATCACGCTGTTAGCGATATAATTACGCTGTTAGGCAAACATGTTTGGTGAGCTTTTTATTATTAGCGAGGCGATTTCCAACCGGTTACCGAACCAATTACCGATTACCGAAGGGAGTACCAACCAATTACCGAACCAATTACCGAAGCGATTACCAACCGATTACCGATTACCGACTACCGAAGCGATTACCAGCCGATTACCGAACCAATTAGCCAAGCGATTACCAACCGATTTCCAACTACCAAATCAATTACTAACCGATTACCGAAGTGATTACTACCCAATTATCGATTAGGGGATGTTCATAAATTACGTCACATGTTTTTGGCCAACTCTAGACCCCCTTTCCCCCTATGTCACACTTCGTCACAAAGCAAAGCTTTAATTCCCCCCTTCTCTTCTTCCCCCGATGTCACGCCACACTTTTACTTTATTACATTTTTTTGATTTTTTTTTTATAATTTAGCAGTTTGTTATGTAAAAAGCATATATATATACTTATATTATATTATATACTTATATTATATACTTATATTTATTACAAGTTCTATTTTTATGGAAATAACATGCAACTTTCACGTTGTTCTGTTGTGTTTGAGCAACAATTTTATGAAAAAATTCACCATGTGTACAGAGCCAAACACAAATTAAAGCCTTTCTAACGTTAACAAGTACGTTACACATTATAATTTGGATATGCGACAATTTTGAATTGTTATGTCTGTTTCAGTTTTTTTATTGCTCTATGATGCTCACTTTGAACGTGAAGTTATAACAGCTATTTTTTGATGACTGCTTTAGAGTAAGAATTCACACTTCAGTTCAGCAAAAAAACTGTTTTTTGAAGCTGCTACAGTTGTTAAAGTTGTCTCAAATGCCTTTTATACCTTTGCTCGATTTATACACAGTTTCAGCTGTCTTTTGTTATAAAATTAAATCAATGCTTACAATGAAATTTAATTTTCATAATATTTAAAATTTTGAAAACTAAATTCAAAAATTTTTTGTGATGTAACGCACGACCTACCCCCCAGGTAACACTTCGTCGCAAATTTTCAACCCCCTCCCCTCCCCCTCTAAAGTGTCACGTAATTTATGAGCAACCCCTTAATTAAGCGATTACCAACTAATTACTGAACCAATTACCGATTACCGAAGCAATTACCAACCGATTACCGAACCATTTACCAATTATCAACCCATTACCGATTACCGAAGCAATTACCAACCGATAACAGTAGCAATAACCAACCAATTACCGAAGCGGTTAGCAACCAAATACTAACTGGTTACCGGAGTGATTACGAACCGATTACCGCAGCGATTACCAACCCATTACCGTTTACTGAAGCGATTGTCAACCGATTACCGAAGCGATAAACAACTGATTGCTAAAGCGATTACCAACCGATTATCGAAGCGATTACCAATCGATTACCGATTACCGAAGCGATTACCAATCGATTACCGATAACAGGAGCGATTACCAACCGATTATCGAAGTGATAACCAACCGATTATCAAAGCGAGTCCCGATTACTGAAGCGATTACCAATCGATTACCGATATTATAAGCATTTAAAAATAGCGTCAGATTTGCCAATTCTAGCTACTTCGGAAATCCATAACAGCTACGATATTTCACAGCGTTTCGTTTTCACGTGGGTCGGCAGTCCTCCACTGCCTCCTTTTTTTTTTTATTTTAAATGTATAACATGCTGAAAATTTATTGTCGAAAAGAAAAAGCGAAATATTGAATATTTACGGAGTTCTGGTCAAAAACGTACGAGTCCGTAACCGTCAATTTTCAGATAGTCGGAGCGCTTGGAGCTGAGCAATGCTTCTTTTGCAATAGATTGTAAATTATTTTGTTCCGTAATTCTGGCAAGGCTTATTATACTCTCAGTTTATTATTAAATTTCGGAAACGGCTATCATGGAAAAGTTGAGGCTTTAGTAGCCATTCTGGAGTTATTATATGCGAAGTTGCCTTGAACGAAAGTTAATTGCAAGAATCTCTAAGAACCGCAGTTAAAGCTGTTATGATCACAAAAAAATCACAAAAAAACCAATAATTTTTTTGAATCTTTCGAAAATAAGAGCTTTGTATACAGTTGTGATACATTCAGTATTGTGGCTACAACAACTTGTTTTCAATTTTTGCGTCCTAAAAAACTTCAATTTGGCTATTGTTCCATCAATATGGTTTTTACGCTTTCACTGTAGTTACTTAAACCAAAAAAAGAGAAATAACTTCATTTAAGTTTTGGCACGTTGCGATGTGCTTGCTAAAGTAAGTGAAAACAATCTTAAATTATGTTTTAATTTCATAAAACAAAGTGGATTCGGAAAAAACGCTGTAAGTACAAATAATATTTGGTAAGATAACAGTTAATCAGTTAAAATTAAAAAAAGTTTTGCTTTGTGGAGTTTTTGAACTTCTTTCATCGTCTCCACAATTCGGTAATCAAGGCCCAATTCCCGCACAATTGAAAGATTCAACAGCTTCGTGTGAGGTTGTCGAGCCTTCACTATTCGGCTGTAACAACTTTGTGTGAGGTTGTCACAACCTCATATATTAAATTTTTTGAGAGCCGTAATATTACGCATAGAAGTAGCGATGATTTGATAGCATCGTCAAATCCGTGAGTGTATATATCGCATTCTATCTACAAAACAGGCACAACTCAAAATGTACAAGTTTTTACTTTTTAATATTAAACTATTCGTAGTGATTAACTCTATCAACTATCATAATTGTTCACTTATTTTCATACCCTTTGATTAAAAAAAAAAAAAATTATTTTTCCTCTTTGTTGTGTCCATTGAAAAAAAAATGGTTTTTTGCCTCTCCTGAACCTTTTAAAATTTTTAGTTGTGCATCTTTTGTAGATAGGGTGCGATTTGTAGATGTATTTATAATATAGATATGGCTCGTGTACATAGCAAAAAGCTGTCGTTTTAGACAAAGACCCTGAAATTGAAGATCTTACTCCATTACTTGACGATGAAAACCTACAAGTTTAAAGACATCATGTGAAAAAATAATTTTCTTGGTGTCAAAACTGTTAATTTTTAACTTTTTTATTATTTAACAAGCTTATAAGAAAAATACTCCTTTCTTTCAGATAAGTGGACAAATTTTGACAGCTGCAGCAGTTGTTTCACATATACGTCGCAGCAGACTTGAAGCAGCAAAATTAAAATGTTTTTACACTTCAAAGATGTACGTAAAAGATAGGAAAATAAAAAATGATACAATTATGTTATCAACTTGAAAAAAATGTATTTAATACGAGAATGACTAATTTCAAAATGATTCATGAACATTGGACACTTAAAAATATAGTTTTTTTTTCTATTTATTTTTTTTTTTATTTTTAAATTCACATTTAAATGGCTGTACAAAATTAATTAACTGAATTTGGATAACAATACCGACACTGTGTTGTAGCTTGACTACTTTTTTTTTTTTTTAGTGTAGAAATTTGAAGCATAAATATATTAAAACGTCAAAATTACACTGAAAAGCGATGACTGCCTCTGGACATCCCAGCTGTTTAGAGGGTTAACAACGACTTGAAAATAATTAAAAAAAAAAACCAGAAAATAACTCAAAATTGATTAAAAACTTTGCCGGAAATTACTTAAAAATCATAATTATAAATGACCAGAAAATGACTAAAAAAAATATCAACTCTTCATGTACAGCGAGAAAAATGCTTATGCTAAATTGAAAAAAAACTAGTATAATTTTTAAGACGGCTTTGGCAGTTTTCAGCCACCCAAGTACTTTATCAAAACGCCTAAGTTTTGCATGTTGACTTGCCAATTTGTATTGGGTGATAAGTTAACCAAGTATTTGGTAATTTTTTATACACTACTTTAAAAAAAAAATTTAATTTCAAAAATATAACTTTTTTTCTGGTTTTGGTTTTTTTTTTTTGTTCCTTTTTTTTTTTTTTTTTGAAGCTGTCGCCTCTCGTTCTGTGATTTGCTTGACTGAAATCGGGGCAACAACACAAATTTTTCTTTTATTAACACCGTTTTTTTCTTAGAAATTAATGACTTCTCGACTTTTCTTGCTGCGTGACGTATATTATAACAAGAACATTAAATTAAATTAAATATCAAATACAAAAATTTTAACTTCGCATGCCGTTGAGATTCGAACCCACAAGAAACCGATACCACTGTTTATGAAGTAACTATACTACGCATTGAGCCAAACTCCTTCGTTACGCTGAGTGATTTATTCAATATTAATTACAACTGAAGCTATGCTGCAGCTATCAACAGAATACTGCGACATACTGCATCTGTTAACATATGTGAATCAAATATTTTCTTTTGGCAGGGTATCGAAGTATGTGCTTTGAAAGCAATGTATTAAACAATAAATTGCTTAGGTGAATTAACGTAGCAGCAGTTATGTCAGCAAACAGTAGCAAGGCTGCTTGGATCAGTTGGTAGAGCGATGGACTGGCACTAAAAGTTCCATGGTTCGGTTCCGCATGGCGGGCATAGAAATTTTTGTTTTCTTTTTTCTTTTCTTCTTGTTGATGAAATGTAATAAAATTTTCTGGTGTGAATATTAAAGTGTGTGTTTTTAATTTACTTTATGTTATTTTTGAATTTAAAAGTCGTTTTATTAAAAACAAAAAACCATTAAATTATCAAATCTATCCTTCTCAGCTATCAACAGCAACTATCAACAGAATACTGCGACATACTGCATCTGTTAACATATGTGAATCAAATATTTTTTGTTTGGCAAGGTATCGAAGTATGTTCTTTCAAAGCAATGTATTAAACAATAAATTGCTTAGGTTAATAAGCATAAGTTTATAATTCCCATACAATTCTCTTTACCCAAGCCGTCTTAGGTGAATTACCTATTTTGTTTTTTTTTCTCGGTGTAGATTCGCGTTTAGAGTACAATTTTTTTTTTGCAATGGAGTCTGTTTTGATCGGAAAACTAGAGGAAAATTACTGCTTTTATTATCTGTGGCCACAAGGAATAACGACTAAAATTAAAATATCGTAAAAAGCGATACAGTAGCCGCTCACTTATGTGAACTAATTCACACAGGCCTTGATCACTTTTGAGAATTGTTCATATATCAGAGGTTAAAGTAATATATATATATCGCTTGGCTCATATTTTATCAGATATACATAAAAACAGAATTATACTCGTAGTATTTAAGATCGAAGTATTGAGAAATAAAAACTGAAGAAAATCGTGTAAATTCATTTTGAAAAAAATTACTGATATTTGTCAGTTGAAGACTAAACAAAATATAAAATATAATTATATGAAAAGTATAATTGAACTGCTAACGACTGAAGAATTCTGTTAAATTTTTTGTACAATATTAGCTTTGAGTTTGTTTCTAATGCTTGCTATTTGGATTTCAAATGCCAACATATCCAAAACATTACAATTGCCTTCAGTCCAAATGAAATGAAAAGCAGCCAAAACTTAGAACTGCTTATAGTAGCTTTGCAAACCAATTGGATCTTCCTCCTCCTCGGACACAAACCCATCCCTCCGATCCTGCATATCCTCAATTGAACATTGAAACTCGCTGCCGAACTGACAGATAAGATTAGATAATTCAGCTGCAGGCGCGTGTTAGATTGCGTTACATAATCATATCCTGAAAATGTCTTTTAAGTGGGGACACAAGGTGCGAGCTGGATGAAAATTTGTTAAACTCTGATTCGTGAAATTTTCAAAAACTTAATTCCAAACCTATTTTTGAATTTTCACTGGAACAAAAACAAACAATCCTTTTCTTTTATTTCATTACTAAAAATTTTTACTTTTTTTATAATAAGCTAGTAAAAGCCGGTAAATTTTCTCTGATTTTGAACATGAAACCATTCAATTCATATAATTTCCTTAAGCCTTTAACATTTCTCCACTTTACGCAGTTTTTTTTTTTTTTTCATCAGTTCATAACAATTTTCTGTTGCAGTTACACTTTTTTTTATTTTTATTTATTACGCACACTGTCGATTTAACACATATTAAATTTGTTTGTTAATGCTGTGATCGTTTTGTAAAAAGCAATGAATTCTCCGAATCCGATTTGAATTTAAAACATTTAGCTTAATTTTAACTCACTGCTGAGGCAGTGCGAAAAATCGAAATTGAAAAAAAAATATTTGCCAAGGGCTTAAAGCTTTCACATTGTGAAAAACTTCGTTATACAGCAAGAATGATATATTAATCTTGGTTATACAGTGTCCCGTTATTAGAACAAAAAATACATAGTAAAAAGTAACAAAAGCTTAGCAGAACATAAGCAAAAAACTGCAAAAAAAAAATATATGTAATAATACTGTTCACATAATAGAGAGAAGTGCTGTTCACTCTTTAGAGCCTCGTGTACAAAAGATTGTCTGTGATATTTTGTTCACTATTTTGGAAGTTCACATTGACGTTCACATTGAAACATTGACGTAGTTCGACGCATGACTGTGCAGCGACTACGCTGGCTGGGTCATGGCGGAAATGGTGCTCGAGGCGACGGTAGCTGGGTAACGATGACGAGGGAGACCATGCCTCCGATGGATGGATCAGGCTGAGAACGCCCTAACCGCACTTGATGTATCCGATTGGAGAAGGCGCGCGCAAAGCAGAGGCGCCTGGCGAGAGCTGATGATGTCGGCTGAAACCCGGACACGGGTTGTTACGACCACCTAAGTAAGTAAGTATTTTGGAAGTTCATATATTTGAGTGTCTATATAACCGAGCGGCTACTGTATGTCATTTTCTTTATTGCCAATCTTTGGAAGGATGAAGAAATCCATTTTATACACAGAATAGATAACCACTTATGTCTGCACATATTTCGTTGGTTTAACGATTCGTATATTTTAGAAAAAAAGACGTAATTAGTCGAATTAACATATCGTTTTTTTACGATATTTTGAGCTTAGTCCTTAGTTCTTGTCGCCATCAAGATTGCCAGTTTTTTGGGAAAAGTCCCATTCGTGGTAATTTTTAATTCCCCTTGGGAATTTTTTTTTTTTTTTGGGAATTCCCATCGTAATTTTTAATTCAGCGTGGTATTTTTTAATTCGAGTGGGAATTCAGTTTGGTATTTTCTAATTCCCGTGGAAATTTGGGAATTTCTTTTTTTTTCATATGATTTTTTCACATTTATTAAGCAAAAAATTCATATGAAATCATTGCCATTATACGCATTAAACGCTCTGTTTACACCACGATTTTATGTCGTAAGTTACTTTTGTAAAATTCCTTAAACTTTTGTTGTTGCAAAATACGCTTCTCTAAATATATCGCTCTTATGCTATGAACATCATAAATACGGCGTTCATTGAATACCACTATTATATCTTTGGTTTTTTAGTTGTAAAGGGTTAGAGTAAACGAAGTGTTACGATCTTGTTCGTACGTTTTCATTTTCTTGTCACAAAATGCTTTCTGAACATCTCCGGATTTTCCGAAAATTTTGATTTATTGTGGTATTTATTAATGCGTATGGGATTTTTTTTTGGGATTTTTGGTGGTTTTTTTAAAAAGCGCGGTATTTTTGTGGTAATTTTTAATGATCGCGGGATTTTTTGTGATATTTTTTTAATTGCAGTGGGAATTTTTTTGTTTATTTTAACCGTGGTAATTTTGATGGTATTTAATTTATGGTACTGTGGGAAAAAGCTAATTTTCGTGGGAATTGTTCCGAATTTTGACTGGCAATCTTGGTCGCCACAGATATATATAGATATATATAAATTAACCCTACGGTCTATAACCACCTGGACGAACGGGAGTCCATAACCAGGGTACCCGGGTACCCTAGTGAAGTTTTTTCGTTTATATTCAAATAAAATAATATATATATGCACAGATTATTAGAAACGCTAAGTTTTTACATCTCAACTGTACAAATTTCATGTTTGTAAGATAAAATTGGTTTCTATGGGCATTTTCTACCTAAAAGGCACACAAAAGTAAACATAAACTGGTTTTATGTTTCTGTTTGTGTTTTTAGGTCGCAAATGTTGTGTTTGTATTTTTTGTGTTTTTTTGTTTGTGTTTTTAGGTAGCAAGTGTTCAGCTACGGTAGAAAAAGAATACATTTCAATGATTTCGTCAGTATAAGTTGAACAGTTGAACAGTGAAGTTGAAGAAAAATGAACCGCAAAATAGAATATTTAACTGAAAGACAATATAAGCGTTTGAGTGAAGAAGCCAGAACCAGATATATTGAGTCTATACTTGATAATATGACTGTGGATGACGACGCTTTAGAGCCAATTGAGGAAGAAGGAGAGGTATTTACGGGAGAAGTGCAAGACTCAGAAAGTGAAGACAATGACAACGAAATTCCAGCCGCTATTGACACGCCAGTGCAAATTGAGCAAGATGTATTTGAAGATGAAAGTGACAGCGAAACTGATATGGTTGAAGAAAATGCACCAACATCAAGCACAACAGAAAGTATGATTGCACGTAATGCTCCTCAATGGCAACCAACACCACCTGTTTGTCAACAAATAAGGAGTCACAACATCGTAAGAACTCGCAGTGGTCCATTACGAATGACGGAAAGTATGAATGGTATGCAATGCTTCAAGAGTTATTTTACAAAAGAAATGGTCGATATAATCGTGCGTCATACCAACAAAAAAGCCACTTCAACTTATGATGCCTACAATGCAGCAAACCCAACAAAGCGTCATTTGAAGTGGAAGGATACGACAGTGGCAGAAATATACGCATTCATTGGAATGCTGATAATGGCAGGCGCAAATCATTCCAATGATGAAAATCCAAGAGACTTATGGACGCAATTGTCTCATCCTCTATTCCGTGCAACAATGGGATTAAAACGCTTCTCGGATCTTATTTGTTTTATACGTTTTGATGACGCGAGAACAAGAAACGAGAGGCAGTGCAAAGACAAAGCTGCTCCAAAACGAGATATTTGGATAATGTTGAACGCCAATCTCGCAAAATATTATGTGCCTACAGAAAATTTAACAATCGACGAACAATTGTATCCGTACCGCGGCAGAACAAAATTTACCCAGTATATTCCATCGAAGCCTGCGAAATAAGGGATCAAGGTATGGTGGATATGCGATGCTAAAAATTCAATATATACTGGCAAACAAGACAGTGGTCGCGAAATCGGTGTAGGCGAAAGAATAGTCAGAGATTTGGTTGGGACATACCACAATAGCGGACGTAATATCACCATGGATCATTTTTTTACGACGCTGCCACTGGCAAAGCAGCTGATATCCGTCAAACTTAGCATTGTTGGAACACTGCGGCGAAACAAAGCCTATATACCAACAGAAATGAAAGACGATAAGAGTTGGAACGTTGGGATAAGCAAATTTGGTTTCCACGAGAAGGTGACTATGGGTTCATTCAAACAGAGGAAAACAAATTCCGTAATATTGTTGTCGACTGTGCATGATGATGCAACTGTAGAAGAAAATGGCAAACCAGAAATCATCAATTTTTATAACAAAACGAAAGGTGGCGTGGATGTTATGGACCAGACGCTTCGGGAGTATACCACACAGAGGCACACAAAAAGGTGGCCTTTGTCGTTTTTCTACAATATGCTCGATGTTAGTGCTTTCGCGGCATACACTATATTTTATGGTAATAACAGAACTGTTCCATATCAAACAACACGGAGAAAACGCTTTTTGCGTAAACTTGCTGGAGATTTGTGTGAGCCAATAATAGAAGAAAGAGTAGCCAATCGCCAAATAACGCGCCACTTTTCCACCAAAACAGCAATTGAGTGCTTTTTAGGAAGACCAGTGGAGACAGTAACCTATACCGAGCAACCATCTACTTCTAAGGCCGCTTCTACTGACAGCAGGAAGCCAATAACAGGATGCTGCTATTTGTGCGCTTCTTTGCCAGACAACAGGAGAAGAAAGACGAGAAAAGTCTGCAACGTTTGCAAGAAACCAGTTTGCGATCAACATACTCAAACAATATCAAAATGTTTTCCATGTTTCAACAATGACTCAACATAAGACATCAAATATTAGAAATAAGTTAAAAATAATAAAATATAAATAATTTAACTAAAAAGCAATTACAGTTCATTTTTTACACATCAATAAACATTTTGAAACAAAATAAAAATAAAACAAACGTTTTTTCTTTGAAATATAAGGTAATTTGCACTAAGGTACCCCGGTGCCCGGTACCCTGGTTATGGACCCCTGTATGCAAAAACACTAAACTCATGTTTTAGTAAATATATTTAACCAAATTTGATAAACTTTTTTCTAGTCTCTAAGTTTAGCCGAAATCTCTGATGATCCGGAGTTTCATGTTGATATCTTCAATAATAAAGGAACAGCAGCATTTTAAAGTTCAAAAAAGTACCCGGGTACCCGGCTATGGACCGTAGGGTTAAAAAAAATCTATAATTTTATCGTATAAACTATATCTGTCGATAGCAAAAATATCTATGACACACCTTTCATACGGCAAAAGTTACCGTATGCCGTTTGTGTTGAGTACTAACTACGCAAACGTTACAAACAGTGCTGTAAATTTTCCTGCCGAACTGTGCAGAAGATAATGTTTGTATTACATTTACGATCCATAATTTATTATGATATAGTAGAGAAAATCGATCCACTATGATTTTTACGATCATAGTGTAGTGTATATGTTTGCGTTCATGTAGATGTTTGTGTTCGTGTGCACAAAAATTTTTTTTTTTTTTTTTTTATTATAAGTTTTTATTTGCAATCTGTTACAGAACATTAAGCAAATTATATAAACAAAAAAAATTAAACTTAACATATTTTACTGTGTACCAATGTACACAATAAACCTACGTACAAAATAATTTACATAATGCAAGTTATAACAATAATTAATGAAAGCTTATTCATAAAAATTATATAATTTAAAATTTCATTATAGTTAAAGCCTAAATGGCAGATCTAATATATGCAATCTCTTAAGTCTTCTTACATCTTCACTTTCATCTAGCAGACTAATCGCTAATGGATTTGGATGGATACTAAGTCTTTCAAGATATCTATTACTAAAATTTTTAATTTCTTCTTTTACTGTAGGAATATTGAGATCTCTATGCAAAACATTATTTGTTACAAACCAAGGTGCATTAGTAATTAGCCTTAATGTTTTTGACTGGAATCGTTGCAGAATTTCTATATTTGAGTTAGATGCAGTGCCCCAAAGTTGTATTCCATAAGTCCACACTGGTTTGAGGATTGCTTTGTATATAATCAGTTTGTTATTTAGATTCAATTCGGATTTTGGACCAAGAAGCCAATACATTTTTTTTGATTTAATATTTAACTGTTGTTTCTTTGCTTTAATATGGTCTTTCCATGTTAACCTTCTATCTAAATGGAGTCCTAAGTACTTTACTTTGTTAGCTTTTGGAATTTGAGTTCCGTATAAATGCACGCCATGACAATCCCCTCTTCTCATCGAGAATGTTACGTGCGCTGATTTTTCAGTATTAATATTTATTTTCCATTTTTGTAACCAGCTTTGTAACTTGTCTAGTTCAGTTTGTATGAGGTTAGAAGCATCAGATGGTGAGTGCATCGAAGCTATTAACGCTGTATCATCAGCATATGTAGCGATTGTGACATTTTCAGTAGTTGGCATATCTGAAGTAAAAATTGTATATAGTGTTGGGCCAAGGACGCTTCCTTGTGGTACTCCTGCACGTATTTTACAGATATGGGAACGTTCTTGGTCAATTTTTACATAAAAACATCTATCGCTCAAGTATGATTTTAGTATTAAATAGAAATTAGCTGGAAGTAAAGATTTTAATTTAAACAGTAATCCTTGGTGCCAAACTTTATCGAATGCTTGTTTCACGTCTAGAAACACAGCTGAGCAAAACTTTTTGTTTTCCAGTGTATCAGTTACAATGTTTATAATACGATGGCATTGCTCGGGTGTGCCATGTTGTGTACGAAATCCAAACTGATATTCGGGTATAATGTTATACATTTCCAGAACTGGTTTCATTCTTCCTAAAAATATTCTTTCGAATATTTTTGAGAATGTTGCCAGTAGACTTATTGGTCTATACGACGTTAGAATATTTTCGGGCTTGTTTGGCTTAGGAATCATGATTATCTCGGCGCATTTCCATTGTGTCGGGAAATGGCATAATCTCAAAATAGAATTGAATATTAGCGTTAGAAATATAATTCCTTTGTTGGGCAAACACTTAGCTACTTTGGTATCAATTTTGTCAAAACCAGGAGATTTCCCTTTACCAAGTTTGGCTATTTCAGCTTTGACTTCTCTGGGCGTAATGTGCCTTATTGGCAAATCCATTTGACACGGAACATCTAAAAATCTGCAGACATCAGAGTCACTGCTGAAACTAGTTGAAGAAAAAGGTGTAAATTGCTGCTCTAAATGAGTTGCAAATGCGATTGTTTTACTTTTAGATGATCTGCACCACTTATTGTCAGCATCTTTTAAGGGTATATTTCTTTTAGCAGGGCGTTTTAGGTACTTAGTTGCATTCCATAGGCAATGATCGTCATTTTTTGTGACATCTAGATTTCTTAAATATTTAGCAGTTCTTTCATTCTTTAATTCATACAACCGACTTTTTAGGTAGTTAGCGGCTTGATTAAAATTACGTTTATCAACCGGGCTTCTGCTAAGCATCCACACTCGTCTTAGCCTTCTTTTAATACGAATGAGATTCCTAATTTCTGCAGTTAAAAACAGTCTATTAGGCATTCTTGTAGAATTATTAGCATCCGGGGTGGATAAAAGTGCTGCTTCATGAATTAAGTTAGTAAACATTTCTACAGTATCATCCAACTCTTGGTTTTTCGTTATTGTGACATTTAGATTTATGTTTTTTTCCATCCAATATTCAAAAGAACGAATATCAGTTTTTTTGGTAATAATTTGAGAAGCCTTTGAGACCAAACGCAGTTGGGCGTGATAGTTTATTATCAGAGCTGAGTGGTCCGAACTGAGATCATCAGTATCCGTAATATCGAGGCTGTTGCAGGGCATGCCAGAAAAAACAATAAAATCCAGTAAATCTGGAATTTTGGAGGGATCAGTAGGCCAATATGTTGGTCTGCCAGTTGACAACGTTTTGTAGTGTTTCTTCTGAATACATTTATATAACTCTCGACCTTTAGGGTTAACAAGTCTCGAGCCCCACCATGGATGCTTAGCATTAAAATCCCCGCCAACTATAAATCGGGCACCCAATTGTTTAAAAAAATCTTCGTAATCCCTACACGATATGCTATGTCTTGGTGGAAAATAAATAGCGTAAATTGAAATGTCACCGGAATCAGTTTTTAATTTAACTCCAGCAGCTTGTAAATGTGCACAAATAACTTCTTGAAGCATGTCATATTTGATCGAAGATTTTATTAGAACTGCAGAGCCAGCATGCGCTCTGTTGTCTGGATGGTTAGCAGATATTAAGTCATATCCATGTATTTTGAAATGTGATCTTGATGTAAAATGTGTTTCAGATATCAATAGAATGTCTATAAAATTCATTTTCAAAAATATTTCAGTCTCTTGGGTATGATTGGAAAGCCCGTTGGCATTCCAAACAGCTATTCTTACATCTGTTAGTTGCATAACTTGTTCACAATAACAGACATCATATTGAGTAAAGTGTTAGTTAATTCTATTTGTTTGTTTAGCATAATTTCTATTTTTTTAAAAATATGGTTTTCACCTTCATTGGACACACCTTTTGTTACATCAGCGTACGAGAAGCCAGTAGTATTTGTTGGATTATTTTGCTGGAGTGGTTCTGAATTTGTCAACAAAAACGGATTTCCATGTTGGACAGTTGGTTTTATCTTGTTTGTCTTCTTTTGCATAAGCTCTTGATAAATTTGACAGCCTTTATAATTCGCTGTGTGGTTCTGTAAACAATGAACACATCGAGGAAGAGACGTGGTGGTATTCATTTTGCATTCTGCAGTAGGATGATCAAGTGCGCATTTAACACACCTAAAAGGCTTCTTACAATAAGCCCGCGTGTGCCCAAATTCTTGGCACCGATAGCACTGCACAAGATCATTAGTTTTACGTGGAGGTTCAACACTAACAACGGCATTATTTATGTAACGAATATCGTAAATTTTTTTATTATTTGTATTTGGATCGAGATCTACATAAAACATGGAAATAGGTTCCTTGGTAATGCCACTTTTAATGTTGTAAATATTTCTAACACTGTGACCTTGTGATGTGAGTTCAGATTTAATGTCTTCTACGGGAGTGGAGTGATGAAGACCCTTAACTATAACTCTATATGCACGTTCTTGTCTTATTTGATACGTATGGAAACTAGTTTTACGGTTTTCTAAATATTTCACTAACTTTCTATATGATTCTACATTATTTATCATAAGCTTAACTTCACAATTTCGTAAGGATTTATAATAAAAATCATTTTTAGAAATAATTGAACAAAAATTACTTATCATATTATTAATGTTACTGACATTAGGTATAAATATAGGTGGTGGTTTTATACCATCTGTTTGATTGTTGTTATTCTCTGCTGTTGGTTCATTACAATTGTCGAGAATGGCAAATCTGTTTCCATTCGAGGTGCCAGCAATAGTGTCAGAAATGAATCGGCGTTTTGAGTTGTTTCCAATAGATGGAAGAGATCGTTTCTTCGGATTTATTGTTTGCCAAGTATATATGTCGTTGCTTTCATCAACATTCATTTCATTATCTGTTGCATTTGTTCTATCATCAGCATCATCATCGTCACCTGCTTCACTCATAATGCTGCTGTTGTTGCTTTTTTTTTTTTTTTTTTTTTTTTAGTTTTTTTATGCCAAGTTTTATGACTTTATTTGTCCAAAGTTTTATGACTTTGTTTGTCACTGGTGAAAAAACCGTTTGACTAGCTAAGCTTTGTTATTGTTCTAATTTTTGCTTATTTTACAAAAGAATTACACTTGTTCACACATCCGATTGCGATTGCGGTTAGTACAGAAGATAATGTTTGTATTACATTTACGATCCATAATTTATTATGATATAGTAGAGAAAACCGATCCACTATGATTTTTACGATCATAGTGTAGTGTATATGTTTGCGTTCATGTAGATGTTTGTGTTCGTGTGCACAAAAATTTACGCTACAAAATCCAGAGTCATGTCATCTACGGTACATTAAAATAGAGCATCGTTTATTTTCCTTCACTGCTATGCATGCAACATTACTGTAGCTCAATGAATTTCATCCGCTTATGTTTTCGTATACTCAATGAAGACACATTAAGCACTCGGGCACACATTGTTGTAACTGTAATGCAATATTCTGCTGCTTGCTAGAGGTACCCACAATTTTCATTTGATTAACCGCAACAAATTTTCACTTGAATTTGAGTGATTTTCCATTAAGAATTTCCAAACAATTTGTTACTTATATTTACCATGCAGTGTATGGGCTTGCATAAAACATTACATTACGTTATATTAAGCAATGCTACATAATAGAACGTAATGTAAGGCAATGTTATGTTCAGCAATTTGTAAGCCAGAAGTGGCTTCCATTATATTTAACATATTTCATGAGATGCTAAACAATCGTTTGTGTTTCTAAGTGTGAGTAAATAAGTGAGTGTGCGTGAGAAACTATGCTAAATTGTCAAAATTGTAGATGCACAAAGTTCATCAATGCAGATTTTGTGCTAATATGTTGGTATGTATAATGAATGATTATATGAATATTGAGGAGGCATGCAAATGTATTGCCTGACAAAAGAGTAACATGTAGAATAAACAAACATACTTACAACTACAAATATGCGTCGGCTAGCGTTCGGTTAATAGTAATGTTGATCAAGTTCACAGCAAGTGTCAATCTGTGGTTTTTGTGGCAAACAGTCCTTAAGCATATTTTGAACACAGAGAAACACACACACATACACTCGCACACACACAAACATGCACTCGAGAGCAGCGAGCCTGGCGATATCACGCAGCGGTATGAGTGCCTGACCAGCAGTAGAAACAGATTCACTTCAATTGACTACTTCGGGTCAATCGTATTATTCCAAAAAACTACTCAAAAAATATGCAATCCCAAGATATATTTAACTTAAATATATATATATATACATATTTATATATATTTTTTATGACGCATGTAGAAACGCTATTTTATGAATTTCAGTAGCAGAGAGAAAAAACAACAAACATAACATAGCATACTTTTGGCATCTGTTTTACTTAACATATGTAGTACTTATAATACTACCCTGTAGGAAAATCAACTAATTTAAAAGTAGTTGATAAAGTAGTTTTTTGTCAACCACAACTAGTTGATATTCTGACTTTTTCCCATAGAACGAACTAACATCTTTTGTATGGTGATGTCCGCTAAATAAGTCAATTGACTTTCGTCTGCATATATTTTTAACTACTTGTTAAATTAGTTAAATTTTAATTAGTTTTTAACTACTTTAAAATAACCAATTGAAAACTATTACTGATGGCTTAAAGTTAATATTTGATGAAATAACATGGTTAAATATATATAAACTTGTAATCTAATAAAAATTTGCAATTAAAACATGTCAAAATCAGAGTAGTTGCCGCCTTAATATAATTCAAAGTAGTTCATATACTGGTTTATTTTAAATTAGTTTCTTAGTTAGTTGTTTTTAAAAACAAGTTAGTTTGTTCCTATAGGGTAATGAAGCAAGCATACACACAAACACTAAAGATATGTTGAAAATAAAAGTCAAGGCACAACCAAATAAAAAAATCTTAACTTACGAAATTTTTTCCGCTTGGATTGTAATGTAAAATTTTAACATAATCAAATTCAAAGTTCAAAATGATTGCTTCGCTGTTGTTGGACCTGTACTGTCTCAGTATGGGTTAGGCTTTTTAACATAACTGTGTGTGTGTGTGTGTGTGTGTGTGTGTGTGTGTGTGTGTGCTTTAACGAAGAATCTGGCATGCGGAAAATAGTTGACTTGACAACATGCAGGGCAATTTAAGGTAACATGTTATTTTTATGCTTAGTTAAATGTTTATTGTGCTCAAATTTGGCAGACATCAGAATTATTTGCAAATTGTTTGCAAAACTTGTCACAAACTTATTGTGCCGCATTTGTCCGAAGCATATACTTATAGTGGCTGATGTAACTTCCGGTACTATGGCTGCCAATTTTTAAATTATGCCTATATGATGGTCTGTCATGTATTAAAAAAAAAAAGTGAATATGAATTTAAGAAATATAGGAAATTGTAAGGTGAAGCAGAAAAAGTAAACATTTATATTTACACATGTGAACAACAAAAAGTGAATAAGCATTAATGTTGACATACGAATTATTATCCCTCCATAAAATAAAACAAATTTCATCTAGAAAAAAAAATTGACATAAATATGTGTGAACCTCGACAGAAAACAGTGGTACCACAAGGAATACTTGGTGGTCGTTCAAAAAAGCGGGTTTTAAGGGTTGAAATTTTTCTTTATATATTTACTTCTGAGATAGGTACTGACTTTAGAAACGAATTTAGAAACAGTTCGACAGAGAATAAACTGTATAATGGTGATGCAAATGAAATAAAATTTATTAATTAATAAGATTTTGTTTGTCAAGTTATGTTTATTTTATAGTAAAATTGCACAAAATTTAAAAAAAAATATATTAAAATTTTTGGATTTGAATTTATGATTTTAGGAAAATGTCTCAATATACAGGGTGTCCCACAATTGAGTGCAACTATTTACGGAGCTGAAAGGCTTTGTCGAGCTGAGGAAAAAATCGTGTGGTCAATGAAATCACCATTCTAACGGTATATCAACAAACCCCACCAACTTAACCGTTACCGAGCTGTGATCTTGTGAAGATGAAATCAATCGGTTGAAACTACAAAATTTCAACTTTGAGTGCAAATTTCTCAGAACTTTGCGTTATAAATGAAATTTTTTTTTTTTAAATCATTTTTGTAATTTATTTCATTTTCTTTTCAATGACACCAAAAACATAAACATATCTTTAAAAACACAAAAGTTGGATGTACTAAAATAATGATACTTATTTGAAAATAATGATAAATAATGACATTGCAATTAGTTATGCACTAGATAATATCATTGTTTTCTAATAAGTATAATTTTTTTAGTACAGCCAACTTTTTTATTTTTAAAGCTATGTTTATGTTTTTGGTGTCATTGAAAACCAAATTGAATAAATTACAAAATTAGTTTTAAAAAAAAATTCATTTATTACGCGAAATTCTGAGAAATTTGCACTCAAAGTTGAAATTTGTTAGTTAAAACCGATGGATTCCATCTTCACACGCGCACAGCTAAGTAACGGTTAAATCGTTGGGGTTTGTTGATATACCCTTAGAAAGGTGATTTTATTTAAATAAGAGCAGGGCGAAATTATGGGTAGGTTGGACATCTTATTTTTTTTCAAAAATTGTGTTTTATACCTAGTCGAGCCATAACTTCTGTTATAACCTAACTATTTTGCAATTTGTATTTTTTAATTTAAAGATAATCTTTCTAAGAAAACAAACAAATTATTCAAAATTATTGCCTTTTGCTGTGATGCACGGTTCCTTAAATGATCTGGCCATTGGGCTATAGCGCCACGTACGTATAGTTTCCATTGGTATTGATGACGCTGCTGCAATTAGCGCTTGCTTAAAAGTTTCCAAATTTCGGTGGCGAACTTTACAAGCTATACCCTGACCATAATTTGTAATCAAGAGGATTTAAGTCTGGGCTTCCTGAGTGCCAATCAGCAGAGATAAAAGCTGGAATATTCGGGCGCAACCCCTCTTGCGTAGTTTTAGCTTTATGAGCTGGTGCAGAGTCTTGTTGAAAGACCCAGAGTTCTCCATTGAAGAGTTCAGTTGTTAAATTTTTCACAACATCCTCCAAGACATCTTGTTGGTACACTTTCGCTCCAGTTTTTACACCTTTTTCACAAAAATGCAGATATGTGACGCTTTTGCACGATACTCTCCACCAAACCATGACGTATGCAGGATAATGGCCTCTCCGAACCCTAGAAACTGTATTATTTACTTTCTGCGTTGTTCTAGCATAGACTTTGTGATTTTGTTTGTTAAAAACTTTCTCCACCGTAAACATTATTTCATCAGAAAAAGTATATTTTCACTTCTTGCTTCTTTCCAATCTTACTTAAAAGATGACCAGTGCTCCTGCTTTCATATGCAGGTCATCGCAAATTAGTCGGGACATCGATCTGGTAGACATGTTCATCTCTTTAGCCATAATTTCTGCTTCCTTAAGGGATTTCGACGTATTCACTCGCGTACTACTTTTATGGCTCCAGTCGTACGAATAACACGCGGACCTCCACTTCTGGCCATGTCTTCTACTTGAGATGATTCTAAACACCGCTTTATGGTACGATACACAAACATTCTGGATATGTTGAGTTTTTCTAACAACGTGAATATCTGACTCGCACTATTTCCACAAGTATGTTCCATATTAATGCTCCATATTAATGCGTTGAAATTCTAAACCAAACTGACATAAATTTAACTTGCAATGAAATAATTTAATAACAAAAACTATAAGGGGATTTTTTAATTTGAACTTTCAATGCCTACTGCTTTGAAAGGCTTGTAACAGAACTTATGGCAGTACTAGCTAGAAAGTGTTTCAAATTATTTGATATTTAGAATGCTGTATATCATAAGGGACTCCGTCAAAAGGTTTAAACATATTTTAAGAAACAGTCCAACTTATGGCCAATACACAATCCAAGACCATCACTTAAAGAAGATGAGAGGAACTAAAACTTAATAGTTAAACAGCAGCTCTATTTGACTCAGAGAGTAGAACTTCCGTCGTAACATCGAGAGGTATAGCACTACGAATTGAAATCCTTTTAAAATAACAATTCTGTTGTTTTTATACGATACTGCTGAGTGCGGTGAATTTTTTCGTTGTTTATTGTTATTGAAACCTTTCGTTACATCGGTTTTATTTCCAAAAAATTCGCTGTGTTATTGCGTACGTGGCTACGGAAGTTTCACTTCAAGAATATTTTATTAATTATTTTGCTTCATACAGTTGAGAATTTCATTGATGACTATATTCAAAGTTTGCCTATGACAATTAGGTCCTAAGTAGTTTTGTGCCTGGCTGGTATGCAATAGAACCCAGGCTCGAACCGTGTCTGAGGCCACCACCTTTTTTTCAATGTAATAAGCCAATATATGAAAATAAACATACCTCAATGGTTTCCGAAATTTATTCATCAATCAATCGTCAATGCTTTGCTTTTCCCTTTTAAATTTACCCTCTCTCACGTTGATGCCTGCATCTGTCATTCACAAATGCAATACTTGATCGTCAATTCTTGACGAGTGTAAGCCGCGACTATGAAATCTTCGAACTAAATCTATGAACTAACATTGCTTTTTTCAAACAGTCATCATTATTGGTGGTAATTATTTTTGAGTTTATATCTTTGTTCGATGTAAAAGTTAACGTTGTGACTTCTATAGAAAAAATTTAAATGTAAAAATTAACTCCAACGACCAAAAAACGTTTCATGGAAAAACGCTAAAGCGTTTTTATCAAGCGTGTGAAGGTGAAAGTCGCTAAACTCGTTTTCACCCACACTTTATATACACAAGCTGAAGATTCTTATTTTTGTCTGATTTTTTATTTGCTCAAGTCGAGATTTCCTTTTAAGTTATTTAATTTAAATATAAATAAGCCACTACATACACTACATTGCAATAAATAATAGCTGAGGATAGTACAATACGTTTAGTCAGACATAGTACTGTAACTACTATAAGTAGCTAAGTAAGCAGCAGCCAACCTAGTCAATTTCACCCAGATGGCAACACTAGGCTAAGGTGAAAAGCAGTCATGTCAAAAACAGCGAAACAGCTGAAGCGTAAGCTCACCACATAATGACTGTGCAAGCAAGCTGGGGTGACTTAGACAACGAGCAGCAAATAAAAATGTATTCACGCGACAGCGGCCAAACTGTTAAGTCATACATAATTAATTAGCTCCTACAAACCTTTTCCCATACATTAAGCCATAGTGGATAACGATTCTTTCCTAAGTCCTATCTACGCGTCAAGCCATAGTAGATGACGATCTATTTTCCTAAGACCTGCCTACGTGTCAAGCCATAGTGGATGACGATTCATTTTCCTAAGACCTGCCTACGTGTCAAGCCATAGTGGATGACGATTCATTTTCCTAAGACCTGCCCATGCGTCAAGCCATAGTGGATGACGATTCATTTTCCTAAGACCTGCCTACGCGTCAGGCCATAGTGGATGACGATTTATTTTCCTAAGACCTGCCTACGTGTCAAGCCATAGTGGATGACGATCTATTTTCCTAAGACCTGCCTACGCGTCAAGCCATAGTGGATGACGATTTATTTTCCTAAGTCCTGCCTACGCGTCAAGCCATAGTGGATGACGATTTATTTTCCTAAGACCTGCCTACGCGTCAAGCCAAAGTGGATGACCATTCAATTTCCTAAGACCTGCCTACGCGTCAAGCCATAGTGGATGACGATTTATTTTCCTAAGACCTGCCTACGCGTCAAGCCAAAGTGGATGACCATTCAATTTCCTAAGACCTGCCTACGTGTCAAGCCATAGTGGATGACGATTTATTTTCCTAAGACCTGCCTACGCGTCAAGCCAAAGTGGATGACCATTCAATTTCCTAAGACCTGCCTACGCGTCAAGCCATAGTGGATGACGATTTATTTTCCTAAGACCTGCCTACGCGTCAAGCCAAAGTGGATGACCATTCAATTTCCTAAGACCTGCCTAGGCGTCAAGCCATAGTGGATGACGATTTATTTTCCTAAGACCTGCCTACGCGTCAAGCCGTAGTGGATGACGATTCATTTTCCTAAGACCTGCCTACGCGTCAAGCCATAGTGGATGACGATTTATTTTCCTAAGACCTGCCTACGCGTCAAGCCAAAGTGGATGACCATTCAATTTCCTAAGACCTGCCTACGCGTCAAGCCATAGTGGATGACGATTTATTTTCCTTAGACGTGCCTACGTGCCAAGCCATAGTGGATGACGATTCATTTTCCTAAGACCTGCCTACGCGTCAAGCCATAGTGGATGACGATTCAAATTCCTAAGACCTGCCTAAGCGCCAAGCCATAGTGGATGACGATTTATTTTCCTAAGTCCTGCCTACGCGTCAAGCCATAGTGGATGACGATTTATTTTCCTAAGACCTGCCTACGCGTCAAGCCAAAGTGGATGACCATTCAATTTCCTAAGACCTGCCTACGCGTCAAGCCATAGTGGATGACGATTTATTTTCCTAAGACCTGCCTACGCGTCAAGCCAAAGTGGATGACCATTCAATTTCCTAAGACCTGCCTACGCGTCCAGCCATAGTGGATGACGATTTATTTTCCTAAGACCTGCCTACGCGTCAAGCCAAAGTGGATGACCATTCAATTTCCTAAGACCTGCCTACGCGTCAAGCCATAGTGGATGACCATTCAATTTCTTAAGACGTGCCTACGCGTCAAGCCATAGTGGATGACGATTTATTTTCCTAAGACCTGCCTACGCGTCAAGCCAAAGTGGATGACCATTCAATTTCCTAAGACCTGCCTACGCGTCAAGCCATAGTGGATGACGATTTATTTTCCTAAGACCTGCCTACGCGTCAAGCCAAAGTGGATGACCATTCAATTTCCTAAGACCTGCCTACGCGTCAAGCCATAGTGGATGACGATTTATTTTCCTAAGACCTGCCTACGCGTCAAGCCATAGTGGATGACGATTTATTTTCCTAAGACATGCCTACGTGCCAAGCCATAGTGGATGACGATTCATTTTCCTAAGACCTGCCTACGCGTCAAGCCATAGTGGATGACGATTTATTTTCCTAAGACATGCCTACGTGCCAAGCCATAGTGGATGACGATTCATTTTCCTAAGACCTGCCTACGTGTCAAGCCATAGTGGATGACGATCTATTTTCCTAAGACCTGCCTACGTGTCAAGCCATAGTGGATGACGATCTATTTTCCTAAGACCTGCCTACGCGTCAAGCCAAAGTGGATGACCATTCAATTTCCTAAGACCTGCCTACGCGTCAAGCCATAGTGGATGACGATTTATTTTCCTAAGACCTGCCTACGCGTCAAGCCAAAGTGGATGACCATTCAATTTCCTAACACCTGCCTACGCGTCAAGCCATAGTGGATGACGATTCAAATTCCTAAGACCTGCCTACGCGTCAAGCCATAGTGGATGACGATTCATTTTCCTAAGACCTGCCTACGCGTCAAGCCATAGTGGATGACGATTTATTTTCCTAAGACCTGCCTACGCGTCAAGCCAAAGTGGATGACCATTCAATTTCCTAAGACCTGCCTACGCGTCAAGCCATAGTGGATGACGATTCAAATTCCTAAGACCTGCCTAAGCGCCAAGCCATAGTGGATGACGATTCATTTTCCTAAGACCTGCCTACGCGTCAAGCCATAGTGGATGACGATTTATTTTCCTAAGACCTGCCTACGTGTCAAGCCATAGTGGATGACGATCTATTTTCCTAAGACCTGCCTACGCGTCAAGCCAAAGTGGATGACCATTCAATTTCCTAAGACCTGCCTACGCGTCAAGCCATAGTGGATGACGATTCAAATTCCTAAGACCTGCCTAAGCGCCAAGCCATAGTGGATGACGATTCATTTTCCTAAGACCTGCCTACGTGTCAAGCCATAGTGGATGACGATCTATTTTCCTAAGACCTGCCTACGCGTCAAGCCATAGTGGATGACGTTTTATTTTCCTAAGACCTGCCTACGCGTCAAGCCAAAGTGGATGACCATTCAATTTCCTAAGACCTGCCTACGCGTCAAGCCATAGTGGATGACGATTTATTTTCCTAAGACCTGCCTACGCGTCAAGCCAAAGTGGATGACCATTCAATTTCCTAAGACCTGCCTACGCGTCAAGCCATAGTGGATGACGATTTATTTTCCTAAGACCTGCCTACGCGTCAAGCCAAAGTGGATGACCATTCAATTTCCTAAGACCTGCCTACGCGTCAAGCCAAAGTGGATGACCATTCAATTTCCTAAGACCTGCCTACGCGTCAAGCCATAGTGGATGACGATTTATTTTCCTAAGACCTGCCTACGCGTCAAGCCAAAGTGGACGACCATTCAATTTCCTAAGACCTGCCTACGCGTCAAGCCATAGTGGATGACGATTTATTTTCCTAAGACCTGCCTACGCGTCAAGCCAAAGAGGATGACCATTAAATTTCCTAAGACCTGCCTACGCGTCAAGCCATAGTGGATGACGATTTATTTTCCTAAGACCTGCCTACGCGTCAAGCCAAAGTGGATGACCATTCAATTTCCTAAGACCTGCCTACGCGTCAAGCCAAAGTGGATGACCATTCAATTTCCTAAGACCTGCCTACGCGTCAAGCCATAGTGGATGACGATTTATTTTCCTAAGACCTGCCTACGTGTCAAGCCAAAGTGGATGACCATTCAATTTCCTAAGACCTGCCTACGCGTCAAGCCATAGTGGATGACGATTTATTTTCCTAAGACCTGCCTACGCGTCAAGCCAAAGTGGATGACCATTCAATTTCCTAAGACCTGCCTACGCGTCAAGCCATAGTGGATGACGATTTATTTTCCTAAGACCTGCCTACGCGTCAAGCCAAAGTGGATGACCATTCAATTTCCTAAGACCTGCCTACGCGTCAAGCCATAGTGGATGACGATTTATTTTCCTAAGACCTGCCTACGCGTCAAGCCAAAGTGGATGACCATTCAATTTCCTAAGACCTGCCTACGCGTCAAGCCAAAGTGGATGACCATTCAATTTCCTAAGACCTGCCTACGCGTCAAGCCAAAGTGGATGACCATTCAATTTCCTAAGACCTGCCTACGCGTCAAGCCAAAGTGGATGACCATTCAATTTCCTAAGACCTGCCTACGCGTCAAGCCATAGTGGATGACGATTTATTTTCCTAAGACCTGCCTACGTGTCAAGCCATAGTGGATGACGATTTATTTTCCTAAGACCTGCCTACGCGTCAAGCCAAAGTGGATGACCATTCAATTTCCTAAGACCTGCCTACGCGTCAAGCCAAAGTGGATGACCATTCAAATTCCTAAGACCTGCCTACGCGTCAAGCCATAGTGGATGACGATTTATTTTCCTAAGACCTGCCTACGTGTCAAGCCATAGTGGATGACGATCTATTTTCCTAAGACCTGCCTACGCGTCAAGCCATAGTGGATGACGATTTATTTTCCTAAGACCTGCCTACGCGTCAAGCCAAAGTGGATGACCATTCAATTTCCTAAGACCTGCCTACGCGTCAAGCCATAGTGGATGACGATTTATTTTCCTAAGACCTGCCTACGCGTCAAGCTAAAGTGGATGACCATTCAATTTCCTAAGACCTGCCTACGCGTCAAGCCATAGTGGATGACGATTTATTTTCCTAAGACCTGCCTACGCGTCAAGCCAAAGTGGATGACCATTCAATTTCCTAAGACCTGCCTACGCGTCAAGCCAAAGTGGATGACCATTCAATTTCCTAAGACCTGCCTACGCGTCAAGCCATAGTGGATGACGATTTATTTTCCTAAGACCTGCCGACGTGTCAAGCCATAGTGGATGACGAACTATTTTCCTAAGACCTGCCTACGCGTCAAGCCATAGTGGATGACGATTTATTTTCCTAAGACCTGCCTACGCGTCAAGCCAAAGTGGATGACCATTCAATTTCCTAAGACCTGCCTACGCGTCAAGCCATAGTGGATGACGATTTATTTTCCTAAGACCTGCCTACGCGTCAAGCCAAAGTGGATGACCATTCAATTTCCTAAGACCTGCCTACGCGTCAAGCCATAGTGGATGACGATTTATTTTCCTAAGACCTGCCTACGCGTCAAGCCAAAGTGGATGACCATTCAATTTCCTAAGACCTGCCTACGCGTCAAGCCAAAGTGGATGACCATTCAATTTCCTAAGACCTGCCTACGCGTCAAGCCATAGTGGATGACGATTTATTTTCCTAAGACCTGCCTACGTGTCAAGCCATAGTGGATGACGATCTATTTTCCTAAGACCTGCCTACGCGTCAAGCCATAGTGGATGACGATTTATTTTCCTAAGACCTGCCTACGCGTCAAGCCAAAGTGGATGACCATTCAATTTCCTAAGACCTGCCTACGCGTCAAGCCATAGTGGATGACGATTTATTTTCCTAAGACCTGCCTACGCGTCAAGCCAAAGTGGATGACCATTCAATTTCCTAAGACCTGCCTACGCGTCAAGCCATAGTGGATGACGATTTATTTTCCTAAGACCTGCCTACGCGTCAAGCCATAGTGGATGACGATTTATTTTCCTAAGACCTGCCTACGCGTCAAGCCAAAGTGGATGACCATTCAATTTCCTAAGACCTGCCTACGCGTCAAGCCAAAGTGGATGACCATTCAATTTCCTAAGACCTGCCTACGCGTCAAGCCATAGTGGATGACGATTTATTTTCCTAAGACCTGCCGACGCGTCAAGCCATAGTGGATGACGATTTATTTTCCTAAGACCTGCCTACGCGTCAAGCCAAAGTGGATGACCATTCAATTTCCTAAGACCTGCCTACGCGTCAAGCCATAGTGGATGACGATTTATTTTCCTAAGACCTGCCTACGCGTCAAGCCATAGTGGATGACCATTCAATTTCCTAAGACCTGCCTACGCGTCAAGCCATAGTGGATGACGATTTATTTTCCTAAGACCTGCCTACGCGTCAAGCCAAAGTGGATGACCATTCAATTTCCTAAGACCTGCCTACGCGTCAAGCCATAGTGGATGACGATTTATTTTCCTAAGACCTGCCGACGCGTCAAGCCATAGTGGATGACGATTTATTTTCCTAAGACCTGCCTACGCGTCAAGCCAAAGTGGATGACCATTCAATTTCCTAAGACCTGCCTACGCGTCAAGCCATAGTGGATGACGATTTATTTTCCTAAGACCTGCCTACGCGTCAAGCCAAAGTGGATGACCATTCAATTTCCTAAGACCTGCCTACGCGTCAAGCCATAGTGGATGACGATTTATTTTCCTAAGACCTGCCTACGCGTCAAGCCAAAGTGGATGACCATTCAATTTCCTAAGACCTGCCTACGCGTCAAGCCATAGTGGATGACGATTTATTTTCCTAAGACCTGCCTACGCGTCAAGCCAAAGTGGATGACCATTCAATTTCCTAAGACCTGCCTACGCGTCAAGCCATAGTGGATGACGATTTATTTTCCTAAGACCTGCCTACGCGTCAAGCCAAAGTGGATGACCATTCAATTTCCTAAGACCTGCCTACGCGTCAAGCCATAGTGGATGACGATTTATTTTCCTAAGACCTGCCTACGCGTCAAGCCAAAGTGGATGACCATTCAATTTCCTAAGACCTGCCTACGCGTCAAGCCATAGTGGATGACGATTTATTTTCCTAAGACCTGCCTACGCGTCAAGCCAAAGTGGATGACCATTCAATTTCCTAAGACCTGCCTACGCGTCAAGCCAAAGTGGATGACCATTCAATTTCCTAAGACCTGCCTACGCGTCAAGCCATAGTGGATGACGATTTATTTTCCTAAGACCTGCCGACGCGTCAAGCCATAGTGGATGACGATTTATTTTCCTAAGACCTGCCTACGCGTCAAGCCAAAGTGGATGACCATTCATTTTCCTAAGACCTGCCTACGCGTCAAGCCATAGTGGATGACGATTTATTTTCCTAAGACCTGCCTACGCGTCAAGCCAAAGTGGATGACCATTCAATTTCCTAAGACCTGCCTACGCGTCAAGCCATAGTGGATGACGATTTATTTTCCTAAGACCTGCCTACGCGTCAAGCCAAAGTGGATGACCATTCAATTTCCTAAGACCTGCCTACGCGTCAAGCCATAGTGGATGACGATTTATTTTCCTAAGACCTGCCGACGCGTCAAGCCATAGTGGATGACGATTTATTTTCCTAAGACCTGCCTACGCGTCAAGCCAAAGTGGATGACCATTCAATTTCCTAAGACCTGCCTACGCGTCAAGCCATAGTGGATGACGATTTATTTTCCTAAGACCTGCCTACGCGTCAAGCCAAAGTGGATGACCATTCAATTTCCTAAGACCTGCCTACGCGTCAAGCCATAGTGGATGACGATTTATTTTCCTAAGACCTGCCTACGCGTCAAGCCAAAGTGGATGACCATTCAATTTCCTAAGACCTGCCTACGCGTCAAGCCAAAGTGGATGACCATTCAATTTCCTATGACCTGCCTACGCGTCAAGCCATAGTGGATGACGATTTATTTTCCTAAGACCTGCCTACGTGTCAAGCCATAGTGGATGACGATTTATTTTCCTAAGTCCTGCCTACGCGTCAAGCCATAGTGGATGACGATCTATTTTCCTAAGACCTGCCTACGCGTCAAGCCAAAGTGGATGACCATTCAATTTCCTAAGACCTGCCTACGCGTCAAGCCATAGTGGATGACGATTTATTTTCCTGACCTGTCTACGCGTCAAGCCAAAGTGGATGACCATTCAATTTCCTAAGACCTGCCTACGTGTCAAGCCATAGTGGATGACGATTTATTTCCTAAGACCTGCCTACGCGTCAAGCCAAAGTGGATGACCATTCAATTTCCTAAGACCTGCCTACGCGTCAAGCCATAGTGGATGACGATTTATTTTCCTAAGACCTGCCTACGCGTCAAGCCAAAGTGGATGACCATTCAATTTCCTAAGACCTGCCTACGCGTCAAGCCATAGTGGATGACGATTCATTTTCCTAAGACCTGCCTACGCGTCAAGCCATAGTGGATGACGATTTATTTTTCTAAGACCTGCCTACGCGTCAAGCCAAAGTGGATGACCATTCAATTTCCTAAGACCTGCCTACGCGTCAAGCCATAGTGGATGACGATTTATTTTCCTAAGACGTGCCTACGTGCCAAGCCATAGTGGATGACGATTCATTTTCCTAAGACCTGCCTACGCGTCAAGCCATAGTGGATGACGATTCAAATTCCTAAGACCTGCCTAAGCGCCAAGCCATAGTGGATGACGTTCTATTTTCCTTAGACCTGCCTACGCGTTAAGCCATAGTGGATGATGTATCCTTTCTAAGCCAACGTGCTAAGCTACAGTGGGTGACGATGCTGACAGCTAACAGGATATGCCACCGCGAAACTACGTCTACGACAGGATAATTCTAAGTGGAAATTTTCATTAAGGAACTTTACCATAAGTAAATAACATTATCAGCCCTATTCTGTGTACTTGATAAATTCACCATATTGAATATTTATCAATAATTGAATATTTATCAAGATTTCATATTCTGTCACCAAAAAAAAAGCTTCTTCATTGACAAATTTGTCAATATCTCATTTGCTATTGACAAATAGCTTTACTTTATTGTTGCTTCAAATTTACACAATTGTGGGTGCTTTAGGTAAATATTAACCGTCAAATATTAAATATCAAGCGTCAAGCCAAAGTGGATGACCATTCAATTTCCTAAGACCTGCCTACGCGTCAAGCCATAGTGGATGACGATTTATTTTCCTAAGACCTGCCTACGCGTCAAGCCAAAGTGGATGACCATTCAATTTCCTAAGACCTGCCTACGCGTCAAGCCATAGTGGATGACGATTTATTTTCCTAAGTCCTGCCTACGCGTCAAGCCATAGTGGATGACGATTTATTTTCCTAAGACCTGCCTACGCGTCAAGCCAAAGTGGATGACCATTCAATTTCCTAAGACCTGCCTACGCGTCAAGCCATAGTGGATGACGATTTATTTTCCTAAGACCTGCCTACGCGTCAAGCCAAAGTGGATGACCATTCAATTTCCTAAGACCTGCCTACGCGTCAAGCCATAGCGGATGACGATTTATTTTCCTAAGACCTGCCTACGTGTCAAGCCATAGTGGATGACGATCTATTTTCCTAAGACCTGCCTACGCGTCAAGCCATAGTGGATGACGATTCAAATTCCTAAGACCTGCCTAAGCGCCAAGCCATAGTGGATGACGATTTATTTTCCTAAGACGTGCCTACGTGCCAAGCCATAGTGGATGACGATTCATTTTCCTAAGACCTGCCTACGCGTCAAGCCATAGTGGATGACGTTCTATTTTCCTAAGACCTGCCTGCGCGTTAAGCCATAGTGGATGATGTATCCTTTCTAAGCCAACGTGCTAAGCTACAGTGGGTGACGATGCTGACAGCTAACAGGATATGCCACCGCGAAACTACGTCTACGACAGGATAATTCTAAGTGCACATTTTCATTAAGGAACTTTACCATAAGTAAATAACATTATCAGCCCGATTCTGTGTACTTGATAAATTCTTGATAAATATCTCATTTGCTATTGACAAATAGCTTTACTTTATTGTTGCTTCAAATTTACACAATTGTGGGTGCTTTAGGTAAATATTAACGTAATAATTATTTATTTGATACACATTTATTAACTTTTGTGGAAATTTAGGAAAATGGAAGAAGAAGTCCTTTTGTTATTGCTGCTATTAGAGGATGAAGAAAAAAAGAAGGCGTAGATGTGAATTACGCAGATTACGGGATGCTAGTGATCCTTTTACCCTGTCTTAAGGAGAATTCACTAAGAATTTTTGCTTGACTCGAGTTCTTAGCCGTCAACTAATAGCAGATCTGCAGCCTCATGACGTTCAAACGCAATCTTCATGCCGTCTCATGACGTTGGCAACGTTTTACTTTTTTGGCCACGGATCGTACCAGAAATGTGTTGCTCCTCAAAGTTGGTCATGGGCTTAGAACATGGTCCTCCACCAGTAACTCGCTGGCTCATTTCGATGCGTCGTGCCCGTGTGCGCAACTGGCTTTTCCAAACCACCAAAGTCTGCGAAAAAAACACATAAGTTAATCGCACAACACAAGTAAGACACTGTCTGTTGCCCTTTTTTGCCTCTTATGGCGATAACAACAACTCGTCGAAAATAAATAGCACTTACTTCTTTCCACTTCGCTGCTGTCCGAGTTGGGCCTCGCAAGGCATTTAATTCATCCGCCAGCTCGTTCCAGAGCTTCTGCATTTGCTGCGACGACTTCGGCAAAAATTAACATAAAATTGCAGCTGCTCCGAAGTGGCACGATCATATTTCGGTTTGCTATAAGTTTGAGTTATTAATTTTACACAAATATTTAATAAAATCAAATAAACAAAAATACTTACTTAATAGGTGTATACATATTCGTAAAATTTTATGACATATTTTATAAAATCAGCTGTTAATAGAAGTTCACGGTTCAGGTGGTGAATTCCGAAAGCTTTTCATTTATCAAGTTTGTTGCAGAATACTAATAAAGCTTTGGCTTGATAAAATTCTTTACAAATTTTATTGATAAATTGCTTGTCAAGAAAACGCAGCACATGGGTGTAAAGTGAATTAAACAACAATAAATTAAGAATAAGTGATAAAATGAATGTTATAAAAATTTCTACTTTGAACAAAAAAGGAGGAATCGAAATTAACATATCGTGTAAGAAATTTTTGTGAACGTACGCTGGACACCGGCGAGTGATATCTCGGCTAAAAGGTTCATCACAAGCGTTACAATATTGTATTTAGTTATAGATAGGACACAAATATCGGTGTTTCTTGTATAACCTGATATGCAACAAAATTTAAACATCGAAATAATCATCTGATTTAGGATAATTCGCGAAGGTGTTGATTTTAGATGCCACCACAGAATTCTACTGAACTGCAAAGCCCTGATAAGCTACTACAAATTTAAAGGTAAAAATTTGAAAATTTTTTAATTTAAAGGTAAAAAGTATTTCTGCAAAAACATGATAAGCCATACAAATTTTAAAGCACGTTTAGAAACACCATGATTACAAAAAAGAAATACGCCTCGTTGGTTTTTTAAACTAATTCATCAGTAGTTAAAAGCTCCATAGTTATAGTTATAGTTAAAAGCTCCATTATCCTAAATGGAAAAACCACTATAAATTTAAAAAAAAAAATTTTCGTAAGTAAAAACATGATAAACCACATTAATTAAAATAAATATAGCTCAATGTTTTTTGATATATTTCCATTAGTGGTTAATAGGAAATCTTCGTCTATCCTACCGTCATCGCTTAGCCAATAAAATCTTGAAATTTGATATAACACGCAGTTAAATTCACCGTTTCTATTTGAAGGGTAGCTTTTGTATGTGGCTTATCGAGTTTTTTAGTAGAAAATTTTATGAAATATTTAATTGTAAAAAGATACTTATATATACATATAAGTTCGCAATTTCTGGAAAATAGTCCCTCACCTTTTCAGCAGGTGTTACTGTGGTACAATGTAGTAGAAATAACACAAAATACCAGTTTTTGATGTTATGTGGCTTATCATGTTTCTGCAATAAGCCCTTCAATTAATTTTTCTTTTCGGCCGTCATCTCTCCGCAGAGAATAAACCGAACTCAAACTTCACCAAGTAGTAGAAAGGTAGAATTTCCGTTTGAAAATCGAGAGATAGTGGATTTGAGTTGTACTACCAACAGAAAAACTCTTAGCATTGCAATTTTGTTGTTAAAACTTATTTAAAACTGAAGGCGCAGAATTTCTTTATACTTTGATTTTAAAGATTCTGAGCTTTCAACGCCTTATTTTTTTTCCAAAATAATGCTTTGCTGTAACAATTCAAAGCACGCAGTGCTGTATTTTTACATTTGAAATCTACTCTTTCGAGGTAGGACATTCAGTGCACTGCACGGGACTAGTTACACGAATTCTAGAAAAGTTGTATTTAATAAAAAGTAAATTATAAAGAAATAATATTATTAAAAAATAAATTAGTGAACAGCTAAAAGAAGCAAGAATTGAACTCTATCTTTTATTTTACACACATATTTGTATAGACTCAACTCTCTTTTTACACGGTAGATACCTACGTTCCTAAGTAAAAGGAATAAAAAAAGATTCGTGTAAAAAAATAAATCACATAAACCGATCAGATTTGAATACAGCATAAAAATTGGTGGTGAAAAAAAAATTTTTCATCATTGCATTCATAGATTGTTTTGTGTATATTTAGAGTATAACTTTTTGTATGAATATTGTTTATCAGAGCACATTTGTCACTTAATCTTAGTTTAATTTTCTTAATTCTTGAATTTTTTGGTTTGATTTATTTTGGATTTTTCAGCAAATTTTTTATATGAATTCTTAAAACTTGTTTAGTTGTAGTGTTCAATTATTTTCAAAAATGAAAAAAAAAAATAAAAAATTTAAATGCTTTTAATCTCGATTTTTTTTTTATTTTTTCACATATTAATTTAATTTAAACACATTCAATTTAAAAAATGCCAAAGTTCAAAACAATTTAATTGTTCATATTTCATATGAAAATTTGATAGCATGTTTAAAAAAATGTGTCTAAATCTCCGTACAAATCACTATGTAAAGTATTTTTGAACATATTTTATTTTTTCAACTGAGAAGTCTTCGAAAAAGTCATATTTAGATAAAAGCTGATTTAGACTTTACACTGGACCAAATTTTTCCCAGTTGTAGTAACTTTTCCTTAGTTAGAATTCTTCACTTTTCTAAAAAATACGCGCTTTTTTCGTTAGTGGGTTTACATTAAAAAAGCCCCATGATCTGCAGCTACCTCAAAAACTTAAACTTAGACAATTAGAAGAACCTTTGATCATTACATTCTCTGTTGTCATATTTATGTCATAGCACTTTACCAAATGTGGCTAAAGTATCCGAAAACCAAAGATTTCTAAAAATTTTAAATTTAAGTAAATTCTAAAGTTTTTCTATTACATAACCCATCATTTTTTTGTACTTGACTCCTTCTATTTTTAGGTATCTTTCATGCAATTTTCAGACCAACATTTAGGTTTCCACTCAAAAACTTCATTCATTTACTCATTCATATATTTTATGTTTTTTTTTTTCCCACACTTAAAACTTTTACTCCAAAAACATATTATTTATATGGCTTATTTAACTACTTAATAAGTGGTGCTGAGTCAGTCTGCCCATATTTTTTATCATTTTGCATAATTTATATATAAAAATAATACAGTTGCTTGAAATTATTAAAATCTTCATAAAAAACATTCAGCTGCTACCTGGTAACCAAGTTATTCATTCATCCATCCATCCATTCATGCTTAAAATCAAAACACGCAGACATTACTTGGAGTTAAGATACCAACGAATACGTGGAGGCTGCCAGATTGTGCAAATGAAAATCGCAAAAAAAAAAACAACTGATGCGTGCTGTCAGCAGACTAAAAAAATATGCTATATTTAAGAAGCAACATAAAGTTATTAATGCAAAAAAAAAAAAAATTTACTTAAATTGCTAAAAAAATGGCAAGGATGAGCATGTGTATCCTGGTAGCACTTGCAAGTTATGTTCAAAATGTGCTTGGAATGGATTTTCATGATTTTTTTTTTGTTTTTTCTTTATTTTTTTTTTTTTTTATTATATGAAGATAAGCGAACTTAATGTGAGTTGTTATTTTTGGGATTCTTGTTGTTGTTTCTTTTATGTTTTTATTATTGATATTATAGTCTTTAAGTTATAAAGTTGCGGCAGAGTATATATGTAGAAGTGCATGGATATTATTTCACCCAATGAACCACTAGCAAAAGTTTTACACAGGGTGAAAGTTGGCGAACGTATATAGGCATATAATTTTTCTATAAATTTTCCTATTAAGATTTTGATTTTTTTTGTGTTGTAATAACTATGTTTATTCCACAAAAACTAAATTTTTCTCTTAAGGCAAGGTTCTAGTAGAAACGTGACGTAATTTTAGGATATATTTTTCTTTTTTGAACATAAATCTTTTTTGGGAAAAATCTTTTGTAGCACTTATTAGTGTATATTTCAAGAACGTTATGCAATTTTTTTGAAGAAAAATAATCTCGCTGATCAAAGCCGTACGCTTGTGCACTGTACACTCTACAGTTCTGCCAAGTGATCTGAAACGGTAAAAATCAAAAGAATTATTAACCTAGATGAAATTTGAGGGGCCTTGTTTGTTTTCTTACACTTACATCTAATCAGCTATTCCAACAGCATACAGGGTCCCTTCCGAGAGTTTCTTTCCGAGAGTTTCTCCTCCGCTGACTTCACACGCCGGTCGTCAGTCTACGCAGCGAAGTTTACGCAGTTGGTTCCGATGACGATTCCTAATGTTATTAATTATTAATATTTATTAATATGGGTGAATAGTCTTCATTAAAGATGCCGGAAGATATATACTTCCCTATTAAGGAGGGTCGAAAAAAAAACACTTTTTTCCACACTCATATTCTGGGAGCTGAATTAAAAAAAAAAAAAAGAATTAAAAAAAAAAAAAAAACGAAATGACCATCTCAGCCCTTGAAAGGACTTTGACCGGGCTTTTTATGATCAATTGTGTTGTGTGTGATGTAAAATGTTTGCACACAAATGATGGAGAACTGGACCTACATGTTTTACGCCGACTCCGAACGGCTTATGTTCTCAAGAAGCTTTTCATGGCAGTTTTTACACTCTGAGGTTTGCCATTGTCTGCAGAGAGGTGACGGCCGAACAGAAAAATTAATTCAATTAAAAAAATTTTCTGTGTCAGATGGAGGATTCGAACCTGGGTTCTCTGGCGTAAGAGTCACACACTCTACCCACTACGCCACGGCCGCCACTGAATTCAAGTAGATCTTAAATACAAAAGGATATAAAAATCGGTGGAACCGTCTGCCAGCGGTTTTGATTTAAAAAATAGACAAGCTAAACAATAGAATAGCTAAGACACCAAAGCTCTGAATAGGAAAATTGTTAGATTCGAGATATTTTTTATTACAACAGTGTTCAGAATTCTGTCCGCTATAAATGTGTTATTTGTAGGTAAATTTTAGAAAATTTAGTATTGTTCAATAATACTCGATGTAATATTGATGTAAATAAAAAAAAAAAAAAAAATCAAAATAGTGACCTCAATAAGAGTTAATATGTTGGTTTTCCCCGCAATAAGCTTTTGTTATTCTTAATGCATATTGTGTTATTTTTTGTTGCTTTATTCGCTACCTTCGATACAAGCTGTCGAAAATAGTTTATATCAGCCGTAGCTGAACTTCTAGAGGGGTCAAATATATGAGCTGGTCCTATTATTTTTTATCTTTCAATATTTCTTCCCAACACACCTACCCCCTATCTGCCACCCTTCTTTGGGTCACCATACAAAAAACACAAAAGCTGTCGAAAATGGCTTATATCGGCCGTAGCTGAACTCCTAGAGCGATCAAACATATGAGTAGGTCCTATTATTTTCTGTCTTTTAACATTTCTTCGGAACACACCTACCTCCTATCTACCACCCTTCTTTGGGTCCAAATACAAAAACATCTATTCTCTACGAACGAACGAATAATAAAAATATTCGCTAAATATTCAGGGTATGAACACTGATATTTTTGTTATTTTTTATTGCTTTATTTGCTACCTGCTGATGTAAGTAAAGCATCGTGCTCTTATTCTCTTCGTTTCTTATATCTGAATAAAACAAAGAGAGTGTATGCGCGGGTATGAGCAAAGCAGAAAAAGTATTGAGGAAATTTTTTATTCTATAGCAAGAGAATATATTCAGGGAGGCGAAAAATCATACTCATGCAGGGCTCTATTTAAGACACACAAATAGGGGAATCTATCTGTACTCCATTTGCAATATTTTTTAGGGCAGACTGAAACACGTATTTGACTTCAGTTTTACTTACATTGGACAGCTAAATATGTGTTAGAAACCCATAAAAAATGGTTAATTTTTACCTATATTGCTTCTTAATAAGCAAATATCAAAATGATCAAAATACTTATCATTGATGAGTTCAAATGATTTTCCGCTCATATAAAGAGCACATCATTTGTAGAACACGAGGGATGACAGCAGTGACAATGTTCTCACAACGATGAGCGCTCTTTTTACACGGACGAATAAACAATACAAATGTTTGAGTAGTTTATGCGAGAGCGTAGCGTTCAACGAATTGTTTTGAAAAGACTATTCAATGCTTCTGTTTTTATAAATGGTAACTAGAAAGAGCGAGAGCGAATTTTGATTGCTCTACGTACTCTGCTCATAACTGTTTGTTGCCGTTGATGTATTGTATAATGCAGATTGCCGTTACACCCGATTACTTTCATAAATTTATTGAAATACAATAGCTTCAGTGGGAAGTATATGAAAGTACAATTTATGTTGCAGATAAAGCTGCTATCAGTAACTTGAAATACGTAATATATTATATCACAGATCAGGCCCGTAGAAAAAGGGGGGGAGGGATTTTAGGTGTTCAAACCCCCCCTTAGGGTCTAGAAAGTATAAAGAATTAACACAAATGAGACTATTTAATTCTAAATGTAATTTTTTTTTTTAGATAAACTGTCATAATGATGTTAATTTTCTTGAAAACTTCACTTAATTATTGAAAAATTTTTGTGGCCAAGTGAAAGATTAATTTTGCCTATAAGAGTCATAATCATTGTATTGGAATTCATCTCCAAGGATTTGATATATTAAAAATCAGTTTCAATGCTCAAGTCTCTCATATCCAGTTATATGTATATATGAAAGTTATATCTAGTACGAATATAATTATGTAAATTGAAGAAAATTAGCTTGACATTTTTTATGCCATATCTACCCAGCAAACCATAATTGACGACTATGTCGAAATTCCGAGCAATTCGTCACTATTTTGAGCTGTCTTAAAGAAATCATTACAATTTCGCTACGCAAATATCGGAACAGTATCACTGTTTATACGAATTTATATAAAATTTTGTTATGCGACAGCTTGTACGACATATTTAAATGCTAAAAGAGTAAAATTTCCTTTCTTTCGAACTGTCTGAACGAAATCGTAACTTTTTCGTAAAATGTTCGTTAGGACTCGGTACGAAACCATTACGATACTTCGTTACGAAGTCGTGTCAAGCCCTTCATACGATTTTCCTTAAGATTTTGCAACGAAATCCAATTTTGTTACGAAATCGTAAAGAATATCGTATGAAGCGGTTGACACGACTTCGTAACGATTTCGTAACGAGTCTTAACGAAAATGTTTCGAAAAAGTTACGATTTCGTTCAGCCAGTTCGAAAGAGAGAAAAGTTTACTCTGTTTGCATTTCAATATGTTTTACAAACAGTCGCATAACGAAACTCTTTATAAATTCGTTTAAAAGTGAAACTGTTCGATATTTGCGTAACGAAATTGTAACGATTTCTTTAAGACAGTTTGAAATAGTTATGAATTCGTCGGAATTTCGACAAAGTCGTCAACTATGGTTTGCTGAGTAAACTTATTAGACCCAAAACTTTTGAAAAAGCATTCATTTGAGTGCTGAACTTGAACTTGGCACAAAAATTTAGCCCTGTGCGAAGCCTTTTCCAAATAACAGGTTTCGGAAAATCAACTTAAATCTAAATATGAAAAAATTTTTGTAAAACATTTTATACAGTCCAATTATATAGTGATTTGATGATTTTTTAATCATGTTGCCAAATTTTCATAAAAAAAATTAACAATTGCAGTTTTTTAAGCATCAGCATTTTAAAAATGTTTATTTTTACTATATTAAAAAATTAAATAAAAATTTAGAAGTTCAAAAAATTTTGTTTTTAGTGTTTTTAATATGCAAATAATTTAAATATAAATCCACAACCAATTAAATTCTTAAATATTCAAAAAAGGTTACTGATTCTTTTTATAAAAATTTATCTAGCAGAGTAATTATTTTAATATTAACATGTATTTATTTCATGCGATATATTATATAATAAATTGGTTATAAGATATTGGTGCTGTGCAAAAACCAGTATTCGAATTACGGTTTTTGAAAAATAGTCTGAATTGAAATTGAAATGTGACTTTATTGGAGTCGATTCCTCTAATCAAAAAATTTTAATAAAAAAAAATATATAGTAATTGTTATTGAAACTGAGTCATGAGAAAATGAAACTGTTAAATTTTTAAAGATCTTCAAATATTTTCTTTTGAATTTATTTAAATTGACGAAATCGTTTTCGAGAACAGTCATATTTTAGCCATAATGATAACTCGAACTAGGGTTCACACAGGTTCAAATAGTTGTACACAAGCTGGGGATCAACAAAAGCGTAAGATAGCCAAAAAGAAACCAAATCTAAAGACTAAAATTTTTTTCTCACTTTTGTATGGAATGTCCATAAAAGTAGTGAATACAGCTTCACCAGCTGAACTTATTAAAAAATGTTTGCATTTTTCATAGCTGATTTTAATAAACTGCAAGGAATCTAACCTATTTTTACCGTTCACATTAATATTGTTGAATTAGTAAAATTTTGTCACAGACATTTTTACGGCTTGTGCTAGTTTTCGGCATAGAACTTTTTAAAAGAAATTAAAAATTCTCAATTTGGACCATTTTTCAACAAACTATAGGCAAAAATCAAAACACTTAGTACTCAAAATTGATTTGTAAAAAAAAAAATTAAATAAACAAAAAAGTGCGTGCGTTGAGTTGAGTTGACGTGTTTTTGATCGCTCCATTAATTTCTGCAGTTAAAAGTAAATAACTTGAAGAAAACTAATAATATAATTACAGCGCGGAGCAGTTCTATAAAGAATCCTAAATTATACCAACAACAGAGTTTAAAACAATCAAAACCATTGAATAAACAATTAGAGTGAATAGCAATAATATTAATTATATACTCGTATAACATAATCATTTTCGTGGGAAAAAAACAAACGAAGAGAAAATATGAGCACAAGAGCAAAAGTTGCGCTTAAACCAGTCTCCGGCATCTTCTAACGGAGGGCCAGCATCCCAGTTTGCTGAATCATCTGTGAGCGGCTTTCTGCAGCAGTCGCAGCGCGAAACTGAGAAACAGATGGAGAAACAGAAGCAGTGCATAATAGCTGAGCTACGGTCGGCATTGAAAACCTCGGAGAACCGAGTCATGGAAAAATTAGGTGAAGCAACAGCCGAAATTATGAATATTAAAGCCTCGCTGTTGTCATTCGAAAAACGAAATTCGGCCGTTGAGAAAGTGTGTGGGGAATTTAAAGTAATTCAGTCTGAAATGAAAGACTTTTGAAATAAGACTTTGAGCGAAATGACTGACTGTGTTTCAAAAATCGAGACTGGTCTCTCGGACGTGGACAATTTGCTAAGCAGGAAAATGTAGCTGTTTCTTGTGATCTGAGATTGCATGGTATTCCTTATATGGACGGTGAAAATTTAATGTCCGTTTTCCATAATATATGTAACTCCATTGCCATCACACCACCCAACATCAAAAGTATTTTCCGTGTACGTGCTAACAGAAACGCTAACAGAAACACTACTGATGGCATTATAATAATTAAATTGGCTATTACATACGATAAAAATTTCGTTTTGAGATCTGTGGCCAAATTTAGAAAAGCTATTCGATGTTCTCTGCGCTTGCATCATGTCGGGATGAATTCTGATGTTCCAATATATTTGATTGAGAGTCTTACTAAAGCTAATTATGATTTACTTCAGAAGGCTATAGGGTTAAAAAAGAGACAACAATTAACGGCAGCTTTTACTCTGCGGGGTCTTGTTTATGTTAAGCTCACCGAAGCCGAAGCTGCAAGATGCATTGGTTGCATGGCTGAATTGCAAGAGATCATCGCAAATCAAGCGACGGCTGAGCATGAGAACAACAACCACAATATGGACTCTAATGGTGCTTGTTTTTTTCGTGCTGCTGTGGGCGCACAATGACTTACGACGGCTCTCTCCACAATTTAAGCGTACCATATATATTAGGCTGACCATATGTTTTAGGCTGACCATAAGTATATGTTTATTTCAAATGTTTAATTTTTGTCTTTTTTTTTTAATTTTTTATTTCATTTTTATATGTATTTGTATTATAACAAAGAACTTTATAAAAATTGCACGGGGTGGGAAATATTACATTGAACATGAACTTTTTAAATAGCACAAATAGTAGTTCCACAGACAACACATATGCTTTAATTCGCGTGTTATGCAAACAAAGAAAAGGTGTCACATTAACGCACAAAGTCTTGTAAAGAAAATAGATGAGTTTAGATATATTTTTGAAAACTCTGATGTTCACGTTATATGTGTCTCAGAAACGTGGTTCGTTCCTGATATGCTGGATGACTTGTTTAAAGTAAACGGTTATAAAATATTCCGAGCTGATCGCCTGAGTCATGCCGGGGGTGCTGCTATTTATGTGAGAAGTGAAATTACGTGTAAATTAAATTGTAAATCTCAAATAGGTAGTTCTATTGAATATTTGTTCGTTGATGTTATTTCTGGCTCTGAAAAATTACTTGTTGGCTCCGTTTATAGGCCCAATCGTTATATCGACATGTCCTCATTTATAGAATCTGTTCAGTGTTTGTCCTTGTCTTATACGAACATCTTAATTGCTGGTGACTTCAATAGTAACCTTTTGTCTGAAGATAATTTTATAAATGAGGTTATTTCTTTAGGCTTATACTCTGCTAACATGATGTACCCTACACATTTTACTAGTACTGCTAATACTTTACTTGACCTTTTCTTATTGAATGACGTATCCAAACTTTTATTTTATAATCAACTTTCTTGTGCTAATTTTTCTAAACATGACTTAATTTTCTTAACATATGATTTTCAATTGTGCAATAAACCGACTAGTTTTAGCTTTAGGGACTTTAAAAATATTAATTATACACAACTAAAATCTGAGGTTAATATAATTGATTGGAATGTAATATATTATACCTCTTCTGTTGACGAGCAAGTTGCGATACTGAATAGTTGTTTAAGTTACTTGTTCGATAAATTTGTGCCAATGAAAACTAGAAAAGTTAAACCAAACGATCGCCCTTGGCTTAACGGTACTTTAAAAACACTAATTCAACAACGTAGCTCTGCTTACAATCGCTGGAAGCGGTTCAAAACTGCTGAACTCCATAGCCAATCTAAGCAAAAAAGAAACGAAGTTACTTGGGCTATTAAAACAGCTAAAACCAAATTTTATGAAAACAAATTCAGCAATGCTGTAGACAGTAAGCAGACTTGGAGTTTGATTCGTGACATTGGTGTCAGTAAGAAAACTGATTCATTAAGTGCAATAAATGTGGACGAGCTTAACAGCAATTTTGTTAACATTCCTATGCCTGTGATACAAACCAATGTTTATGAAAATTCCATCTGTGATAATAACTGTGATATTAGCTTTAGTTTCAGTTGTGTTGACCAACTTGATGTGTTAAATAGTTTTCTGTCCATTAAATCAAATGCTATAGGTTTTGATGAAATTCATCCAATATTTATAAAAGCTTTGCTACCAAGACTCTTACCAATATTTACCTTTATTTTTAATTCAATATTAACAAAATCGATCTACCCATCTTGCTGGAAAAAAGCTAAAATAATTCCAATAGTGAAAGCTGCAAATGAATATAGGCCAATTGCAATCTTACCATTTATTTCTAAAGTTTTTGAAGACTTGATGTGCAAACAGCTAAACAAGCATTTCTGTGATAACGGTCTTTTAACCGACCGTCAATCTGGCTACAGGCCGAAACGTAGTTGCATTACGGCACTGATAGATGTAACCGAAGACATACGAGTAAATTTTGATGCCAGCAAAGTAACTTTTTTGACCCTTCTTGACCACTCGAAAGCTTTCGACACAGTTGATCATAATATCTTGTCTTCTAAGCTAGTAAATATGTATAATTGTTCATTATCTGCGTCTAATTTAGTGTCGTCATATTTACGAGATCGGTCTCAAGCAGTATTTGTGAATAATGTTACGTCTAAATTTATCGCAGTCTCAAGAGGTGTTCCGCAAGGTTCTCTGTTAGGACCATTATTGTTTTCCATTTATGTTAACGACCTGCCCAAAGTGTTGAATTTTTGTAAATTGCACATGTACGCTGACGACGTTCAACTTTATGCAAGTTGCGACTTAGACTCCATGAATAACTGTGTCAAAAATATCAATGAAGACTTATGCAAAATTAATGACTGGGCGCTTAAGAATGGATTGTGTTTAAATCCAAAAAAATCTAAATGTATTGTTGTTTATAAAAAGAAAATTGACCAGTCTCTCATACCTTCATTGACTCTTAATGGATCGAACATTGTTTTTGTGGAAACCGCGAAAAACCTCGGTATTACTTTCAATAGACTCCTATCTTGGAATAATCATATAAACTGCACTGTTGGTAAAATTTACGGCATGCTTCGTACACTTTGGGTTACACAATATTTCACTCCTCGCAGAATAAGGCTCCTCTTGGCAAAAACATACCTAATACCTACTCTACTATATGGGTGTGAATTATACGCTAATTGTGACTCTATAAGCAGACAGAAACTTAACGTTATTTATAACAACATCTCACGTTATATTTTTGGACTTAGGCGATCGGATCACATTTCCGCATTTTCTAGACAAATTTTCAATATGACTTTCGACAATTTATTAAAATTCAAAGTACTTGTGTTTTTACAGAAAATAATTGTCTACAAAGAACCTAAATATTTACATGACCGACTACGCTTTCTCAGATCAAATAGATCAACTCAAATTATACAATTAAGGCATACTCATTTGATTTCGGAGAGGCAATTCTATATAAATTCAATTCGTCTGTGGAATTCTCTACCTGCCAATATTAAATCTGTTACTAATCCAGTGCAATTCAAAGCTAAACTTTATAATTATTTCTCTTTGTTGTAATATCTTTAATTTGTTATTTTTATGTTATCACTTATAGTTTCCGAAAATTGTTTAAAATTAATTATCAATACTTGTTCGGCTGGCCCTACATTACATTATACGAATACAACCGTTTTAAGTACTACAATGATTTAAAAATTGCGTTATCCTAGTTTTTTAACTTTAACTTTTTATTTTATTCTTTTCCTTAATAGTTTTAAGTTAATTTTGTTATTTTAACTAATTAATATTATATTACTTCCGCTGATCATGAACAAAATATCACAAATACTATATTAAGATTATTATATCTTTTGTATTAGAAAACGAAACACTTAATAAACTTAAACTTAAAATAAACTCTTCTCACCTATCTTATGGTCATTTAAAAACAGGCATATTCACAAATAGTCTTAAAAGAAAACGGATTTGCTTAAAAATTTTCATATCCTTTCTTTCAGTTATTACTGGTATATACCTATAGATTTTTTATCAAAACCCCCCCCTAAGGAAAATCCTGCCTACGGGCCTGTCACAGACATTCCATATTCAGTTATACACGCTACTTAGAATTTTGTAAATAGTAAACATTTAAAAGCAATAAGTTTAACTTGATGCAATTGCTTCAATGAAATTGAGTTTTCTTAATAAATGAACAATAAAGTGATTCATTTAAATTTTATTGATAATTGTATGCTTAGGATTTATTTACTATAAGCCATAAATTATAAGCACAAAATACCGAAAATTTCCTTGACGAGGAATTTTAGAGCTCTGAACACTCGAACGCATTCATGCTTGTGTAGAAATATCGATAAAGATAAAAATAAATTTATATTTATGTGAACTTAAAGTGTGAATCAACACTACGTTTGAAAGATGTAGCTTTTATTACAATTTCTTAAGTATTTGGTGTAGATAAAATTTGCAAATTGACTATTTGTAGCTTAACAATATATTAATAAATGAGCTTGTATAGCTTAAAAAGTTATTAATTTCTATCTTTTTTATGTCTGCTTTTTATTATGTACGAGTATATCGTGCAAACTTAATTAGTCTAAAGCACTTAAACTGAAAGTTTGAATGTTTTGTAAGTTTATATTAAATATCACTCGTACGCTTCATGACACAAAATAAAATGCTTTTTAACCATTTAAAGCAGAGTAAGTATTTTATTTAAAAGTACTCAGTTATATATTTGATGTATACTTTGTGTATATTTGCGTGTGTGTGTGTGTGTGTGTGCATGTATTAAGCGTGCAGTCAACACGCTTTCAACTTTCAACTCAATTAAACTTCACTTATTTTAAAATATATTGAATTATTTATTGGTATGCTATAAATAAAGACGTTAGTTTTGTGAATGTGTTGTTTTTTTTTTTTTTTTTTTTGTACCAGATATCAGGCAGATATCCGACTCTCGAAAAATAGATTTAATCAAATGTAAAGCGTGCTTAAGTGGAGTTGAGCACACAAGTACATATAGCTTATAAAAAGCACAAACAGAGCTATGTTCAACACACCCACACACACACACACACACACACACACACACAATTAATGTGGTCAATATTTAATTAAAACGTACTTTCCAAGCTCTACTTTCATTTGCTCAACCGCATGTCTGCATTTTCTTTCTTCTTTGCAAAAGGTTGTTAAATATTCGATTTAAATTATTTTCCGAGAGCACTTTATATATAGTACTTGTGTGCTTTTCAGTGTGAGTGTGTGCTTTGTAGTGATTTGTACAGGCATTGGTAAGCCAATGCAATGAATATTCTACTAAAGCTAAGGTGACCATCCGTTCTGTTGTGTACACGTACAGAATAGTTTTGTATTTGAAGCTTATGGTTCTGCTTAAATTATTTGTTCAAATACAAGAAGAAGTAAAATTTAAATTTTCTTAATTACATTAAATTAAAATTTAATTTACTAATTATTTGGAGTACAAATAAAAATTTTTCTTTAACAACTTTATTGTGCTATAAAAATAACATAAAAATCGGTCAAGACTAGATAATTTTTTCCAAAAATCTTTGGAATCTTATTTGTAATTAAGAAATAATGCATCTTTTTTTAAAATTTTTGGAATCAGATGACCAACTGATCAACTGAATACATTAAAAGAACCTTAAAAAATCTCCTAATGCCGTGGTTATGCTAGGCAAACATGTTTGGTGAGCTTTTTTGTTGTTAGTGTTGTACGTGTACGAGAGAAAAGCTTATTTCCCATTTTATTTACCAAACATATTTGGCTAGCATAAACACGACATTTCTTTACCCAGTTTTTAGAGTAAATTTTATAAAACACCATTGCGGTGAGAACTAAAGTGCAACTGATTATTTCAAAGTAAGTACAAATAATATTTTTAGAAAACGACTATTCAATTCTACATTATTCTGGTGTACAGTTAAAGTAAGAGAAAATGGGAGAACAGTTTTATTTCTTAGTAGTTACTATTTGAAATGTTAATTTTTTTTTTTGTTTAATACTGCGTTCCGTATTTTGATTTAAAATATCTGGTCACCGTAACTACCCAGCGGGACATAGTAACGCTGACACGCTCATGAAGATGCGCTATTTTTACAGCTATTTGCTCATTAGGCTCATTAAAAACTTTCAGTTTTTTTGAAGGCTCCTGCCACTGCTCTAACTTGTGCTGCTTTCGAAAAATCAAAGAGTCGCAGCATTAGCAGAAGCAGAAAACTAGGTTCAATAGCTTGCAAAGTGTTTCGGCAGTCGACAACTTCAGCAGTGATAGTTTTGTTTGATTGAAACTGTTCGCAAAATCGAAAATCGAAGCAGCAGCAAGTGTTTAACTTTCGTAAGTCGAAGAAGCATAAGTTTTTCGTAGTCGTAGCAGACTGTTTTACGCTTATTATTTCTTACTTTTGTTTGATTGTGGCGGCCGTGGCGTAATGGGTAGCGTGTGTGGCTCATACGCCAGAGAACCCAGGTTCGAATTTCCCATCTGACAGAGAAAGTTTTTCAATTGAATTAATTTTTCTGTTCGGCCGTCACCTCTATACAGACAATGGCAAACCTCAGAGAGTAAAAAACTGCCATGAAAAGATTCTTGAGAACATAAGCCGTTCGGAGTCGGCATAAAGCTGGTAGGTCCAGTTCTCGATCATTTGTGTTCAAACATTTCACAACACACACAACACAATTGGTCATAAAAAGCTCGGCTAAAGTCCTTTCAAGGGCTGAAATTGCCATTTGGTTTTTTTTTTTTGTTTGATCGCACGATTTATTAAATTTTTTCAATTTTGTTGTGACTATGATGGCATTATTATTTTAATTGTACAATTGTTAGGAAGAATAAGCAGAAATCTGCTGCAACTGTTAAAAAACTTATGCTGATTCGACTTACGAAAGTTCAACAACTGAACTTTCGACTTTCGACTTTTTTAACAGTTTCAGTCAATCAAAACGACGACTGCCCAAGTTGTCGACTGTCGAAGCACTTTGCAAACTATTCAAACTAGTTTTCTGCTTTTGCTTATGCTGCGACTGTTTCATTTTTCGCAAAGCTCAAGTTCAAGCAAAACAGTAAGTGCTAAAGCAATAATTTTACGAATTTCACTATTTTGACTGCAGCAATTTAATCACCGGATAAAAGTATCCTTGTATCAAACTGTCTCAAGGGGTGATACAGATGTTGTATATAAGCGCACCAAAATATTGAATGAACAGAATTTCATTTTGCTTTTCTGGATTTAAGCCAACAAAAGAATGTAGTTTTATACATACTAGTAATAACGTGTGGCGTTAAAACGCCTTTATAAAAAATATCTATTTATAGGTAATTTTGTCTTTATATTAAGGATTTTTTTTTAACCTTTGAACCAAGGATTTCATAGAAAATTTTCTATGGTTCTGTTAAATTGTGAAATAGCCGTTATTACTTATCATAGCATTATAAAAAAAATCTAACACATACTTTTAGGCATCACAAAGAAATTTGGCTTTTAACATAGAAAATTGTTTCGGCTTTTCTTAAAATATACTCAATACCTTCTATATAAAAATCGCGTCTACAGTATAGATTTGATAGTCATCACTAAAAATGCGCTTGCGTAATAATAATATAGATTTTAAAAAAAATTTCTAATAAATGGAATTGATAAAGACTGATGCGATAATATAGTATAACATATGGACTTTCATTATGCATTAATCCCTTTCTCCCTCCAGATGTAGATGGTCCTTTGAAATAACAGATTACTAAAAATATTTATTTTTTCCCAATATGCAGAATTAATAAATATGATGCAGAAAATCTTCCTCATACAATACAAAAGTTGGTCTTGATATTCCAAAATGTTCTTTAACATAACCGTGTGGAGGAAATTGTTGATTATTTCAATATTTTTGTACAATTGCAAAAGATTTATGACCACTAATTCCGAATTTGGCCATAGATTTTTTGGTACCTTCATTCATTGTTGAAATATATAGTGTTGAATGAAAAAACATGCGTTCTTAAGGCATATTTGCGTAATTATAAATATACCATACTTGGACTAGATATATCATCTAAAATTGTTATATTAGACCTGTAAAATGGAATCAATTCGAATCTATAATTTTAATTTTCAAAAATTTGAAAAAGAAATATTAAATTTTTGGAAAAGCTCAACAAATGCTGATTTAAGATTAAATAAACCATCATAAATCCATGGAAATCGACTATAAAATTGATTAAAAAAAAAAATAAAATCTTCTTTAACACCCTTATGTTCAAGGACATTTTAGAATAGAAATATGTTATTATGCCTGAAACCAATTTTAGATTAATGCTTTTTTACCTAATTGTTATTGTTGTACTTCATGCTTACTGAGATACATATAATTTTTATAAATTTATTATTTTCAAAAACACTTTAGAGAAGACGTTTGGGATGAGATCATAATGAAGTTTTTTATAAATTAATTAAAGCCTTTTATCAGCTGATTTGACTCAAATTCATAACAATATGTAAGATTTTCAATAATAAGTCCATTTTAAAAGACATTCTAAAACAAGAAGATGACGTTAGATCGGAACGAAAATTTCAAATGATCAATACTGCAATAAGTTAGAAGTGAAAAATCATTACATTATAATTTTTTGAAAGTAGAATAAATATTTATATTTAAATCAGTTACTTTCGTTTTTGTTCTTTTTTATGGTTCTTGTTAATCTCCAAGAAGATTAATACAATAAATAATACAGTTGTATGTAGCTAAAAAAAATTGTATTACTGCTACACCGAGAGAAAAAGCTTATGTTAAATGAACAAAAAACCTAGTATAATTTTTAAGCTGGCTTTGGCAGTTTTCAGCCTTCCATGATCTTAAATAAAATGCCTAAATTTAAGCCTGCCAATTTTTAATTTTCCGACAACTATTTAAATATTTGGTAATTTATACATTATTTTAAAAAAGTTAAGTTTTTACAGTTATAACTTTTTTCCGAGTTTTGGTTTTTTTTTTATTTTTTTGAAACGAAGCTTTTTCTGCCTTGTTCTGTGATTTGCTTGAGTAAAATCTACACGACACTTTTTTTTCGACACCATTTTTCTTAGAATTGCATGGCTTCTTTGTTGCTTGTGTTTATTACAACAAGAACATTTAATATCAAATACAATAATCATGCCTTTGCACGCCGTGGGGATTGAACCCACTACCTAACGATTATGATTTCACTACACTACTCATCGGCCCAAACTCCTTCGTTACGCAGAGTCATTGATTCAGTATTAATTACAACTGAAGTTATTCTGCAGCACAACACATTAAGCTATTAATAGACTTTAATAATAATCTATTAACAGTAATTTATGTTATAAATAAAAATTTAGTAATAATTAAGTAATATTTACCGATCAATAAAATTTCACTATAAAAAAAAAAACGAAATGTCCATTTCAGCCCTTGAAAGGACTCTGACCGAGCTTCTTATAATCAATTAAGTTGTGTGTATTGTGAAATGTTTGAACACAAATGATCGAGAACTGGACCTACCAACTTTATGCCGACTCCGAACGGCTTATGGTATGTTCTCAAGAAGCTTTTCATGGCAGTTTTTAGTCTCTGAGGGTTACCATTGTCTGCAGAGAGGTGACTGCTGAACAGAAAAATTAACTCAATTGAAAAACACAGGTGCGTCGTTGGACACACGAGAGAAGCGAAGCTTTTTCGCAGTTACATAGATTTGATAGCTTAATAATTTTTTCATTTTTAATTAATTTACTTTTAAATTCAAAAATTTAAAATAGCATAAAATTTATTACATATATGCAGAAAACATATTTACTGCTTATTTTTTATTGTTGAATGTCAAATTTCCACGTCAATTACATATACGGGCATATAATGCCAGCGACTCTCCATTTTAACTCTCCACACATGGTTGTGAACTTGGCTGCACTGAACAAATTTTTTCCTTCAACAGCTTACTGCGTAGCGAAAAATCTGTCGAAAATTTTTCAGATTTCACTCCAAGCAAATCACAGAACGAGGATTAAAAAACTTCGCTTCAAAAATATATATTAAAGAACGCACACGAAACAAAATTTAACAGACATTTTAGATACCTTGCCGATTTTATGCATGCGTTTGTTAATTCCATATTTATTGATATCATCTATTTTTTTGACGCTTAAACATAGAGTGTAATTTATTATCTACAGATTGCATTAACTCCGCTAACAGTGTTAACAGAGTTATTTCACTTAAAAACATGAAGAAAAAAACTCTGTAAACCTCTGTTAACACATGCCAGAGATTTAGCAGAGTTGATGCAATCTCTACATAATAGTTTATACTCTATGCCAACAACACCACAAACGCATTCACAATACAAACACACCGATGCTGGAGACACCTTGTGGCAAATAAAAGCAAATTTTTGTAGCATAGCAAATACACAATCCTCTATCTATTGATAGATGGTGACGATCTACTGCAGCATAGCTTCTGTTATAACTAAGATTAAATTAACAACCATTACCAACAGGTCTTTGCGCCTAGTGGGTAGTGTGCTGGGTTATCGTTAAAGAGGGCACGGGTTCGATCCCCACGGGAACCAAAACATATTTTTAGTATTTAATATTAAAGTATTAAGTTTTCTTGTTGTAATAAGCGCTAGCAACAAAGAAATCATCAAAATTCCAAGAAAAAATCTGTCGAAAATTTTTCAGATTTCACTCTAAGCAAATCACAGAACGAGGAGTAAAAAGCTTCGCTTCAAAAAACTTTCTGTGTCATATGGGGATTCGAACCTGGGTTCTCTGGCGCATGAGCCACACTATATCAGTTTTTAATAAAACTTCACAGTAAGTCGGAAGTTCGCTTTAAACTGAAACAAAGGAATTGTTCCAAGAATGTTTTCTCAAAAACAATACCATCTTCTTAATTATTTTAAATATATTAAATATATAACAGCACAGAAACCGTGCTGTTTCCAAGAGTACTCTTAATTTTTTCGACTGGGTATAATACGGCGTATATATTCCGACTTGCACTTAAACACATATTTGTATACAAAACAAATGCAGCAACTGCTGGACATCCTCGCATGAACAGCAAGGAATCCCAACAGTCAAATGCATCAAAATAACAAATCACCATCGTATTCTACACAAATACTTGGCTGTGTGTGTGTGAATTTGTGCGCGTCAGTGTACACTTTTCTATCCAACTGAATGTGTGTATGTATTGTTGTGTGATTGTGTTTTTACTCACATGTGAAATAGAAAAATATTTTTTGTTATTCATTTGCTGCGGCTATAAAATGTTATTTTTGTCAATTAAAATCTAAATTGAGAAATTAAAGTTTATAAAATGGAATATAAATGTAGCGAACAGATGGTGTGAACTACATAAAGAAACTGAAAGCAAGGTTATGTTTGTTGATAAAGTATCCTAGAGTTTTAATAAAGTACTGACCAGAATTTATTGCATTTTTTTGTAGTGTGTGATAAAGAACTAAAGAACAAGCTATTATAGCCGGTCTAACTTGGGCTTTTATATAAGAAATTGATAAAAAGAAAAAATGGTTAATTTAAATGTTTAAAATATTAGTGACTACTATCATCTGAGACCATAAAATTTACCAGATTTTCTCCAAAAAAAGCAATACGTCGGCTTGCATTTTACAGGTTAAAATGCTTACGACAGAATTTAAGGTGTATTTCATGTGATGTTTTTTGAAAAATTTTAAATGTTTTACATGTCAAACACTGCATATAACACAATTTATAGTACACTAAGGGGAAAAAATATTAAATTTTTCCATAAACGTTCTTAACTTACCCAAAAACAAAGTCGTTTTTGAACCATTGACGCATTTGCATAAAATTAATACGTAAATATTTAAAATTTTTAAAACAAAACAAAAAAACGAAAAACAAGGCACCAGCTGCGAACTCGAACCTATACTTCAAATGAAGCACTTTAAGCAGCATGTCAAAACTTAATTGAACAATTTGTTTTCAAATAACTAATAACAGCAAGCTTAGCTAAAATCAAATCAAATTTTCTTACGCAAATTTTAATATGCAAAAAAAAAAAATGCGGTTTAATGAAAATATTTGATTTATCCACGTACATATATAAATACTATTTATGCAGAAACCAGAATCCGAAACCATTTTTTTTTTATTTTTAATATCCGAAGCAAAGCGCTGTGGCTTAGCAGGCCACTTTTGAGAGAGAATATCGAATAATACATCTATCATACACGAAATTTAATTTGTGTGAATTTTTATATACATATTATTAATTTTAATGTATATTCATTTATAATGTATTTTTTTAAATTTAATTTTACTTGGATGAATACAATAATTTCATCATTTTTATACACCAACGCGTACTGCGTAAGGGGTAGTCCGTTTGTAACACCAATAAGAAGAAGGCGTGTCAGGTATAGAAAAGTATATATATTTTTGATCAGCATCACCACCTGAGTTGATTTCCGTGTGTCCGTCAGTCTGTGATCATGATTACAGTCGTGATTCTAAAGCTATTGCGATGAAATTCAAAATAAAAGCTTCTCTCTATGATATGGAGATCAAGTTCGAGCATGAGCCAAATCGGATGAAAACCACACTTACCGCCCATATAAAGTGACTTTATTTTAACCGTAAAATCTCTTAAAAACCCACATTAATTAATGAAATGCCTTACAATTTTTCATGTAAGCTTGGATCTTCAATATAAATCCTGACTATGAAATTTGGAAAAATCGGATGAAAACCGCGCCTACCTTCCATACAAAAAAAAAAAGAAAAAAAAAATGAAATGGCCATTTCAGCCCTTGAAAGGACTTTGACCGAGCTTCATATGAATTGTGTTGTGTGTGATGTGAAATGTTTGCACACAAATGATCGAGAACTGGACCGACATGTTTTACGCCGACTCCGAACGGCTTATGTTCTCAAGAAGCTTTTCATGGCAGTTCTTACTCTCTGAGGTTTGCCATTGTATGCAGAGAGGTGACGGCCGAACAGAAAAATGAATTCAATTGAAAAAACTTTCTGTGTCGGATGGAGGATGTGGCGGCAGTGGCGTAGTGGGTAGAGTGTGTGACTCTTACGCCAGAGAACCCAGGTTCGTATCCTCCATCCGACCTTCCATACAAAGTGGTTTTATATTAACAGCAAAATCCTTTAAAAACCTGCACCAATTACACAAATGTCTTGGAATTTTGCTTTTGCATATGCTTTGATATATAATATAGACCATCACTGTGATATTTGGAAAAACCGAATGAAAACCACGTCTAAGTCCCATACAATTTGGCTTTATTTAAAAAGTAAAATCTCTGAAAAATCCAAAAAAGAAAAATTAAAGAAATATCTTACAATTTTCCACATAAGCTTTGATATACAACATAAAAAATCTCTATGATATTTGGCAAAATCAGATGAAAACCACGCCCTACCTCCCACACAAAGTTAAGTCATCAAAAATTTTAGAAAAACTAAAAAGGTTCACAGGAGCGAAGCGTTAAGGGGGGGAGGAAGGGGAGGTGTAAGGTTTTTCAACTTTCATTTTTACCATTTTTTTTTTTTTTTTTATATATATGCACCACATCTCAAAAATATTGTGTCCAACTTTGAAGTTGATTCGGGTAAAATTAAAGAAGATATGAATTTTTAAGTAAGTGTACCTCGAACGTCGATTGGTAAGCTCATAAGCTGTTAAGGGGGGACATGACATTGGCAGTTTTTTGAAATCGATATTTTTTTAATAATTTATATATAAATATTCTTAAGATTTTAAGAATAAGAAAAAAATTTCATGGAAAAATTCCTACGGGTTCAAAAGTTACAGCCGGATTAATGAGAGCGCATTTTTAATTTTTGGGCTACCTACGTACGTCAGCTGGTATATAATTGTTTTACTTGCTACCTGACTTTTGGTGGTTGTAATTTCGTATCTACTTGAAGGGTGGGTTTTTTTTGTGTTTTTGAATTTCTTTATATATCTTTATATTTATAACTCATATATATATATATATCGGAGACTCCATGATCGCGATAGTTTTTCACCACTGATTTCTCCTTTTATTTAATAATTTTTAAAGTTTCACAATTTAAATTCTATATTTCTTCCAACCAATTTGAAATTCAACAATCAATTCAAAAAATAATTTATTTGACAACCATATCAAATCGAATCAATAAACAAGTAGTTTTTTAGTACAGTGGTGAAACTCTATCCAAACAAGACACTTTTGCTTGGCGATCAATCATTATCTACGACACGGCCATTCTGACATGTCACACGTCCTCGGGTGACCTCTTCTTTCATTTGGCCACTCCTGGTCACGACATCGTATGATGATATTACAACTATCCATTTAATTGAAAACCTTCACCATAATTTCAGGCAATGTCCAATTATCCAAGTATCCTCAATCATTATCACATCAAACAATATCCTTCGCCATAGGCTGACGATATTCACAACTATAATCATTTCAAATGATAACCTTCGCCATAACCTGGCAGTGAATAATAATAACAATTATACCATAAGATCAGACGATAATCCAACCATAAAACCTGGTGATATTCGCAACTATTATTACATCAGATGATAATCTTCACCATAAAACCTGATGATATCCAGAACTATTATCACTCAGATGATAATCTTCACCATAAAACCTGGTGGTATCCACAACTATTATCACATCATATGATAATCTTCACCATAAAACCTGGTGGTATCCTCATCTATTATCACATCAGACGATAATCTTCACCATAAAACCTGGTGGTATCCACTTAGAATGTCCGACTAAAAAACAAGACTTTTAATAATTGAATCCAGATTTTAATCTTTTTAAAATTATTCAAACAATAAACCGTTTATTCCAACGAAACATTTAAACAAAATAAATTATTTAATGTCTCAACTTCCGTTGACTCGTCACCTTCGGGCATTTTGCGCAGACGATCATGAGCGTACTTATAAGTCCGTTTATTATTTAGTGCTGATAAAACATATCTATCACCATCTAAAATTTCAACAATTTTGAAAGGGCCTTTATACTTCGGATCGAGCTTAGTTTGGTTACGTTCCTCATTCTGTAGCAAAACCATTTCTCCAATCTTAAATTTAATAGGTATTGTCTTTCCTTGATCGAACCTTAATTTTTCATATTGTGCACTTTTTTTTATATTATTTTCAGCTAACTCCCGTATTTCTACAATATCTACTATTTGTTCACTTTCATCTGAAAACATCAAATCTAATGGTCTGGCTATTTTACCGATCATCAACTCAAGTGGACTACATTTAGTCACACGATTAATAGTGCAATTAAGAGCTAATTGAACATCAGGCAAAGAGTCTTGCCATGAACGTTCTTTATTAGATTCAACTGCAGTTAGCATGTTTTTAAGAGTACTCATCACTCTTTCTACCTGACCATTAGCACGAGCATTACCTGTTGTTATTAAATGCAATTCAATGTTATGAAATTTACAAAACTCACGAAACTCAGCGCTAGCAAAGCATCTACCCTGATCAGCAATAATTCGTTTGGGAGCTCCAAGCACAGACACGCTGAATTTCACAGCTTGAATACTGTGTATTGAATCAATATTCAAAGCATGTTGCAGAATCACAAATTTAGTAAATGCATCAATTAACACAAAGACATATTCCTTTTTATCATTTTTTCCGCTGAGTTTACCAGTTGCATCAATGTGCACAGTATGCCAAGGAATCGGAATTTTAGGTATAGGATGCAACGCTGCTGAAATTTTCCCAGAATGCGATTTAGAAACCGCACACGTTATACAATTCTTAACAAATTTTTTTACATATTTGGACATTTTTTCAAACCAATACATGTCATAAAGTTTTTCTAAAGTTTTTTCCCATCCAAGATGCATTAAGGACTCATGAACAGAATTAATCACCGACCACCTTAATGCCCGAGGAAGGATAGGCATGCACTTAGTCTTTCCATTACGTTGTATTTTACGATACAACACACCTAAACGTAATTAATAAGTTTTAGCCAAATCATCACTTACTTTATGGTCATTTAAATCTGAAATCAAACCAATTATTTCAGAGTCACGTTGCTGTTCAGCTACTAACCAATTATTAGAAATATCTGCAAGGTTAACCTTCTTGAATGACATTTTACATAATTCTTCATTAGATAATGGATTCCTAGAAAAGAAATCAACATGACACATCCGGTCTCCATTTCTGTGTATTATATTAAAGTCAAACGATTGAAGAAAAGCCCACCACCTGTGCACTCTGGGAGTCAAATCAAGTTTAGTTCGCGATGATTTTAAAGAATTACAATCCGTTATAACATCGAACTTACGACCATATAAGTAATGCCTAAAATGAGTTATCGCATTCACTACCGCAAGAGTTTCCAATTCATATGAATGGTATTTTGACTCTGCACTTGACGTTCGCTTACTAAAGTAAGCCACAACATGTAATTTACTGTCCTTCTTTTGCATTAATATACCACCAAATCCAATAGAACTCGCGTCTGTGTGTAACTCAATCATAAAATTTGGATCAAATATCATTAGAACTGGTGCACTTGTAAGTATAAAAATAATTTTCTGTCGTACTGATTCATGAGACGGCTTCCAATCAAGAACATTTTTACTTGTTAATGCATAAAGTGGAGTCATAATTTGGGAAAATTTTGGCACAAATTGTCTAAAATAGGAAGCCAACCCAATAAATTGTCGCAATTGAATTATAGTCTGAGGAGGAGGAAGGGCAAGTAAAGCTTCTATTTTCTTGGAATTCGGTCTGATTTCACCACAACTAACCTCAAAACCCAGATGCTCTACCTTCGTTTTCATAAAAAAACACTTTTTAATATTAAATGAAATTCCGTAGTTAGTAAGTGTTTCCAAAACAACATTAATCCTTTGTAAACTTTCGTCAATATTTTCTGTTCCCACGACCAGAATATCATCCATGTATACCACAACGTATGTATTTGCAAGTTCACCTAGAACTTTCATAATATTTCTTTGAAATACTGCAGGAGCGTTACGCAACCCAAATGGCATTGCAAGATATTCATAATGTCCATTTGGTGTTATAAAAGCGGTTTTCTCAATAGAGTCAGGATAAATAGGTACCTGATGATACCCACTGGCCATGTCTAAAGTTGTGAAGTAATGACAACCATGAAGTCTATTAATTTGGTCAGATATCAACGGCAAAGGAAATCTATCGGGAATAGTATTATCGTTTAGTTGTCTATAGTCCACGCACATTCTATCTGATCCATCTTTTTTCTTAACTAGCAGTATCGGACTAGCGAAAGGTGATGAGCTTGGTCGAATAACATTTGCCATTAAAAGTTCTTTAATTTTGATACGCACTATGTCTTGTTCGTCTGGACTAAGCCTGTAAGGTCTTCGGTAATCAGTTTTATTTGGATCCATCAAACGAATTTCCATTGGATCTAAATTAGCTGCGCACTTGGGTGTACCATCTACAAAATTTTTCTTGAATTTATTTAAAATGTCTAACAATTCAGGTCTATGCTCTTGGGGTATGTCAGTGATTATACCATCAAAAATTGAGTCATTGGTGTTTAAATTATAACAAAATTTAACTTCATCACTAATTTCCCGAGTTACATTTAACAGTTTTGCTGTCATTTGAACACAAAGACCTTTATTTAAAATTTCTCGTCCTATGATAACGTCAAACTGTAAGTAGTGATCGGGCAAAATATGAAAAATTATTTCGATGTCAATTCTATTAATCGTTACCTTAGATAAAATTTGTAAACTACTTTTCACACTCGTCTGACCAATGCCAGTCATAGACACATTCTTGTTGAAAAGTTCGCCACAGAATTTAGAACTAACCGTTTGTTTAATGAGTGAGCACTCGGCTCCCGAATCAAAAATAAAAAGATACTCCTTACCTGCGTGATTCAAAATGCCTGAAGGTGTATCAAGTATGCACATGTCACCGCGTTTGTCAAGAGTTTGTTTGTTGTCTATCTTCTTCTGAATGTTTGGACATTTATTGGCATAGTGACCCTGTGCCCGGCAACGAAAACAGGTCACATCCGATGTAGATTTCTTCTTCAACATTGGAACCTTATTTGAAGTAGTCTGCTGAACATCTTTATTAACATAGTTTCTACAAGCTGCAGCTTTGTGTCCTACATTGCCGCAGTTAAAACATTTTAAAAATGGTGCTGGAGTAATTTTTAATCGCTTGTTCTCGGGTTCGCCATAAAAGTTCGGTGGAGTTTTCCTCTTTGAATACGATGCTACTTTTAACTCTTGTTGTAACTGTTTTCTTGTTTGTATATCAACTGTGGAAGCTAGACGTTGAACGCGCGGCTCGAATTGGCCAATATGTGCCAAAACAGTTGCTACTGCTATCTGCTCCGTGTTCAGATTTTTCCACTTCGCCATGAGAGAAGTCAACAAAGACACTGCGTAAGATGATAGACACTCACCTTCCCTTGGCTTACTGTTGTTCAAATTTATCAAATAAGCAGCTATTGTTTCGGAACCATCAAATCTTGCGATAAACACGTCTTTGAATTCGCTCCACGTCATTCCAACATAAGAAATTTGTGACAGCCACATGAATGATTGTCCTTTCAACGCACGACTTAGTGCATTCATTAGCTCAGCATCTTTTAAGGGCTGTTCACCCATGCATATATCAGCTATTGCTAGCCAAGCATGAGCATCACCAGTACGCGGATCGAATTCTGGTAGTTGAGTTTCATTTTTTTTACCAGGTCGTTGCAAAACCTCCAACAATGTTATAAAATTTTGATTCTGCTGTTCTAGAATCATTTTCCAGTCGACTTCCAGACCATTCACTTGCGCTGCATTCGATCCCACTTCTGATATCGGAGACTCCATGATCGCGATAGTTTTTCACCACTGATTTCTCCTTTTATTTAATAATTTTTAAAGTTTCACAATTTAAATTCTATATTTCTTCCAACCAATTTGAAATTCAACAATCAATTCAAAGAATAATTTATTTGACAACCATATCAAATCGAATCAATAAACAAGTAGTTTTAAGTACAGTGGTGAAACTCTATCCAAACAAGACACTTTTGCTTGGCGATCAATCATTATCTACGACATATATATATATATGTTTTTGAATTTCTTTATATTTCTTTATATTTATAACTTTCAAATGAAAGTGTGAATGCAAAAATTTGGCTCATTGCACCTGAGTGTATGCCAGGCAGCAACAGAATTGTTAATATTGCAAGCTGCAAGGCAGTGTCTACTTACAATGACGGCGCTTATAGTTATTTGCAAATGTTTCAACTACTTGGGATCACCATAGGAGCTACAGCATTGAATTTTTCCAAAGGAAATGATGCAAATCGTTTGAAATGCGCCAGAGTGAAGGCATATGAAGCTTCAAAAGAAGCCCGAATTGCTAAACGATTGCAAAAAACTATAAGAAACAGCACAACACAAGATAACGAAGGCATACAGTACGAGGCAGGCATGGCAGATTGAAGGTAACCTTTTTTTTTCTTTGTTCACAAACTTTGAACGCGTTTATCTCGAAACCATGTTTTTCGTACTGGTTGCGGCACTAGCGGGTTCATTTTTTGACGAAATTTTTTTTGTAGTTTTTTAAACTTGATTAGCTATCGTATGACACGAGCTATTTTTTAAAAATTTTTTTTTCAATTTTTTATGAATTTTTAAAGTCAGTATTTTTTTCGAAAAAACACACTTTCAAATTTGGAACATCACCAAAAATTAAAAAAAAAAAAGCTCTTGTCATACTATAACCAATTTTGTTAAGACTGAAAAAACTCATTTTTTTTCTAGATCGGACAATTTTTGCAACTCCAAGCGCTGCAATCACGAGGCCCCTTTTTTTTCTCTGCCACCAGTTTGGAGCTCTATAAAACCATGTTGGAGTGAAAAATATATTTCTCTACAATAATCAATTCTCAATTCAACAATTCAATTCTCTACAATAATAAAAAAAAAATGTTAGAAAAATGTTTGTTTTTGACTGATATATGAATTTTTAAAAAAAGGTCTGTTTTCTCTGCCGCAAATGTCTGGTCCCACCTTAAACGCTCAAAGCTATTTTTTCAGAGTCCGTGTGCACTGTCATTTAAAAAGCACTTGACCGATTCATTTCAAGCTTGATACACATATACTACATATAAAATAGCTCCCCCCAAACGTTAAATTAACATTTTTCTTTTTACATTAAAGGGGTTTCCCACCCACAAAATGGCGGAACTCTTCGTGGAAAATAGCAGTTTACACTTTAGGTGGCCACCACAAATTTTTAAATGAAAAAAAAAATCATAGAACGTTGTGGGTAAGAGGATTTGATGATACTTTGACTAAATTATAATGATTTTTGATTTCAGATAAAATCACCGGAAATTGTTATTTTTATTATTTTTCTTAGATATTCTGGGCAAGCTCTGTAACCGGCTTGTTTTTCAATAAGGGTATTCATGCAATGCCGAAAACGAGCCGAATATGCCGAAAATCGGAAAAACCGAAAACGCCGAATATGAACTGTCAAAATTTGTATGGAATCTGATATTCGGCATAGTTTCCAGTTTTCCGCACGATTTTGATGCGTAAATAGCGCCGAATATTTTCGGCAACCAGTTGCTGCCACCTTTCAAATATTTTACATATATTTAATATAAATATTAAACCAATGCTGCCACTTTTTCAATGCAATTTAAAGAACAGCTGATTGATATACGGCATTCGCCGATAACTAAAAAAAGGTACCTCATGCAAAAACAGCGAATATTTTCCGATATTCGGCATCGGAAAATGTTCGGCATTGCATGAATACCATTAATATTTCCGCATGAAAAAATTACAGAATATTGTTAAAAGTATACTTTGCTAAATTTGCTCAATTCATACTCTTAAAAAAAAGAAATAAATAAAAAAAATGTATTTTTTACGCTGAAACCATTAACCCACCCCTTAAAACAGTTTAAATTTTTTTTTTTATTTTTATCCCTGGGTTGAGCAACTTAGTCTGGCTTGACCAAATTTGACTTTGGCGTTGAATATATATATATACTTATATACTTGTATATAAGTAGCGGTCGTGGCGTAGTGGGTAGAGTGTGTGGCTCATACACCAAAGAACACAGGTTCGGATCCCCCATCTGACACAGAAAGTTTTTTCAATTGAATTAATTTTTCTGTTCGTCCGTCACCTCTCTGCAGACAATGGCAAACCTCAGAGAGTAAAATACTGCTATGAAAAGTTTCTTGAGAATATAAGCTGTTCGGAGTCGCCATAAAGCTGGTAGCTCCAGTTATCGATCATTTGTGTTCAAACATTTAAAAACACACACAACACAGTTGATCATCAGAAGCTCGGCCAAAGTCCATTCAAGGGCTGAAATGGTCATTTCGTTTTTTTTCCGTTAAATATATTTTTTTTCAAGCCAAATCAAGAAGTGGCAGCGTCCTGTATACTATGATTCTTCATTATTAAATGCAAGACAAACTTTTTGGATCATGTTGGATAGGTTCTTAGTAAATTTTTTTTAGTGTTTATTTTCAAGGCTGAATCAAAAAGTATTGATTTAAAAATTTTTTCTAGATTTTTTAAAAAGTATTTAGTTTTTAAAATATGACCTTTTTTGTGCCGTTAATTCTTCGCAATAATAAAATTCCTGAAGCTGGAAGTTCATTAACTGCGTTTGCATTTGCGTCCGTCTACTCGCTGGCGCAATTTACGCAAGAAAATTATTGCAGAGTACAATAATTGCGTTTTACATTCAGAGTAAGCAGGGCTTCAAAATTATTCAATATTTTCTATATTGTTTAAATGTAATTTTATAAATATTAACGCTGAACTACTGCATCAATCAACTTTTCTGTGCAAAACTATCCGATTTTTTTCTTTTTAATTTAATAAATACAAAAATATATTTCACTAACAAGCAGTAAGACGCAAAAAATATAACAAGCAGCACGAAATAAAAATGACACAATGCACGAACTAGTTGCTTTTCTTTCTTCTCGCTATCCTTATAAGAAACGATCTGTCAATAAACGCAATTTACGCAAGGAAAATTGAAATACTTTCAACTTTGCTTGCGTAAATTGCGTTTTATGAACGTCACAAACGCAACTATAAAACTCTCTCTCATAAGCTTACACACATTTCTCTTGCATTGCGTTCAACGAATTGACGTACGCATATGCAAATGCAGTTAATGAACTTTCAACTTGAAGCAACTTATTTTTCCAGAATTAACATTGAGTTATCCTTTTTAAGATCTAATAAATCGTATGCACCTATTTTTACCCTCAAATTATAAACATTTGTTTAAATTTTGATTTCGATTTGTTGGTTGGTTGAATCTCAACCAACCAGAATGTTGTCTTTCTTACATGACCAACTAAGCTTGACTGCCGATCGTATTATTTTATCCGCTATTTACTTAACGCTATGCATGAACAATATGAGAACTATAGGCTGCCGACGGTCACTCAATGTAAATTGCAGTCCACTTATTTAAACTTACTGGTCTTCAGTGTAAGCGTCGTTTCTAACGATCGTTAAAATTAAGCAGCATGCTATGCGCTTAGTAGAAAGAGGGGAAGGGGGAGGATAGCATTTACTTACCGTCGGCTTTTTATGTTTTTCTAATTGCTGTTTCTTACTTTATTGCTTATCATTTTTTTAACTTTTATGAACATTTCTAATTTTTTTGTTTATATTTTTAGCTTTTTTTTACTTCAAAAAGTATATTTATGTTTATTTTTTACATTTATACTTCATACCTTTGTGATTGCTGATTACTCTTATTGGATGTCTGAAGAATATTAAATCCACAGTAAAAAATTATTATGTTTTTCTAATGGTTAAAGCAGTTATTGCAATTCTAAAACTTTTAAAATTATGCAATTTAAAAATAAGAACGCAACTCTTAAACATAAAAGCAGCAAATCAACTGCAGCACAATAACTCATACGACACGCTGTAGCAGAAACAAGTTTAAACAAACTAAGTAATAAACAAATAGAACACAGCCGCATTTTTTTTTATTTTTTTGTGTTTTTTCTTTTCTTAACATCTTTGCCACGCAGACATCCTGAAAACGCCGGTAAGGAGCCAATTTGCTGATCCGTTGCGCTGTCGAACAGAAATAAAAACAATTGCTGCTAGCTCAAGCATGCTTCCGCTTAAATCATTTTGAGATATTGCCAAGAAGATTTTCTTCTACATCTGGCTACAACAAGTTTAAATGGACGCTTATGGCCAAAAGCGTACAACCAGATATTGTTAAAGTTTATGTTTATGTTGCTGCTGTTTCATGTGCTGTTACTTTTTTTTTTTTTTTTTTTTTTTTTTTTTTTGTATTTTTGGCCAAAGCCAAAGTGCAGCTGCAACAGCACGTTCACAATAAATTTTACAAAAGAAAACAAAAGGCAGTATAAAGAAAATGCCAGCAGAGGAGAGTGAGTGGTATAAGAATATTGCGGGAGCATCAAAAATTAAGGTGTAGAAAAAACATCAACGACATAAAAAGTAATGCCAGCCAAACAAATTGGCAGCAAGGCTAAGAGCAGATGAGCTGATTTGGGGTGCTGAACTGTTGCAAAACTGCAATGCTTTTTTTTTCTTTTTTTTGTTTTTTTGTTCAGCTTACAGCTGCATGCTTGCTCTCAACAACTTGCTTATAAGAAACAACAGAGTTAATAAAATTGAATTTTCTTTTCTATTTGTTGGTATTTTGCAACTTTAGACGTCTTTTAAGTAGTTGCTGTTTTATGGCGCCTGAGAAAATTGGTGGAGAAAAAAGTTTATACAACCCGACATGTTGGAGTTATAGACCAGTTTGCTGAATAGAGAAATTTGGTAAACTATTTAATTGTTTTTGAAAGTAAAAGATTTCAAAAAATCTTTCCTAAATAAACTACATCCCAAAATTAGTTTTAAATGTTTGCATTGCAATTGCTCCATTAACATGAAAGAGGAATTCACAATCAAAATTGTAGTCTACCCACAAGTTTTTACTTCACTGCAAGTGATTTTTTTTTTTTCAACACAGAAATAACATTTTCATTACCAACACTAAAAAAAGTACCACCAGCACCGAAAACCTTAACCAAAAATGCACAAAACTTTTCACTTTATATTGATCAAACTTTTCAACCGTTTTTATACAACCAAAAATATCTTACTGATTCATAATAGTACCAATTTGAGCGTAACCATTAAAAAGATGCAGTAAAAAAAATTTAGTGCACGAAATCCTTGTCGACAAAGAACGCTTTGAAAAAAAAAAAAAACTTTTGTGGCTCACCAGCAGTGTTTTTCCTGCAGTTGCAATTTTATTCTTGCACAGCAAAATTTCATTCGAAAGTTATTTTTTTTTTTCTTTTCTTTTTGTTTTGTTTTTTGTTTTGTACCTCTTTTTGTTTCTTCCTTAATTTTTTTGGCCAAAGTGATAATGAAGCGCAAGCAGCCACGGAAAAGGCAAATAGGTTACGACATTGAAGCTAACCAAGTTAATTCGATTATTAAGCAGAATAAAGCATTGTGAAGAGGGGTGTGACAGAGAGTGAAGGGCACTAGGAAATAAAGTGACAATGCCAACTAGTTGCAAAAACTTTTGTTGTAAAAGAGTTTTAAGTTAGTAAAAAAAGTGGAGCAATGAATAGGGAATAGAAGAAATGAGAAAAAAACAAAAAAAGTCTTAAAAGAAAATTACAAAAGTGCTTGAAAAATTAATTAAACATTTTTTTAAGGAATAAATAGTCGCTGTAGAGGTAAAGTTAACTAAATACAGTTTTGAAAAAATCAGATTTTATTAACTTGAGTCTCTACAAGTTGAAAAAAGAAATGGCCATATCAGCCCTTGAAAGGACTTTGACCAAGCTTATTAAGATCAATTGTGTTGTGCATGTTGTGAACTATTTGAACACAAATAATCGAGAACTGAACCTCTACAAAGCCTTATACCTTATGTTCTCAAGAAGCTGAACTTGTCTCGTAATGTTACTTCTAACTCTTTTTCTTACCGTGATTTCAAGCATATTGATTATCCGCCCTTGCTCAATGACATATCCTGGATCTCGTTTAATGAATGTTATCGCTGTAGTACTGTTAACGACATACTTAGTGCCTTATTAACTCCTATTAAATACCTCTTCGAATAACATGTTCCACTGCGTATTTTTCGTGTAAATAATGTAAATTGTCCTTGGTTTTCTCTGCATGTTCTCAATTCAATAAAAAATAAAAGCAAGTTGCACGAGTTATGGAGAAGAAATCCGTCACCTTCAAACTGGGAAAAATATAGGAAAGCGAGAAATGAAGCTGTTTTAATAACAAGGCATTCTAAGTCTAGATACTTCTCAGCTAAGCTAAACCTCTCCCTGCCTTCTAAAACTTTGTGGACAAATATTAAAAAACTCGGGGTATGTAATAAGAAAAATTCTGACTGCCAAATTGACCCAGAAACACTCAATAGCTATTTTTTAGACAATTTATCTCCTTTGACTGACAATAATTTGAATGTTAGTTGTAATATATCCGTTTTGCATTCTCTTAATTTTCTGCCTGTTAATGAATTCGATGTTGGAAAATGTGTGATGCAGTTAAACTCAAATGCAATGGGTGAAGACAACATGCCGATTAGGTTCATAAAAGTCTTATTACCTCATATAATAAACAGCTTAAACACCTAATTAATTATTGTTTTACATAGTCTTCATTCCCGTATATGTGGAAAGTAGCTATTGTGTTCCCTGTGGCGAAAAAAACCGAACCCTTCAGGAGCTACTGATTTCAGGCCTATAAGCATTATTTTGCCTCTTTCAAAGATCTGTGAAAAACTAATGGCTCAACAAATAAATAGTCATATTCAGGACAAGAAACTTCTATCCCCTTTTTAGTCAGGATTCCGAGCAGAGCATGGGTGTTCCTCAGCTGTAGTAAAGGTTTTGAATGACATAAGGACGGAATATGATGCTGGTCACATCATCACACTGCCAAGTTTGCTTGATTTTTCAAAAGCATTTGACAAGGTAAACCATAAATATTTGTGCCAAAAACTCAAGCTCTTATTCGGATTCAGTGTAAGTGCTGTCAATTTAATCTCAAGTTACTTGTCTAATCGGTTGCAAAAAGTTCAATTGGTACTAAGTGGTGTTCCACTAGGTACTATTCTTGGTCCACTTTTATTCTCATTGCTTATCAATGACTTATTTTCTGTCTGCAAACACTCTTCTGTTCATGCATATGCTGATGATGTTCAGCTGTATCTTTCTCGGTGCATTGGGCTACTTGATGATCTTTGTTGCAGATGGAATGAAGAGCTCAATAACATCAGTGAGTGGTCCAAGCACAATGGTCTTCAATTGAATGCTGCCAAATCGTATGTTCTACCTATATGTAAACATAGAATTAGTGTTGATAATATCCCTGACTTGTGTATTGGGTCTAACAAGCTCAAATTATTGTTTGAAAATTCGAAATCTGGATTTTTAGATAAATTCGTCTCTGTCGTGTACTGATCACATTAATAGTGTAGTCCAAAAAGTGTATTATGTCCTTCGTAATTTGAGAATGTCCGCTAGTCTTACTCCTGTCAATATTGTTCCGATTCCCTTTCCGCCATAGATTCAATATCTAACTTCAACAACACGAACTATTACCCAACAATCATACGAAGTATTTTATCAAAACACTATCCCAAAATCAGACTTCTATGGGTACCAGGACATGTACAAATCTAAGGGAACGAACATGCGGACCAAGCCGCTAAGATTACAAACAACTCCTCGCTGATAGTGACCCCGAATTATAGTACAATTGATATAAAATTTTTTTTAAAAAGTGAGCTAACGGTTAAGAATATTCACCAATGGTATTCTTCCACGGCATGGTACAAAGTATCAAACTGCAATAAGACCAACATACAAAAATATTTAAAAACCTCAAACATTCTTGCTTCCATGCCACCTAAACAGCACGTAGTAAAGGTCATACGGTTAAGATTAGGCCACACAGCTCTAACTATCCAACATTATATAAATAAAAACTCCCCTCTGTGCTCATATTGCAATTCATCAAACATCAGTGTTTCCCACATTCTAAGCAGCTTGTCTTACTTTGATAATCTTAAAAAGCTAATATTTCTAAATCTAAACCCCGTCAATGTAGTATTATGTCCAACTGATGAAAACATGAACCATATTATAAAACATATTTCTACATTATAAAATCAGATAAGTAATTTTCTTCTTATTCTTAAAAGTATTCTTATAAATATTTTTATAAGTTTATAAATAAATATTATTATATATCATTATATATATAACATTAAATATATTCAAGATAAACATGCATAAATACTCATAAATTTTAATGAGCTGAAGGCCATTGATGCTATTGCTCAAAAATAAATCTAGCTTATAATTTTATAAATATAAGTTAATATTATAATAAATAAATAAATAAATAAACGTAAATCGGTAATACAGTTGGTACTACCTGTGATAACTTATGCTGAATTGGTGTTTAGTAAGCTGGACTCCTCTTCTCTGTTAAAACTACAAGTTGCTTTTAATCATTTCTGTGGACATTTGACAAAACCACTTAACTCGAAAAAACCAATTTTACAAGAGAGCGAAAAAACTACTTCCGAGCTGCACACAATGGTTTGCTTACGTTTTTAAGTCAATGTTAAAATTTTGTATTATGAAATGATTTATATTTTATTTTCGGTATTATTCTATTTATTTTTAAAGTTATTATTTAATTGCATTTTTAAAAAAATTTGAAATAAGTGGTTTTGCCAAATGGAATATTGAAAAAAAATTCAACTTATTTGAATATATGTGCTTTTTTCGAATTCAATAAGACTGTTATATATTTTAATTTTTCTCACTTATGTAGACTTCAGATGTTTTTTCAAATGCAAAGTTAAGAAAATATTTGAATTAAGTTGATTTTTCATACAATGCGTCAACTTTATTTTAACCAAAATCATAAAAAGTACAGAAATGCATTGAAATCAAAATAAAAACTCTTTAAAGTTAATTAGAAAAATAATTAAAAATATTATGATAAAAATACTATGATAATAATAACAAAAGTGGTATAATAATATTATTCAAGTTCATCTACTCCATTAAAATGTGGGTCCTCTTCAAAAACGCACTCTCCTTCAGCTCGTAAATTCTGATAAAAATTGTGGAGGTCTGGATTTATTAGCGGTATCATGTCCAATAAATCTCGTTTTTTGTTCAATGAAATTGGTAAAAGAGCTGTATAACATCTTGTCAAAGCGGTGTTATGCATCTTCCGACGACGTTGATTGATGTTTAACTCTTTGAAAATTTCATCGAGTTGATGAGATATTTTATATTGCAGTATTCCAGGTTTGTTTTTCTCATATCTCATCCATCGAACAAGTTTCCACTCAAATTTGTCACATAAAAAATTAAGAAAAAAAACGTTATGAATATTTTTAAAAAATACACCAAGAAAATCATTAAATGCAATTACACTCTAATACTTTGTACTCACCTTCACTGTTATTTGTCCTCCAAGTGTAGTTATCCTTTAATGTAGATTTAAAATCGTAGAAGTCTTCTTGTTTTAGTTCGTGTACAATGTATTTTTTGTTTGTAGCAGCTATTAAATTTGCCCAGTCGTGTGGATGTTGAATAGTACCAGAAGTGTTTTTTTTTTTTTCAATTTGGGTGTGTACTGTATCGCACTCGAGATGTGTATGGCCAACAATAAGAAATTTGTGATCAATGATTTCGATGCTCTGGTGTTCTTCTAAAACTTTTGAGAACATTGCACAAATAAATGAGTTCCGATTTTGACCTGGGCAAGAATCACTGTACAAAATGACATGCTTTACTGAATTTGGCAAGCTCAAAAGACATTTGAAAATACAAGAGCCGATGTCATTTGCTCCGCGCTTTGCGATGGATTCATACCAAACATAACAATGAGCTTTGTTCGTGGCACCATCATGCATGGTGAAATTATATGTCCACAACGGACGCTTATAAAAAAATATGGATGCATTTAAATATGGCGTTGGTAGGCACTGCTGTAAGTCGAATGAAAACATTTGTACTGACTTGTCACGTTTAGAAAGCTCTTTGTCATTTTTTTTACAATTATAGGCGAAATCTGCTGCATCATGGTGATTGGTAAGTTGCAACTGAAGCTCCGATTTTTCTTCCGCGTCATTAGTATTCTTAATTTTTGTATTCAAAGTTTCGCACTGAGTACACAGATCAAGTTGAGGTTTTTTGAACTTTATATCTAAAGTGCGAAAAATTTCTTGAAACTTGCTTTCGGACACTGGTTCAGAAAATTTTTCTTGATAGAGAGTGTACAATTTAGCGAGGTTAAGACCACGCTCAAAATACAACATGTTAGTATGACGTCGGCTGTAGTGGCTTTGATATTTAGGAATGCTATCTATGAATGCGATTACTTCGTTGTGCTTTTCAATAGACAATTTATGGGCAGGAGCATTCTTACCACGTCGATCATTTGGAACAGCATCACAAATTTGTTCTATTTTGTATTTGCAAATAGTTTTGATTATTTGCTCAGTTTCGCCGTAAATTTTCAAAAAACATTGCTTGCATACTTTTGTTCTTTGGCCTTTTACTTCAAAGTAATACGAGTGTACATACTGGCGATTTTTAGTTGATTTCTTCTCAAGAGTAGCAGTTTTTTTATTTTTAACTTCAATCAAGCTTGCCAAGATTTGACGACGCTTATTGTAGTCCCCCAACTTCCAGTAATTTTCGAAAACTTCATTTTGTTGCCTTAATTCTACTTTTGTAAAACACTTATTTCGGCATTTCCCTAGTTTCTGAGTTTTTTTCGCAGAAATACTTTTTTTTTTACATGTTTCATATTCTTTTCCTAAATTCTTGTTTTCTTTATTAGCTTTTTTAAATGCCGATGTACTTGGAGCAGATGATTCCTCTTCGTTTATTTCTAGTGACTCATAGTTTGTAATGTTGGACTCTAAAATATTAGCCATTGCTCGGATACTTTCTGATGTAGAATTTGACTTCGACTCTGAGGGAACAAAATCAGAATCATCAAAGTCAGTTTCATGAAAAATATCAACATCACTTTCGCTCTGAAACTCTAATCTGATGCCACTATTGTCAAAGATATTGTTTTCTACAGGTCTCAGATTATCCATCATCATGTGAATCATTCCCAAATCATATGATGTGCTCGTTTCATTAGGAAGAGGATCCCAAACCAACCCATCTTTACTTATCAGGTCTGTATTAATATTTTTCTTATTCATGTTTTTTGTTGTAGAACATTTTTCTTTCAGGTTTGGCTTATTCATCGCCATTGCTGCAATCAACCGACCTCTTTTCATTTTGATTGATTTCCCCAAAAAACAACTTAAGTTATATATTTTCAAAAATTTAGACTTGACAAAAGCCCTCAACTTAATTTAAGTATCAACGTATTTTTATGTTTTAATTTTGACGAAAGCACTTAAGTCGAAATAAGATGTGTTGTCACGACGAAAGACCATTGCATAATGAAGTGAAAAACACTTATTTCAACTTAAGATTGCTATTTTTTTATGTTTGCATATGACAGAAGAACTTATTTCGAAATAAGATGTTTTGTCAAAAGTAAATTACGAGAAAATTGGGAGTGCTATGTCGAGATAAGTTGTTTTGTCGAAAGATAAATATAATTTTTTTTTTTATTTAAACTCATTTTTAAACATATCTCAAATAAGTGGTTTTGTCAAACGTAATTTGAAAAAAAATTGAGATAAGTTGAATTATCATACATGATATCTCTTAAACCAAATGACGTAGAAATACGCGGAAAAGACCAAAAGAAGCACCGTTAAAAATTATCCCCATGATAAAAATCCTGGACAATTGTCATATATCGACTTAAGTGGTTTTGTGAAATGTCCACAGATTTGTATGCATTTGTACTGTATTTATCTACATAAGCTGATTCATACAAAAACACCTTCCTACTTATATAATAAACTGCAATTTAGTTTATCTAGAAGAAGTAATGTTCTTATAATTCCAAGACATGCTTCATTGAATTCATCGCGCTTGTTTTTCATTAATGCCATCAGACCGTGGAATGCTCTGCCACGCGGACTGAGAGAAGTTCTTCTGTTCTTAATCATTTTTCTTCCCTCTAATTATTCTCTTCACTTTCTTGAAATTCTTAAAATTCATTAATTTTTGTTATATGTTCCGGTAACTCTTTTATGTGCTATTATATATATATATTCATTTAAGAGCAAATTATAATCTTTTTAAATTTGTAATGTACCCTTAGTTAAGTTAATTCACGAAAGAGTTGTCATCATATCTATATTGAATGTATTTATGTTGTACTATAAATGAACTTAGTTCTTACTGTACTAATGTTTAGCATTTTTGAATAAATGAAATGAAATTAAGCTTTTCATGGCAGTTTTGACTCTCCGAGGCTTGCCATTGTCTGCAGTGAGGTGACGGCCGAACAGAAAAATTAATTCTATTGAAAAAATTTCCTGTGTCAGATGGAATTTGAACCTGGTTTCTATCGCATAAGAGCCACGCACCTCAACAAGTATGCCTCGGCTGCCACAGTCATCTGGTCTCTACAAGTCATCTGGTGGAAAAACAGAAACCAAATTTTTTTAATTTACCAAAAACCAAGTTTTTAAGCATTGATTCAGGTCTGCAGTTAGAGTTTTTCTTAGAAGAGTTCTTTTCAGGTCTGTAGTTAGGTTTTTTTCTTACGGGAGATGGACAGATGGTGGTTATTCATAAAAAATTTGTTGGTAGGACATTGTTTGTCAAACGGAACAAGACTTTCCCCAAAATTAATGCAGATGGATTTTGGGCCAGAAATATTAATCTTTTTCAGTTGTCACCTAATAGTCTTTCTGTGTGGTCGACCATGTCTCTGAGATCTCGTTGTGCTTTTTGCTCTAAGTCTATAAGTAAAGATTGTACTCTTAGCTGCACGGTGTGCAAAAATGACTTCCATAAGTCTTGTGTCGATATAGACGACGAAAAAGTGTTTGATTTAATTAAAGAAATCCAAACATTGCATTTAATTGCGGAAATTGTGTTAATTCATACTCAAAACTAATATTAGTCGTATCTGATTTAGTCTCAGAAGCCTGCTCGCTCCACTGTGCAAAAAACTCTTACATCAAGTAAACCATTAAAAATTAATGTTCCCGTTGTTGCTGCTGAAAGTGCTGAACTTGACTGTGCTCTATTGTTGATACTGTTGTTGTTGCTGCTGCTGAGACTGCTAACATTGATTGCAGTGTTCCGTCTTCACATGCCAATTCGTCACTCTCATCTGCTGCAAATACTGCTCTCATCTCAGATGCTGTTAACATTGTTCAGCCTCGTCTGCATACTTTTCAAGGTTGATTAATATAGGTTAAGTCACTTGAGAGAAGCTCGGTCGAACTGTCAGAATGGATGAAAGGAAATCAAGAAAAAAACAGCTTGAATCTGTACAATTTTTAGTTAACAGCTACTTTGACAGTTCGAGCAAAGGCAGAGATAGAGTGCTTTTCTCTCAAGTGACAGAAGTTGTGCAAGCTACGCCGCCTGCTGCTGCTGCCACTTCGTTGTTCATTCTGTTCCAACAACACCGCTCTGATTGGAATGCTGTTCGACGTAACAAGCCTCAAATCAGAAACAAAACTCTTGTTGTTGGTAATAATATTGCCTTTTATCTTAATCTTGATCTTAATGTTGCTCCACGTATGAAGTGTGTTCTACGACTTGTCGTCGTTTATGCCTTCGGAAACTGAAGAAATTATTATAGAACATGTTGCTAAACATGCTGGTATCGATAAACGCCACCTTACTTTTATCAAACTGCTCAAAAATAACGTCTGTTTAAACTTGGCGTTTCTAGAGCTTTCTATGACAAAGTGTTAGATGCATCATTATGACCTGTTGGAATTAATTTTCGTACTTTTCGTTTTTTTCCAAAACCAGGAAATGCGGAGAGGCAAACGTAAATGCTCCGATTTTCGCTCATAAAAATAAATCTATATCTATTTATTATCAAAATATGTCTGGAATGAGAACAAAAGCTCATTCTATACTATCTCAAAGCTCACAGACAGATTATAATGTTATTACGTTGGTTGAAACTTGACTCAACGCTGATTTTTTTGATGAAATGTTTTTCGATCCTGCACTCTATACTACATTTCGCAAGGACCGTGATGTTGCCAAAACGGGCTGCTCAAGGGGAAGAGGTGTACTAATAGCAGTTCGTCGAAAATTTCGTGCAACTGTTGTTATGCTGGAAAATGCGAATTCTCTCTTGGATCAGCTTTGTGTGAAAGTCCAGGGCATGGTGTAAGAAAACCAGGTGGAAGCGAATTTTTCACCACACTTTAAATTGCCCCTGGTCTGTCAAAAAATTCTGACAGGGAGAGAGCAAGTGTTGATTAGTGCCAAATTTTATTGGCTGCGTTCAGCAGGTACAACATTTGTGCAATCGGTTAGTGTGTGTCTGCTGAACGAAAAAATATTAGTGTATAATCACAACATGTAAAAATGTCTGTCTTTCGCCGCACTTTATATTTTTGATACATTTGCTCAACGTATTGAGTATTTCCAGTTAAAAATTTGGCTTGTTTAGAATAAGTGTGCTTTTATAACAAATGAAATAAATAACGCAAAATATAACGAGAAAACACAATTTTTTTTTCCCATTTGATCACTTTTAAAACAATCGTGTTCAAAGAAATAAAAAAGGAACGTAAACTGATGCCTGATCAGAGACACAACATGTTGTACCCATTATTCAATTATTATTAGGTTGTTCAGATTTTTGACGTCAACTTACAAGAATAATAGCTTAAACACATTAACACATAACAACATTGCCGCATGATTCAATTATTATAAGGTTGTCCAGATATTTGACGTCTACTCACAAGAATCTATACTCTTATTTGTAGAGGAGAGCAAAAGAGCAAAAGAGCAATTTTGTAAGGACATAAATATCACGCAGTTGCCGGAATATCATACTTTTTCATAGTACAAACCAATAAAGATACATTTGACTACTACTTTTTGAAATACTTGCATGTGTTGAACCAAAATACTATGAGCTTTAAAAATGTTATGGCCACATTTTAGACGTAAAATAATATTAGAAAAATAAAACTTCTGAATGTTGTAAGCATTTCATACAGAGTTTGTATGAATATTTTTATTACATACAGTCTAACCTCGATATAACGACCCTCAATATAACGATTTCCTCGGTTTAACGAATTTTTTGAAATCCCCTACAACGCTCCATAAAATCTAATGTAAAATATACCTCTCTATTACGAATACATTTGCCAAAAACCTCGTTATAACGTTTTTTATATGAAACAGATACACACACAATTATTGTGTTTGCAACGACAACGTCTCCAGAAAATCAACATTCGCAGTAGCCAGCAGCATGCATTAGAGTAACGGCTGAAATATTCGAAGAAAAATTTATTGTCGCCAAGAGCTTGTATGCTTGTTGCAGCAGTTGTTGTTACAATCTAGCTGGTTAACAATTTTTCAATAGACTATCATTGCTGTTTGATGCTTAGAAAAGTAAGCACTGCTAGTTGTCGTTGCTGTTTGTATTAAAGTTGTAATGGCTGAGAAAAAAAAGAGATGTTCCTTCACAATAGCAGAGAAGCAAAAAGTAATTAAGTATGTCAACGAGAATCCTACAATAAAAAAAATAGACATCGCAAAAAAGTTCAAAATTCCTGCTAGTACATTGGGCACAATTTTAAAGAGCAAAGATAAGTTTTCAGAAGAAAGTGGGCTGCCTTCAAACAGTAAAAGATTTAAAACATGTGAATTAACGGACGTAGAGGAATGTGTTTTGAAATGGTTAAAGCACTGCCGAGCCAAAAATGTGCCAATCGGAGGCCCTATTCTTCAGGAGAAGGCTCAGCAGTTCGCAGCAGAATTAGGGCATGCAGACTTCCGCGCGAGTAACGGGTGGCTTCAAAACTTTAAAAAAAGAAACGAGATTATTTTTAAAAAAATATGTGGCGAAACTGCTAGTGTCAATGAAAAAGTATGTGAGGAGTGGAAAGACAAACTTGAAGAGCTGACCGAGGGATATGAACCCGAAAACATATTTAACATCGATGAAACAGGACTTTTCTACAAATGTTTACCTGACAAAACATTATCATTCAAAGGGGAAAAATGTCATGGTGGGAAAAATAGCAAACTTCGTTTAACAGTCTTGCTAGGAACAAATAGTACCAGGACATACAAACTTAAGCCACTCATCATTGGGAAATATAAAAAACCACGATGTTTAAAAAATGTTAACAATTTGCCAACAGACTACACTTCAAACTCTAAGGCGTGGATGACCTGTGATATTTTTAACAATTGGCTTAAAAATCTTGACGAAGAGATGAAGAAAAAGAAGAAAAACATTCTTATGTTCATGGATAATTGTACTGCACATGGAGACATTCCTAATCTGACAAATATAAAAATAAAGTATTTGCCCGCAAATACTACTTCGAAACTTCAACCACTAGACCAAGGCATCATTCAGAGCTTCAAAGTGCAGTATAGGAAAGAAGTTGTCAGACAGTTTCTTGCTGATATTGAACAACAAACGCCCACTACAATTGACATATTACAGGCTATGTGGATGTGTGCCAAAGCTTGGAATCAAGTCACTGAAAAAACTATCTCAAATTGCTTCAAGAAGAGTGGGTTTAAAGTTCCATGCGATGATGAGGAGGATGACTTGCCACTTGCGGAACTTACTAGAACCTGGCAAAGAGTTCAAGAAGAATTGAACATTCAAGCGGCTGAGTTCGAAGAGTTTGTAACCTTTGATGATGATTTAGCCGTCTGTGGAGTACTTACTGATGCTGAAATAGTCAAATCTGTATTGCCAGTTCCTAATGAAGAAGCGGAAGAAGACGAGGAAGAAGTTGTCGAAAACCAGCGAGATTTTACAGTAAAAGATGCCCGTAACGCTCTACATGTAATAAAAAGTGTATTTATCAAAAAGAGTGGTTTGAGTGATGGTGTAATCAAATCCATCACGGAATTAGATTGCGCTTTGGATTTGATAACTTGCACCGGCTATAAGCAGACCTCAATTAATGACTTTTTTAATATTGAAGACAAACCAAATGAAGACTAAGCTACCAATAGCACTTTATTGATTTTTTATGCTTTCTTTTTTATATGTATGGATAATTTTTTTTATAAACATAACCCATTGAACTGACTACTTATGTGCCTTATTTTTATTGCATTTCATTGATTATTTATGTTTTTTTTTATATGTATGAATAATTTTTTTTTATAAACTTAACCCATTGAATTGAATACTTATGTGCCTTCTATTTATTGCATTCATTTTGAATATTTTATAAATGAACACTATTTTTGTATTAAATAATACTATTTTTTAATTTTAATAATACAAAATACAGTGTTTTCTTTCAAATGTGACTTGCTTTATTAGCGAAAATCGTTGGGATATGACACGGTAAGCAGATGATGATTAATTTACAAAATTTTGTATTACCTCGTTATAACGAATATAAGGGCAACTTCACCTCGATATAACGAACCTCATTGGAACGAATTATTCGATATAACGTTTTTTTAATAATCCCCTTGAGATTCGTTATATCGACGTTAGACTGTATATGTTTTTTTTTATATTTGAGTAAAAATAAGTACAAATTATGTAGTCAGTTTATATGTAAAATTTATTGGAATAATGTTTTCAAAATAGTTTTAAATAGTTTCTTTAACCAAAAGTATACAAATAGTGCTTTTTACATTTGTGTTTGGGAAAATCAAAAATTTTTACTTTTTTCCTCTTTTGACAAACGAGTTCAGTTAACGCAGAACTTTTCTTTTATATTATATATAAAACTATATTTTATAGTTAATGGTTTTGCTAATATGTGTTCTAAGTGTTTCGTGATATAACCATTGTAATTTTTTCAAGAACTTAAAAATATTTTTGACGTTGAATTAAGTCTTACAGGACGTTTGTCATTTTTGGGGGTCTTTTCCACAAAATTTTTTCAAGCACATCCTAACGTTTTTGGAGGACACTTTGGAATATACTTACAGCCCTTAATATTCATCTTACAAAGATAAGGTATATGTCAAAAATCAGTTATATCTTATATCTATATAATAAGAAAAATCATGCATTGATGCTTCAGTTGCTGCTGACGTTCTTATGGTTGTTGCTTTTGTTCGTGCAAGAAATCACGAACGCAACATCGTGTTGTTTCTTGGAATGAATTGTTTTACAAATATTTCTCAGTAACGGCTTGTATTGTTGTTGTTATTTATACGTATGTAAAATTAACATTTATGTTATATATGCATATCAGCTGTTTTAATTTTTATCGTTTGTTATTGTTTTTGTTTATCTTCAGCGAGATAAATACAATAAACAATTCAGATGTATTATAGAGATGTGCCGTAGAGAATGTAGCTACAAAAATGTGTATTACTACTACGCAGGTTTACATATACAGAGAATGCGCATGGTCATTGTGCTATCAAAACTCTATTGATTCTTTAAATATCATAGTAAATTCGAATTATTTATTGAACTAATTTTGTACTTATTACACATTAAAAATATATTTTATTTCTTAAAATTTTAAATTTTCAAATTAATTTAAGATATATAAGCTCTTTGCTTGGGAAAAATAAAAAATTCATATTTATCCGAAATATTTATTTCCATTTATTAAAACTAAGATTGAAATAAATTTATCAAAAAATATAGCAAACAAAAAACTCTACGTCTACAATAATATCTAGCTGTGTCTTTTGTTTACATAAAATAAGGGTATGTCAAAAATCTGGATAACCTTATAATGGCTGCATTCTATCCGAAAGAGCGCTCAGATAGCGAAGTATTAGAGGTAGGGCCAGAATTATAAGGTAGGGCCGACTCGGTGAGGAATGAAGTAGAAAGCAGAATAAAGCGGGCTAGATGTCAAAATCAGCTGTTCATCTCACGTTTCTTTATGTTCATGTTTCGCAGTCGATTTTAGGTTAAAATTTTGACAGGTTTTTTTTGCCAATTTAAGAATTCTTTCACATTTTAAAGTTGTTATTACACTGCTTTAATAATATTTTCACTCAAACTATAACACATTTAACACACGCGACCGCACTACTTGCTACTTGGAAACATAAAAACTTTTCTTAATTTGTAGTTCCTTGTAAATTCGTCGTTTTAACGACTTACCAACCTTTTCATTATCCACTATTCGTTGACGCGTGAGGACACTGAGCCAACCGGTGTTATAATTCTGCCATGCATAAAGTGATACTTTCTGCTGAACTATTTTTTTTTCGAAACGTCAAACGGCAAACAGCTGTTCGACAATAAATGCTTTTTGTCTCAAATTTATTTTTTTTAGGTTCTGTGTGCAGACGTTTCAAGCAAATAGATTTAATTAAGAGCACTTCTAAGCAATTTAATAATTTAGTAGTTAATAAATTTAATATTTGGTATATTTAACTGTCAAAATAAAGTAAGCGTAAGCCGCTCAACTGAAGTAGCATAAAATATTTTCGCTACCTAAGATGGCGACCGCACAGGGAACGTGTTGTGTGAGCACTTTATGCAACATACCATTCAGCCCAAAAGTTGTTCAACAGCTGCGTAGCAAATTTTCCACTGAATGCAGCCAATGATTGAAACACGATTGTACCTGCTGAACGCAGCCATTTATTTCTGCTGTTTTTGACAGATGCGGGTACAATTTTTGTGAGAGAGGTGAAAAAAACGCTTTCACCTGGTTTTCTTACACCATGGTCCAGGGTGCATCTGGACTGTTATTTATCTGTACATCTTATATACCACTAAATAGTGGTGAAAATCTCTATAGGGCACATGTAGATAACATTGTTAACTTATCCTCAAATAATCTTCAAGATAGTCACCCCTGTGTTTTAGGTGATTTTAATCTAAATAAATTAGTCTGGTCTTATGCTTATGATTGTAATATTCTTACGCCATCTAATGTTAATAGCCCAATTGAAATTTGCCTTGTTGATAGTTTCTTAGTATAAACTTATTGCAGATTAATAGTGTGCAGAATAAATTAAATAGAATTTTAGACCTAATTTATGTTAGCAACAATATTAATTATAAATTGTATGAAAATCCATTTCCTTTCTCAGCAACTGATTTTCATCATGTTCTACTAAGCATTGATCTAGAATTTTATGAATTTCGATCTCTTAATATCAATAATGCTAACGCAAGCTTCAACTACAATATTTGTGATTTTAATCTTTTGAATGATCTTTTTAAAAATATGGATTGGAATTCTATGTTTACAGATTCTGACGTAAATTCTAGCTTTGAAGTTTTTAAATTAAAGGTTTATCGCATCTGTTACGCAAAAATTCCTATAAACTCGCAAAATTCTTATAGGCTTCCATGGTTTACTAAAGGCTTAAAAACTCTTAAAAATCAACGAAATAAGTTTTTCATACTATATAAACTTAAATAAATTCTATTGCTTTTGATACATACCGGCACTATTCGAGAGAGTTTAACTTCCTCAAAAAATATCTTTATAACAAGTACATTCTAGACTTTGAGTATAATATTAGTTCCAACCCTAAAGCGTTTTGGAGGTATGTGGAATCTAAAAGAAATTGTTCAACATCCCATCAGCTGTTGTTTTACAATGATATAACAGCTAACTGCACAAATGAAGCTGCTAACATTTCGCAAATTTTTTTATATCAAACTACATAACAGATAATGACATCGATGATGATAGCTACCCGCATATTCAATCTTCGATTGATTTTGGATCACTTTTAATATCAAGTGAAGATATTATTAAAGGAATTTCGGAGCTGAAACCATCAATGCAGACTGATATTGATGGCATGTCATCTATATTGTTAAAAAAAATGTTTATCGTTAGTGGACCCAATTAAGAAAATTTTTAATAAATATCTTTCGACTAGTGTTTTCATTTCTGATTGGAAAATTGCTATAATTACACCAATTCATAAAAGTGGTAATGAAAATGATATTTGCAATTACAGACCAATCTCAAAACTTTCTTCAATCTCGAAACATTTTGAGAGTATTATAAAAAACAAAATTTTACTTTGCAGTTAAAAGATTCATTTCTCCTAATTAACATGGCCTTATTTCTGAACGCTCAACAGTATCTAACCTTGCGGTTTTTACTGAAGAATGCATCTCTGCATTTAATAGTGGTCTCCAGGTAGATACAATTTATACAGATTTTACTAAGGCCTTTGATAAGGTTTCTCATCGAATCTTGATTGCGAAATTATCAAAATTTGGATTTAACTCAAAATTTTTGGAGTGGATAAAATCATATCTATCTGATAGAATCTGCTATGTTGTTGTTGACAACGAGAGATCTGTTCCTTTTGTAGCCACTTTTGGTGTTCCACAAGGCAGTATTCTTGGCCCTCTGCATTTCATTTTGTTCATCAATGATATTGGTAACTGCTTTTCTAATGCAAGTTACCTGCTATAAAAAAATTTTGATCTAAAATAAGATGCGGCGTGGTGTCATATCGCCCGTCACAAAGCCCAAAGCATGTCATAACGCCCAAATTTGAAGAAAAAATTGTCACAACAGCCAACTCGAGCTTTGGGCTTTGTGACATTTTTCACTTTTGGCTTTATGACGTTCAACGTTACAATATGACACAGGCCATAAAACCCAAAGTCATAATGCAAGATTTCCTACAATGATACAAATGATTCCTAGATGATGCGGTAAATGCGTTTAATACAACGATAATTGATTGCTTTCATAGATCTAACCTCAAAGAAAAGCTTCTAGGATTTCGGGCCCTGTGTGTGGTATACTAATGAATTAAGAAAATTGAGAAAGTTGATATCGAAATATTATAAAAAATATCAAGTAACACATAACATATGTGTTTTTAGTCGTTAAACTTCAACTAAATACAGTTGCCAACAGCTGGTAACTAACCAAAACCAAAATTAAACATTATGTCTGATGCAAAATCATTCTGGAGCTTTGTAAATACTAAACGCTAGATTAATTCCCATCCTTCTTTTATGAAATACGTATATAATAATGTTGAGTCCGATAATGATAAAAGTATTTGTAACCTTTTTGCTGACTTTTTCAAGTCGACTTATTCATCATCTTATTTTCATATTGGGAACTATGTATACCCATAATGTTCAATTTGGAGATATTTGTCTCCCAATCTCCCAAAAATGTCTCCCAAAAAATCTTAAAAATTCATATAAGAGCGGTCAGGACAACATACCCTCGTGCATATTGAAATACTGCTGCGAAGAATGAGTAGCCCCTGTAACTTTGCTTTTTAATTCTTCTTTAAAATCTTGCTATTCTCCTGCTGTCTGGAAGTCCTCATTTATTATTCCGTTACATAAATGTGGTAACAGGTCTTTAATTGATAACTATCGTGGAATTGCGAAATTAAGTGATTTGCCTAAGCTGTTTGATGCAATTGTTACATCACAATTATCACATAGTGTTAAGTCTTTGATGTCTCCATACCAACATGGACTCCCCTCTGGAAAATCTACTGTTACTAACCTACTTGAATTTACATCAAAAACTATAGAAAATTTTGGAAAACGTTTTTAGACGGACTTTAGCAAAGCTTTTGATGTTGTAAATCACAAACTCTTAATTTTAAAATTATCTCTTGTCGGATTTCCCACACAGATGGTGTGGTGGATTGAATCGTATCTAAGATATAGAACACAATCCGTATTATTTAAACTCGTGAAATCATACGAGTTTCCTGTTACCTCGGCACTGCCCCAAGAAAGTCATCTCGGGGGCCCCTTCTCTTTCTGCTTTATTTAAATGATTTGCCATCTGTAATAATGCATTCTAATGTCTTGATATATGCTAATGACGTCAAATTATTTATTTTGTATAAAAATGATTATGACGCTGTATTCTTACAAATTGACATCAACAATCTTCATAGCTGGTGTAAAATAAATCTCATGAAACTCAATATGAAAAAAAGGTAATCACATGACCTTCTCGCGTAAGCCATTGCTTAGGCATACTTACAAAATTTGTGATTACACATTAGAATATCTAGAAATGTTCGTTGATCTTGGAGTTTCCATTGACCCTAAGCTGCGCTTTCATATTCATATTAATAAAATAATAAATAGAGCAAATAGTACCCTAGGATTTATTTATTTATTTTATTTTCAAGGATTTATACAATAATTAATTACCGTAGAAATACAAATTGAAGCAGGACTAGCAGCTAAGGCTTTCAACTGGCAGATAATAATGTAAGGATAAAATAAAGTTGATGTTTAATGAAATTGAGAAGAAAATATGTTATAATAATAATATTACTATACTAATACATTATAATACTACGTAATACTAATATAATAATAATATTGAAAAAAAGAGGTTATAGGTATTACTTAAATTAGTTGAAGCAAATTACAACTTTTTAAGAAATTATTAATTTCCATAATATTATCGTATGTTGGATGTTTTAAAATGTCGTAAGGCTGAGAATCCAAGAAATGAAAATTCCTTTGGGTTGTTAGTCGAGGGCAGATGTTTAAAAGGTGGTCGATTGATGCGGGAAGATTGCAAAACGGGCAGTTATTGGGATTTGTACCGTTGAGAAGATGCTCGTGTGTTAGCTTTATGTGTCCTAGGCGTAGACGTATGAAGGGTATTATTGCGAAGGTTAGTGCACCGCTTGTGCAAACTGGCTTACAACGATCAGGGCTTAGAGCCGAATAATGATGACTATAGGTATTCCAGATTTCGGTATTTTCTACTGAACGTTGCTTAACAATAAAATTGTGGATGTCCTTAGCGCTAAATGTGTCAAAGACTGGTGCTGGTGTCATACTGATGTCTTTTGCCATCGTGTCAGCAAACTCATTTCCACGAATCCCTGAATGGCCTGGAATCCATATAATTTTTATTTTGTTATGGGCCTTAATAAGGATATCCTTGATGGAAGCAATAATGTCCATTGAATTAGACGGTGTACGAATTGCGATGACGCAAGACTTGCTGTCTGTGCAGATCATATATTTACCTCTGTTATTTTTTGCAAAGATAGAAGCTTGAAGTATAGCTGCAGCTTCTGCTGTGAACACAGAGCAAAAACTGTGCAATAAGCCGTAGCTGATAGGTGCACCATTCTCATGAACAACAGCATAAGACGTATTAGTGTTAGTTTTTGAGCCATCAGTGAAAATAAACTTCCATCCTGAGGACTTATATTGAGCGGCTTCATTGAGAAACAGTGTTTGGTATACTGAGTTGGATGTGCTTTCTTTCGGATAATCCAATGAGTCCAATGTCTGGTTTCCAATGAGGAGAGTTTTAGTAGCCAAGGTGGGTGACATTGATGATGATTGCGTTTTAGCTTTAGCGGAAGGGAATGTACCATACCAAACTCTAAGCATCTTGTTATCGTCGAGCATTTTTTTGGAGCCCGTTTACGACTCAATGCTTTCTTAACATCCTCTGCAAGAACAGGATTTTTTGAATACAATAGTTTATGAAGAAGACGGTAAGTGACGTCCTTGGTTATATCCGGTATTGAGGGTAATCCAGCTTCAGTCAGAATATTTATCGTTGGTGTAGTTGGAAATGCCCTGAGGCATCTACGAACTGATTTGTGGTAAGGAGCAAACAAAAGCCTAATATTGCTTTTTGCGCAATGACCGTAAATAGAAAGACCATATACAATTTTTGATAGCACAAGTGCTCTGGTGACGTTGATGAGTGTTGTTGGATGCACAAGGCAGTGTTTAGACGAAAGATACTTAATTATATTTAACCTAAGAAATAAGCTATCCCGAACATATTTACAATGATTTTTAAAGGTATACTTGTTATCAAATATAAGTCCTAAAATTTTTAGATTATCTACAGATTTTATAGTTACATTGTTAAATGTTAAATTTAAGTTATTGCAATTTAATTTTCGACATATATGAAGAGTGTTAGTTTTACTAATTGACACTGTTGCTCCAGATGTCAATGACCAGTCACTTATATCAGTGAGGATGTCAGTGAATACACCCACAACAGCATTTGTGTTAGAATTTTTAGAAAAAACTCCGACATCATCGGCATATAAAACATGGTCAACACAAGAGTACTGAGATATGATATGACTTATTTCATCAAATGCTATTATGAATAGTATCACTGACAGCGGTGGATTTATTTAAAGATGGGCAAAAGAGTTTTGTTCAGATGCATACATCTGATCACCTTAATTTAACTCAACGCACAACATAATAAACAAAGCATGAATGTATGTCATCACTTAAAAGCTGCTTCCTGGTGTAGACAAAGGTTGCGATGACACACTTTTGATTTGTTAATGAGTTCTGCTGCATTTGCATTTGTTGGTATTGATTGTTATTTGTTGTTGGACGCAAATATAAATACAGTTATAATTCAACTCACAACTAAAACAACGAGTTTTTACGTATCTTCATCTGCATCAAAAATTGTACAAGGTGCAAGTGCCTGTACAGTTCTACAACAATCCCTAAGGTCAATATTGGTGCAAGCACCTGTATTGACAATAGCTATAAGGGATTCACGATACCTTTATAACGAAAACTTTGTTCAATTCTCTAGTGCGGCCTATCTTAGCATATGCTTCAATTATATGGTGCCCAAGATACGGTTGTTACATTAACGTCATTGAATCGATTCGGAAAAAATTTCTTCTGTTCTGCTTAAGCAATTTTTATTGCAGAACTAATTTTCATCTACCACCCTATGAATATCGGTTACAGCTCTTGAATCTTCCAACTTTAAAAAATCGCAAAGTTATGCTTAATGTGAGTTGGATTGTTAAACTTTTGCATGGATACTATGTTTATATTCCTCTCCGTGCTAGAAGATCTTTTGAGTTACTTTACATGAACTTTTGTAGAACAAATTACTTGCAAAATGAACCACTGAGAAGCGCTTGTTGTGACTTTTATTTTGTTTCAGATGTAATTTTCTTAAATGAATCCATGGGCTCAATTTAACATAATATTCTAGATTATCTCCAGTGCCGCAGCTGATGTGAATCATTATCTCCCAAAGCATTAAATTTTTCAGCCGATGTTTGGCAATATACGAGTATTACTACCAAGCTGAATCAAATTAGACAAGATTATCCAGAGCAAGACCACGTCCGTCTCGCCAGGCATGTGCAGGAGCTAGACCTCGTCCGTCACGCCTTGCGTGTGTGAGATTAACTCTAATCATTGTTTACAGAAATCTACACACAACAGAATAGAACTTCATTATCCAGAGCGGGACCTCTTCCGTTTTGCCCGTCTAACCTTTCATATGTTAGCACGGCTCTAATCAATCGATCTATTAACTATCAAGACGATATCCGAAATATACATACAACCTTAAACATTCTAGCTTGGCAATTTGTTTTTATTGATTTCATACTAAGTAAACTAAGTTCAATAATAATTGTTATATTAAGATAATGATAAAAATGAATGTTTATAATGCTACTATGATTTGTAATTATGTGTACGTGTACTGAATTGTAAAATTTTTAAAATGCTATAAAGCCTTAGAGCTTAGCATACAATTAATTTATAAATAAATAACTTGTTATCATTCTTAAGGTAGTTACTGAAGGTTCTTAAAAAGCAAACATATTTCTCAAATAACTAGCATTAAATGAGCATTTATATATGATCATTAAAACCAGAAAAATGCAGCATCTCTAAAATTCATATAACTTATTCATATCAAAAAATTTCAATATATTTGTGGGCAGAAAAAAAAAAAAAACAACTCAAAATAGAAACTTTTCATTTAAAAAGCGTGAAGCTTAAAATGTAATCAGCACAATTTGACTCTTTACACTCGACACACATTCAAAACAGTACTTCAGCATTCTTCTCATTGTCTTGCATAAGATACTAAGATACTCAAATCAAATAGCATTTTTTTGTTTTTTTTTTTTTTTGTCTTCACTGGTTTTCATGCGTTGTCAGCATTTTTCGCACACAACAATTGCAAACGACTTTATTGAGTCAGACGATGAACAACGTCCACAACGTTTCAACAAATGTTACCACGCTGTCAATATTGATGTCATAAAGCGTCAAATTCATGCAATGGCGGGAGGTTTCTATTTGTTTCGTGTGAAAGTTTCTTCAAAAACTTTTCTCAGGCACGTTTAACAGTGATTGTTTGTTTTACTTTGTCACTCTTTTCTTTCTTCTGTTTGTGTTTTTTTTTTTTTCTTCATTGAGTTTGTGTTGTAAAATAATGTTGCGTATACGCCCTGGTGTCCGCCTTATAGTAAACGATGCATGATTTCAGTTGTCTTTGAATTGTAAATGAAATTCGCAGCTAAATTGATATTAGTTTCAGATAAGTTTTCCTTTTAACACAAGCAAATAGCATTGAAGGGAAAACCAATAAAATGAAACGCATAAAAGTACCAGAATGGTAAAAGAAATGCTTAAACATTTATACAATCGTTTCAATGGCGCAACGCATTAAGATAAATATATGTTGAGATTTATGGCGTATTGGCTTTAGATGTGATTGAAAATTTGCATGTATTTTTTGGCTGATTATTTTAAATTTGTCAGCAAAAATTTGCATTTTGGCATATTTGAAAATTGAAAAAGGGTGTGAAAATAGTCATACTCCGGCTGCAAAAGCTTGGCAAAAATAGTAAAACTTTTATGTTTGCGACAAACTTGATTTATGCAAAATAAACTCTGCTGTGTTAAACTATTATGATTTTCATTTTTTTTATTTTTTTCTTTTTTTTTTATAAAAACTCATCACGCTTTGTTGACTTAAAAAGTCATTAATATTAATTTTTCATAGGTTCTTTGAGAAAGAAATAAATTTAAAGTGCTTTTAATATGGTTACTGCTGTGGTCTAACCAATCAATTGATGAGATTTAGTAAATTCTCTTCTTGACTAAATGCCAGTCATTTAATTAAAACTGTAGAAAGCACTCAAATTACAGGCGACGAAAATAGTCGGAATTATGTTTTGGACATTTGTTGACAAGCAAAAATATAGCTGCTCAATTTTAGTCATAGAAATGATGATGATGCCGAAATTAAATACCATTAAATTTGAAAATTCATGACACAATTTTTGAGAAGAGTCCTTGAAAATTTGCTGGCTTAAGATACGCTGTGAGTATGTGCTTGTGTGTGGCTTTGAAAGGAGCAAACTTTGGAAATATTGTTGAGTAGGCAACTTGAACTTTTGCCATTAATCATCGATTACAAATCAAGCATAGCTTTGATAAAAATAACAGTTATTTATACCTTCGTCTAAGGTTGTGTGAGTATTGTTCTATTTAACCCTTAATTATTATGTGAATTAAGTGTAAATTAATGTGTATAAAATAGAGTAGAACGAAATGTATGGAAGCAAAAAATCTTCATGGTTTTCATATTTTTTTAAAAACAACGCGTAAATAAATAAATTTCTGCATCTTTATTTTTTTCTGCGACATAACTTTTGACTGCGCTCGAGTGTTTATATATTTCTTGTCATTTTTTTATTTTTTTTTTTTTTATTTCTGAAAGCGAAAAAAAAATTAGGAGCTAATTTTTTTTAATGCAATTCTCTTCCCTATGATACCATGTACAGTGAAGCAAAAAAGTTTAGGTACAGTAAATTTTTCTGAGAAAAACTTTGCATTAATATTTAAAAGCAACTACGTTGGCCAACTTCTTAATGCAGTTAGTATCATTAGATGCACTTTAATTGAAATACACAAAAAAAAAATTCTTTTTCTTTATATACTACTTGAAATATAAGCGGAAGAAGAAAAAATGCATATGAAAAAAGTTTAGGCAGAGGCTGTATGTGTTAATATGATTCCACATATGATATGATTAATTAATGCAATTTTTCTTTATAAATATATTTGCATCTTAACATTATTTAATTGTATCTTAGCACTTGTTGTTCGAATTTAAAAACAATATGATTAATTTTAAAGAAAATATGTTTTTATGTAAATATATTGTAATTATAAATGGAATGCGAACACTTTTAGTCTATTACTATTTGTTTGCTTGGAAATATAATTTAGTCACGGACAAATATATATTAATTGCAGAATACATAATTTAATTGCAGTCAAGCAATTATTTTCAAAACGATAATTAAGAACAAACATAATATATTTACCTATGATATACTATATTATTATTATATATAGACTATATTTACCTGGAAACATATTTTAACAAAAGAAATGCCAAAAGTTTTTACTGTGATTACAAAATATTTGCTTAGAAGTAATTGTTGGTTTAAAGCAAACAAAATATGTTTAGAAAACAGTAATTAAATTATTCTTGGATTTAATTATGCTAAGAATTAAACATATTATGTTTATCCGACATTACAATAATTTTTATAAGCACACATTTTCCGCTTTATCAGCAAAGTTGCTTCAAAACTCACCTATTTTTACTGCTGAGCCACCTTATTTTTCTTTTATTTTGTTTTTTATTTTATTAATTTGAAAACATAAACACTTTTAATTTAAACAAACATTTTCAGAAACACTTTTCTGAATTTCAGAAACAAGAGCTAGACTTTACAACACGTTTGGCGCGGATGCTTGAAACTTAAAATGACGCCAAGACTTGGCAACTGTTAAAAGTAAGCGCATAAAGCAACAAGGTTTCCGCTATTTTTCGTGCAAGTGGAAAAGAAACAGATATATATATGTCTAGGCGAATCACATTAAAGAAAGGAGTTCTGTTTGTTTTAAATTTGCAGAGTTCAGTTCTTTTTGAGTTTAACAGCGATGCAAATATACTTTTATTGGGTAGAAACACACAATTATATTTTGTCACCAGCATATTAATGTAGACTTTAGTTTTTTTAGCTAAGGCAATTATATTAATGTTGAACACAACTAATATCTTCTTATATCGAAAAATAATGCTATTGAAGGAGAGTTCTTAATCATTAGGTGGTTCTCTCTGAATATTTTGTTTTTGAAACCAAACATATATAAACATATTTTTTTTGTCTGCGTGTACCTTGTGTTTGCAAATATAACGGTAATCTATCTCTATTCAATTCTCTTTGATCTATTCCGTTTTCTGCACATAATTATTGCGCAGCCATTCAATTGTCAATTGATATAAGTCAGTGTTGATTTTGATGTTGTGATTGTGATGAGCAAAATGAGCAGTCGTACAAAAATGTCTGTAGATGTTCGAAATGTTATTATAAACCATGCAAATATGCAGCAAAAATCTTATCGCGAAATTGATGATTTAGTGCAGAGGTCCTATACAAGTGTGCGAAACATTATAAAACATTACATAAATACGGGAAAATTAGAGCGTGAAAGCAGTTGTAGACGCACAAAAATATTAACACCACGCCAGGAGCGCACTGTAGTAGCTGCAGTGGCCCAAAATCCTAAGATTTCGGCTGTAAAATTTTGCAATGAAATGCAGCAAAGTTTCAGTAAAATCTTCGATCCCCAAACAATACGCCATACTCTACATAGAGCTGGTTTTCATGCAAGAGTTCCTCGGCGCAAACCATTTATTTCGGCTATTAATAAGAAAGAGAGACTGGAGTTTACAAAACTTCATGTGCATCAATCGGAATCATTCTGGAACAGTGTAATATTTGGTGATGAATCGAAGTTAAAACTTTTTGGATCAGATGGCGCACAAAAGGTATGGCGGAAACAAAACAATGAGCTCCAGGAAAAAAACGTAATTAAAGCAGTCAAACACGGTGTCATGGAGTGGGGGTGTCTGGTGGCTTCTGGAGTAGGAAATCTGGTATATATAGATGAAAAAAATGAATAAGTGCTATTATTTGAATATTTTGAAGGACAATTTGTTTCCTAGTGTTGAAAAGTTGGGCATGAATGGGAAGCCAGTTTTGTTCCAGCAAGATAACGACCCGAAACATGCGTCGTACCCAGTGCAGGAATGGCTTATTTACCATGGCCAACAGCGCAAAACACCTCCACAGTCGCCAGATATGAATGCTATTGAACATATTTGGCAATTATTGGAGAAAAAAAATTCAGAGCCCTCGCATATCATCAATAGATTCACTAAAGGAGGCCCTTCGCCAAGAATGGGAAAATATAACACCCGAACAGACATCAAATCTAGTTGGGAGTATGCAAAGGCACTTACAGGCAGCTATACAAGCCAGAGCAGGCCTTACAAATTATTAAATGTATGCAAACCAAAAATAAATTAAAATTTTTTACACTTGTGCCTAAACTTCTTTTATGTATAATTGTGACTTTTTTGTTTTTTAATAACATATTACATAAAGCGAAAATAAAAAATGAAATATTTTTGCAGTGAATAATAAAAAAAAAACGTTCAATTTTCAAATAATGCCATAATATTTTTATTTTTTTTTTTCGTTAGGTGAAAAAAGTTATTTAGAAACAAACTTTGAGAATAACTCTGTGCCTAAACTTTTTTGATGCACTGTATGTGCTAGAAGATATTCAGGTTCAAAGATCACTGAAATCCGTCGTTCGCTTATATCTCCTCTCCTCTTTGTAGGACAGAAATTATGCTCAGAAAAAAGTTGTAAATCAGATAATTTTCTACAAAAATGCCCTTAACAGTTTGAACGTAAAACAAACAGTTGCCACGCTATAGAAAGTCACGCAAAGTAGAAATTTCATATCGACTTTGAGTAGTTTCTTTTAACATTAATTAACTATATGTATGAAATTTATACTTTGGGCTATTTAAACATATCTAGTTACATAGCGTGAAAGCTGTTTGTCTTACGTTAAAACTGTTAAGGTACAGAATTATCTGATCTTCAATATTTTTTAGAGCATATTTTCTGTCCAACAAAGAGGAGCGGAGATATGTTTAAGGGGTTGCATGACATTGGCAGTTTTTTGAAATCGACTTTTTATTTAATAATTTTGTATTTTAGTAAATATTCGTAAGTAAAATTCTTACGGGTTCAAAAGTTACAGCCGGATTAGTGAGAGCGCATTTTTAATTTTTGCGCTACCTACGTACGGCAGCTGGTATATACTTGTTTAACTTGCTACCTGACTTTTGGTGGTTGTTATTTCGTACCTACTTGAAGGGCGAAGGGTGAAGCCCGAATTGATAAACGATTGCAAAAAACTATAAGAAACACCACAACAATAGATAACGAAGGCCTACAGTACATATCTGTAGGCATGGCAGATTGAAGGTAACCTTTTTTTCTTTGTTCACAATCTTTGAACGCGTTTATCTCGAAACCATGTTTTTCGTACTGGTTGCGGCACTAGCGGGTTAATTTTTTGACGAAATTTTTTTTTTTGTATTTTTTTAAACTTGATTCGCTATCGTATGACACGAGCTTTTTTTAAAATTTTTTTTTTCGATTTTTTATGAATTTTTAAAAGTCAATATTTTTTTCGAAAAAACACTTTCAACTTTGGAACATCACCAAAAATTGAAAAAAAATTTGAAAAAATAGCTCATGTAATACGATAACCAATTTTGTTAAGATTTAAAAAAGTCATTTTTTTCCAGATCGGACAATTTTTGCAACTCCCAGCGCTGCAACCACGAGGCCCCGTTTTTTACTCTGCCGCCAGTATGGAGCTCTATAAAACCATGTTGGAGTGAAAAATATATTTTTTTGAATTTTTTTTCTTGTAAGTTGTTCAATTCTCTACAATAATAAAAAAAAATTTTGGAAAAATGTTTGTTTTTGACTGAGTTATGAATTTATAAAACAAGGTCTGTTTTCTCTGCCGCGAATGTCATGTCCCGCCTTAAGCGAATGACCGATATCGGTGATCTTTGAACTTGAATATCTTCTAGCGCATACATGGTATCATAGGGATCTCTTGACAAGTTAATATTTATGCGTTAATGCAAAGGGTTGCATTAAAAAAATTAGCTCCTTACATATAAAGCGATAATAATAAAGTTTTATCGCAGAAGAAAACTAAAGATGCAGAAATTTATTTTTTTAGTTTTCTTAGTTAGTTTCTTAGTTTTCAAAAACATATGAAGCCCATAAGGCTAAAAATATGTTCCACTCTAGTGTATAATGCAGAAAAATCTATATTGTGCATTTTTGCATGTTTTACTCCCTGTGTCAGATCAACTCGTAAGCCCATGGGCGTAGTTAGGATGTAAGCCAGGGTACAAAAATTATATCTTTTTTTATATTAGTAAGTATTTTGATTGAATTTAAAGTTAAAATAAAATTTAAGTATGATTTGCAAAAAGTTTCTTTGACTGGAAAAAGTTGAATTTGAAGTAGAAAATTTGAATTTCAAGTTAAAAACAGTATAGTTATAGTTTACAATGACTAGTTTTTTTTCAGCAATTTATGAAATCCTTACAATATTTTTTTTATTTTTTCTGATGTCTAGTGAGTACATCTTCCCCCGCCCACTGCCCCTCTTCGCGCCCATGCTTTCGTCGATGGGTTGAAAAGGTATATATTTGTATTTTGTATTTTTTGTATTTATTGAGCACATATGTAAGCATATTAGAATAGAATTCTTTTGCATGCCGCAGATTCAAGTAAATAACAACTAATAAGCTTAAAACTAAACATTTAAAATTAAAATCAAAATGAAAATTAATAATAAAATGAAAATCAAAATGAAAATTAAAATAAAATTAGAAAAAACAAGTAATTGTAAAATTTAAAATTTAGAAATAAAAATGAGTTCATAAATTTAATAAGTAAAAATCAACAATTTTGATAATTTTAACAAGAAAGTGACAAGGTCATAATTTAAAGATAATGGCAAATTAATTGCAACTTCGAAAGATCTTAAAAGGGAGAAGCAAGAAAAAGAAAACGAGGATAGATAAGAGTTAAGAAAAGTAGTTAAAAATTAAATGCTTGAAGGCTCTATAGTTGGAAACAATCTTAATGTGATTAAGCAAAGAATTCCACAATCTGATTGCACTGACGAAAAACAGTCTGCTAGAGTTTTTGTAAAAGAAGCTCGGAATCAAGAAATTCATACCTCTGCTAGACCTACAGAACTTAAGTGTTTCAAAGAGGTAACGTGGACAACGAGAGTATATAATCTTATGCAGGAATAGACAATTTCGCGCTTCAAGGTAGCGAAATAGGCAACGACCAAGTAATTTGTTGCGGTAGAATGATATATGGTCAAACTTTTTTATGCCATAGACATAACGGGCAGCATTATTCAGAGCAACAAGCAACTTGTGAGATGACCGTGAATCCAGATTGCTATAAACGACTTCAGAGTACGTAATAATTGGCAATAGCAGTTGCACGACTAGTTTTCGTCTGGTTTCGATGGGAACAAATGCTGCAGTCATTCTCAGATTTCTCAATAAATAGTAGACTTTACTCACACAAGAGTTTATATGGTCCTCACTGGACAGGGAAGTATTTATATAAAAACCAAGATTGGAAGCCTTACTAACAGCTTTCAGTTCGACATCGTTGAGGAGAATAGAGGGAAGATCGAGATTAGAGAGGGGAGTTTTACAGATCGGCAGGACGTACGATTTTTGAGGGTTTAGCTTAAGCATGTTGTCTTTAGCCCATGCTGCTATCATATTCAAATCTTCATTTATTCTTACACATAAATCTTCTATTAGCCCTACAGGTCTGGACAAATACAGCTGTAGATCATCAGCGTATGCATGCATTGTGACATTATTGCAGTTGTTGAAGATGTCATTAATGAACATTGTAAAAAGTAATGGGCCAAGTACTGAGCCTTGGGGAACTCCATTGGACGTGTTTTTATACGTTGAGAAGTTGTTACCCACTTTTACGCGCTGTGTTCTTCCGCCTAAATAACTTTTTATGAAACGAACTGATGTGTCAGATAATCCAAAGTTTGCCTTGAGTTTCTTGCACAGTAATCATGGTTCACGGTGTCAAACGCTTTAGAAAAGTCTAGTAAGCATAGTAAGGTCACGTGTCCTTTATCGAAAGGTATTCTAATATCATCCAAGATTTTGACAATAGCAGTGGAACAGCTATGCCCTGGACGAAAACCAGACTGAAGATTTGACATTAGGCTGAGTGTATTAATGTGATTAGAGATCTGCTGCGCCATTAAAGACTCACAAACTTTTGAAATTGAGGATAACAAACTTATAGGCCGAAAGTCAGCGGGTTCGATGGGATTCGATTTTTTTGCAATTGGTATAATAGTTGCAGCCTTCCATTTTACAGGGTAACACGAGGTTGTGAAGCTATGATTAATTATGTGCACAAGCGGACTGATAACATAAGGCAATATGATTTTAATGATCTTAATGGATATTCCATCATCACCGGAAGCATTCGACTTAATTTTAGACACACAGCGTGCGACATCCAATTCACAAACCGCGTTAAAATTAAACTGAGTGGAAAAATTCGAAGCAGATATATTTGAATGAATTGATTTTGGAGATTCAGCAGAGCCCGAGCTCGAAACGAAGTAATCGTTAAGTACACTAGGATCAATTTGGCAAGGTTCGTTCTTTTTATTAGAAATCCCAATGCGTTTTAAATTATTTCATAGCTGTTTAGATGATAAAGAGGGATCTAATTTAGACAAAAAGAATCTTTTTTTTGACGATCTAACGGCTGAGGTAGCTTCATTTCTAGCAAGTTTGTGTTCCTCCCAGTTCAGCATAGTTGGATTGCGCTTCCACCTGCTGTAGGTTTTGCTTCTCTTTTTTAGGGCAATTTTCACAGAAGACGTGAACCAGGGGCAAGATGCATTGGTGATTTGGCGAGTACAAAGGGGAACATGATTATCAAAAAGTTCAGATATTTTGCTAACAAAGAAATTTAGTTTTTCGTCAACCGAGGAAAAGAACCAACAATCCGTCCAGTTTATTAGAGACAAGTCAACATACAGTGATGCATAATCAATAGATTTGAAGTTGCGAAAGGAAAAAGTGGTATCAGTGGCAACAGAAGATAGATCCATGTCCAATGTACAAAAAATTAGATCGTGATCTGAAACAAATGATAATTGGTCAAACAGTAAAACTGATGATAAATCGGAAACAATAAATAAATCTAGTAAACTTGGGCAGGCATTGTTGGCAAACCGAGTTGGAGAAATCAAATTAACTATATTGAGACCCACTTGCGCCAAATTGTTGATTAAGTTTATGCAAGAATTATCATTAACAAGAATATTTAGATTAAAGTCACCGCACAAAACATAATTCTGAAAATCTATGGCGTAATTTGAAACTTCTTTTAGTAGAGGTTCTAGGCTGCAAAAACTTTAGTTCTGTTGTTAGAGATTTCTACATTCAAATATTCAACATCAGAATCACTTGAAGAACTGAGCACTTTTACGTGTAAGTATTTTTTTGCATATATAGCAACACCGCCGCCTTTTTTACTAACTCTGTCATGTCGATAGAGATTAAAGTTATTAATATTCAGAAAGGAATCTTTAACATCCTTGTGAAACCACGTTTCTGACACGCAAATTATATCGACAGAAGAATTTTCAAAAACATATTTAACACAATCCATCTTAACGTCATTAAGACTTCGAGCGTTAAAATGTACGATCTTTAGGCCAGAGCGTTGCTTGCACAGAATTTCAATCATAGTTTTGTGATTATCGTCACCGCTAAAGACTGCGTTATTCAATGCAGACATAAATACAGACATACAGAGCACAACAAACATTTAAATTGGAAAAGGGTAAATGAATGATTAGACAATGGTAGAATGAAAAAACAAAGAAGAAGAAATAAGAAAAAGAAGCTGAAATTATGTAAAAAATAGACAATAGACAAGTTGCAAATTAATACCCTAGATATATTAATATACAGAGCATTTCCATTAAACAGATACTTCTCCAGAGACGACATCATTCGCATAACTATGCAGTTCATCAATGTTGTTGATTTTAATTTTTTCGCTTTCTCTCTGCAATCTGATGTAGATTGAGCCGCGTAACGAAAAGGCGTTGAAAATTTTTTTGCTCCGCTTGCAGGTGATCGCAGCTTGAAGAATTTTACGCGCCTCGACAGTAAGGCTTTCGTGAATAAAGACATTATTGTCTGAGTCGAGACCAGCATTACGTAGGTTTACCGCTTGTTTCGAGCGCCTGCGATATTCCCCAAAGGCCTTCAGAGCACGATTCCTGTCGAAGGTGGTGTAAAACTTAACTATCACCAGTGGATGTTGTATATCAGAGTTAGCCTTCACGCGAAAAATATCTTTTATCTGAGGCGAATGAAAATCGATAGATCTGCATATAAGATTGTACGTGCTCTTAAGATTTTCACCGTGAAGAGACGGCAAACCAAACAAAACAGCGTCTGAGCTGTGATCTACAAGAGTGCTGTTGACGTTGTTGTTGCTGTTATTGATGTTGATGCTGCTTTTTGTTTTGTCTAAAAGAACAGCTAGCTCTTCGCAACGAGTGGTGAGAGCACTGAATTCGTTTTTAAGCGCAAGTATTTTATTATCTTGCTCTGTATATTTGTCGTTGATGGCTGCAACTTCTCTTTCTATTTTACCGAAGTTGTTGGAAAAATTGGTCGAAAGGGAGTTAAAAAGTGAGCTGTATGCTGCCGCAGACGTTCCTCTGAGAGCCTCAATTCTTCTCTCGTGTTTGCTTTGAGCCTTTGTTCCAGAGCGCTGAGTTGCGTAGAGATTGAATCTGCGCTGCCGCTACCAGATTTTGGAGTTCCATCCAATTTAACTGTACCGCGGGGAGCGTGATGCTCACGCTGTTGACGCGTCAACATAGGCGAGGGAGACATCAGAGCAAAGATAAAACAGAGAAGACGTTGTCGGTAGAGAACGGGGCGTACACAACACAGAGGGACCACAACTATTTGATTTTATTTAGCAGTCTTGGTGCGGACAGCGAACAGGTTGTAGCGCGGCGATGTAGCTTACGAGAAAACAGCGGCAACACAGAAGAAGTTCGCATCAAGTAGCATATCGTTCGTGTTTTATTTTAATATTTTACACTCGATTCTATTTTTTTTTTTTTTTTTTTTTTAAAGAAATGTTCGTGCTTTATTGTTTTTATTATGTTGCACAGATATAAAACGAAAAAAAAGCAACTTTAATATTTTATTTGATAGATTAGTTATTTTGAAAAAATTTTGTAAAAATCAGGCCAAAAACGAATGTTTGACAAGCATTAATATAAATTTTCTCAATTATACATGCTCTCTTTTGACTTCGTGTCGTAAAGTTGCTGTAGCGTTCAATGTGCTTAGGATACTAAACATGTGTTCATGTGTTATTATTGTTGACATAAGCCTTGTGTGTTCTGTTTAAGGCCTTACAATATTTATAATTCACGAATAATTTCGTATAAGGAATAGAAATGTATAGAAAAAACAAAAATTCTAAGTATTTCTTAAGAATAAATTAAAACTACCTTAAATCACAAAAATAGGTAAAAAAACGCATGGACACAAATGTTTGTACAATAGGAGGGGCTAGCAGGAGCTCTTAGCAGAGAATTTCATATAGAAAATTAGTTTTTTTTTTTTTCTTCAGAAGAAATGAGTTTTATGAAGGTAGATAAAAGTAGTTTGTAAAACTAAACCAACTTCTAATAATGAAGGTAATGTCAAATGGAAGAGAGTCAAAACTGAAATTTTGAATTTTAATAATTTTTATAACAAAAACAAAATATGCACCATTTTTTTAAGATAACATTAGATATCATGGACCTTACTAAAACAAAGATACAAAAATATAAATGCAACCTTACGGTTTTGCTGTTATTATTTAAATTTTTATTAAAAAGATCTTTTATTGACATTTCAGAGAAAAAAGAATTTAATTAAAACTTATATATTAATACGCTAAAACAAATCTTTAACCCTCTTTTTCTCAATTTCTAGGCAACAGATTTGTATGAAACTTATATCATTTAAAAGCTCTCGTTCATACCAAGTGCACAATACGCAAAATATAAGTGTTTATATTTTAATGTTTTGTCATTAAGGTACGTAAAAATTAAAAATTAAAAAACACTTTTCCCCATATAAAAGAAGCAATAACAATATATGTTGCAAAGCTATACAGCTCTATTGACCCGCTTTGCTGTGGGAGAGTGGATTGTGAGAGTGCAACAGATCTGTGCAACAGAGAGTCAACAGATCTGTGCATGGTAAAATGATAAGGTAGGGCCGCAGCGCTGAGTGCTCTCACGCGTCAACGAAGAGTGGATAATGAGAAGCAACATATATGTCAAAACGACGAATTTCGTAGAAATTGCAAATGAAGAAAATATTTTATGTTTCCAAGTTGCAAACAGTGCGGTCGCAGGTGTTAAACTTGTGCTAATTTGAGTGAAAATATTATAAAAAAAGTGTAATAAAAACTATAAAATGTCAAAGAAGTCTTAAAATTGCAAAAAAACCTGTAACAGTTTTAACCTAAAAACAACTGCGAAACGTGAGCATAAAGAAATTCGCGATGAACAGCTGATTTTGACATCAATGTAGCTTTATTCTGCCTTCTACTCCATTCCTCTCCGTGATGACCTTACCTTATAATTCTGCCATGGATCTATGTGGTTGTTGTTAATTTTTCTTTCCCATCTTCTCAGATACACTCGATCCGCGTTGCTGAGAAAAAACAAAATAGAGGGTGTCGCAATGAAAGTCAATTTTTTGATTGCAGTTTAAAGTAAACTTGTTACCTTGTACACAATATATAATTATTATTTAAATGTTTTGTCATTTAGATACAAATTATAAATTTTAAACAACTTTTTCCCATATAAAAGAAGCAAAAACAAAATCTATATCTATACTATTAATAAATCTGTAGCCACTTTTTATGTTCACTCATCACGTTTAAACGACAACTCAGATTTTTATAAAATTTTGTACACATATTTATAGGTCAGCAGAGAGTGCAATAGGATACTTTATTTTAACCCATTAACAACCAATGTTACTATATGGAAACATATGCGTCTCGAATTTTCATTAAATACTGCATAATATTTCAAAAGTTTTAGTGCCAGTTTTTTAAAAAAAGTAAAATTAGCATGCAATAATAACTTATTTCTGTTCAATGGCATACATAGTTTTCACCAAAATGTTGCTTCAAGTCTAAAAATGTCTGTTTTTTATGGTGAGAAACGAGAACAAAATCAATAAACGCTTTTAAATTTCCTTCAATTCGATACCAAAATCATGTATGTAGTTTGAAAACTGTGAAAAATTTTAGTACCAGATCTTTTTAGTATTAATTATAAGCTGAGAATGAGAGAAAAACGACTTGAAATTCACACTTTTAGCTTTGAAGGCAAATATTTCAGTCAGTTTGCAATGGATTTCAATAATTTTTTTTGAAAAATGTTGTTTGTTAAAATATCCTTCAAACATAAGTTGAAATTTTTACTAAACCAAAGCATTAATATTTTTAAAAATTTTTTTAAAAAATGTTCAAAAATTTTTAGATTAAGCCAAAAAATTGGATAAAATTGTTTTTGTTGTAAAAAAATTCAATCCAAAATTTAGGTTTTCGATTTCCTATCAGATGATATAACAATCATAAGGTTAATAATTTGTAGTATTACTTAAACAATAAAAAATCGTTTTGGTAGCGAAAAATCAAGCCTACCCACTATCAATTTTTGAATGAAAACTTTTTGAAAACCCGGCGAAGCGGTGGGTTTAAGCTAGTATTTTATAAAGCCATACAGCTTTGTTGAACATTGTGGCTGTGGGAGGGTAAAATGCGAAAGTAACAAAAAGAAAAAAACAAATGCTTCAACAGATCTATGTGGTTGTTGTCGCTTTTTCTTTTCTATCATCTCCACCACGCTCGATCCGTGTTGCTGAGACAAAATATAATAAAGCGTGTCGCAATGATTGCGAATATTTTATTGCATCGTAAACATGTTATGGCAATTAATAAATTATAGAATCAAACTTTCGAAACAGTTTATAAAGATTATAGTTTATTAAGTAGTTTTTTCGGCGCAGTGAAATAACTCCCAAATGAAATAAGTCCCAATGAAATAAGTCCCAATGAAATAAATCCCAAAAAAAATTAAATAACTCCTAAATCACAAAATGAAATAAGTCCCAAAATTAATGTAATAACTCCCAACCGGAAAATGAAATAAGTCCCAATTACTTGGGAGTTATTTCATTATGAAATAACTCCCAACGTGAAAAATGAAATAAATCCCCATGAAATACGTCCAAAAAAAATGAAATAAATCCCAATCGATGTAGTAAATTTTTGTATATTTATAAGGTCTTAAAAAAAAACAAAAATTGATTTCAAAATTATTTCAAAATGTAAGAAAAACAAAAAAAAATATTTCAAAACTATTTCAAAATATAAAAATGTATGAATAATTAGGATTTAAAAAAAAAACTTGCATAGAGTCATCCACTCTTTGACGGCATATTGGGCAGTTAATTTGTTGTTGACCTAGGCTTTGGGCCTGCAACTTAAGGATGCACGCACTGCATATTTTCAAATGTCTGCATGGAATCAATAAGACATTAGGCGCTACTTCAAAGCAAACCACGCATAACAACTGGGATGATGACATTGGCTCATTAGGCTCAACGACTTTCTCCTCATCATCCTCTTCTTCTTCTTCCAAAAACTCCATTTCTTCGAAGACATCCTCATCCGGTTCCATATCTGTAACAATGTAATTTTTTGGAAATACCATGCGGTCTTAAAAGGCTGTTGCTGTTATAGCTCCCGACCGAAGCTCTTCGCCGGCTTTCTCAATAAGTTGGGCTTTATCAACGAATTTTTTTTTTTCTCTTTTCTTTGCCCATAGCTCCACCACTGTTTGCCAGCAACTCAAATTCTCTAGATTTAGAAAATTCTTCCTTTTGAAGAGTTCTTACAAATTTAAAAAATTACCTTGCTTGGGTATTATTTTTCCAAGATATCCATTATATGCTTCTACTGCTGAGGTTGTACGAGTTGCTGTTCCGTAAACTGATATTCCATTTGCTCCGATCTGTTATGAATTAGAAAAACAAGAAAATAAATAAGTTAAAAATTACATATAAATTCATTTATCTCTTTTTTTTTTTTCATAAAACTTACCTTCGTTAACCATTGATTTTGAAAATACTCCAAAAATGAAAAAAATTTGTAATGATCGAAAGTTTTTATATCGTTCTTAATTATTTGAAACGATGTTGGAATATGAGCGGCAGGCAACAAAGGAATTGCCAAAAGCTTATGGTACTCCAGATATGCTTTTTTATTTTGTCGAATAAACGCTGCTAGTTCTTTATGCTTTCTTTGTATCTGGCGTTGTACCGCTTGGCAAAAGTGAAACCAACATCCATTAAGTGTTGAATTTTCAAATACTGTTTTCACTGCCTTGCGAAGACTCGCTTCATAGTCGGTTATGAAGGTTGCACCATTTAAACTTCACAAATTCGAATTTATGTAACTGAAGCAGTGTGCGTAACATTTTGTTGACTTTTTATTCATTAAAATAAAAAATACTGGGAAAACCCATAAAAAATTTAATAAAATTAGTGCCCGCATTATAAAGAACTTAAGCAAGAACTTAAGCAAAAGAAGTAATGTGGTGGCGCGAGAGCGGGGGGAGGGGGCGGTCGCACGCCGCCGGGTCAACAGAACGCGTTCCAGGCGCGACGCCGCTGGGTTGACGGGACTCGTTCCGATCGCGCCGGGCACGACGCCGCCACCGCGTCTTGACACATCAAAACAAATTGTTTATTTTGATAATAACGACGGTAGCTTACCTTCTCATAAAACTCGATGTGAATTAATACCAATTGCTTGAAACATCCACTCGGTACTACGGCAAATGTTCCATCTATTAAAATTTTTCGGGTGCTGCTATTTGGAATATCTTCCTTGATGTGAATTATTGTTTTTTTCGAGGCAAAAATGCAGTAAGCGAAATCTTTATCGTCGTGACAAATTTTAAAAAAAGCAGTACTTGGATCACGGTTCTCGTTTAGAGAAATTCCAAAATTATTAAAGATTTCTTCTCATTGAAACGCACTTATCACATCTACTGGAGTCTTCGGAGAAACACAAAAAACATTTGCAGTCAAATACTGCAAGCCTCGTTTAATTTTTGCAAAATCCAAAGTACTTGTAGCTTCCTGATTTCTAAATAAAAAATATATTTGGCTCATATTATGAAGTGAAAAAAAATTTATTATTGGCTTTCTTACCGCGTACAAATATTTTGAAATGTTTCTCTAATTCCACTAACAGAACTTGCAGCACTCGATATATTGCCGGAATTTAGGCAATCTTTTTTTATTTCGTTTAAGGCTTTGAGTTCCTCATATAATCTGAGGTTATTGCCATGATTATGTTCAACAAAATTAGATATATTTTTACACTCTCCGTTTTGAATAATTAATCGAGATTTGCAATTTTTCTCGTAGCAAACGTAATATTGGGTTCCATTCGAGTGAGATTTGTGTATAAAAAAAGATTGTTCAGCGTACAGAAGCTTGCTGTTTCTTCTTTTACCACTAACTATTTCATATGGGACACTTGCCATTTTAATTATTTTTTTTTTCTTTTTGTTCTTCGATATGCACTCTTCACAACTCAAATAGCAACTGCAATTTTATGAATAATTCTCAATAAAACGTTGTCAATAATGTGTTGCAATAATACCCGTTACAATAATACTGTTACGGTTATACTACAAATGCCGAAAAATCATATTTTAGAGCAATGAAATAACTCCCAAAAAAAATGAAATAAGTCCCAAACTATTGCAAAAATGAAATAACTCCCAAAAAATTTATCGTTGGGAGTTATTTCATTTCCGAATTTTGGGAATTATTTCATAATGAAATAACTCCCAAAACAAAAAAAGAAACAATTCCCAAAATAAATGAAATAACTTCCAAAAATTGGGAGTTATTTCATAATGAAATAACTCCCAAAAATGTATGGAAATTTTTTGGGAGTTATTTCATCTTTTTTTTGGGACTTATTTCATTTGGGAGTTATTTCACTGCGCCGTTTTTTCTAAAAGTGACCAAAAATAAGCAAACGAAAATTATTTAAGATGAATTTTCAATGAAAACACGTACGGAGGATCTGTTTGATGGGTTGAGTGGTGCTTGAGGGGGGCCGGGAAAGAACAATGTGGGTTTTCGAATTCGTTAAAAATGTGTGATCTTAAGGCCTGTATTTTATCTCATATATTAACACGCAAACAAAAATCTTTAGCTCCCTTTTTACCCACTTTAATGACAACAGATTCGGATAAAACTTATATCATTTCAAAGCTCTCGTTCATACCAAGTGCACAATATAGTTTTTATTCAAATGTTTTGTCATTACGATACGTAAAAATTAAAAATTAAAAACACTTTTTTCCCCATATAAAACAACATACAAGGCCACACAATTTTTCTGTTGCTGCACAACGTTGCTGTAGTTGAGCAGAAGGCAAGAGAGAAAGAAAAAGCTTCATTACGGCTGTGTGGTTGTTGTCTCTTTTTAACCGACTTCAAAAAGGAGGAGGTTCTCAATTTCGTCGGTTTCTCTGTTTTTTTTTTTTTTTTTTTTTTTTTTTTTTTAAATGTATGTACATCGATAACTCCTAAACCATATGCCTGATTGCCATAATTTTTGGGGAACAGATAGATATCATAAGCATGGAGGTGCTCGTACAAAAGTGGGCGGTATGCGAGAACTGGGCGTGGCAATAATAGATCTCGCAATACTAGATACTACTGTATCTCGAATAATATTGACACTAGGGTACTGCAATTTAGTGTAGGGGTAGGCACAATTATTACAAATTACGGGCAAGAAAATGGGAGTGATTCGACACATGGGTGTGGCAATATTAGAGAAACAGTGTATCTTGAATAATTTTGAGACTAGAGTGCTGCAATTTAGTATAAGGGTAGGCATTATTATTAGAAATTATGGTCAATTAAGTGGGCGTTATTCGACAAATGGGTGGGGCAATATGATAAAAACACTCTATCTCCAATAATATGGACACTAGGGTACTGAAATTAAGTGTAGCAGTAGACACAGTTAATACAAATTACGGTGAAGAAAATGGGCGTTATTTGACAAATGGGCGTGGCTATATTAGAAAAAGAGCATATCTCGAATAATATTGATACTATGGTACTGCAATTCAGTATAAGGGTAGACATTACTATTACAAATTATAGCCAATAAAGTGGGCGTTATTCGACAAATGGGCGTGGCAAAATTATAAAAACACTGTATCTCGAATAATATGGACACTAGGGTACTGAAATTTAGTGTAGTGGTAGGCACAATTATTAAAAACTTCTATCAAGGAAATGGGCGTTATTTGACAAATGGGCATGGCAATATAAGAAAAAGAGTATATCTCGGATAATATTGATACTATGGTACTGCAATTTGGTATAGGGGTAGGCATTATTCGTAAAAATTACGGTGAAGAAAGTGAGCGGCTTTCGACTACTGGGCGTTGCAATATTAGAAAAACAGTGTATCTTGAATAATATTGACACTAGGGCACTGAAATTTATTGTAGTACAGGGGTAGGCAGAATTATTAAAAATTATGGTCAATAAAGTATGCGTTATTCGATAAATGGGCGTGGCAATACTAGATAAACACTATCGCAGTTAATATTGACGCTGGGGTACTGAAATAACGTACAGAGGTAGGCACAATTATTGGAAATAACGCTCAAGAAAGTGGGCGCTTATATAACAAAGGGGCGTGGAAATATTAAAAAAACACTATATCTCGAATAATATTGACACTAGGGTAATAAAACTCGTTACAAGAATGGGTATAATAATTTCAAAACATGTGACATCTAATTTTAATTTAAGAGGCAGATATTTGAAATAACCAACAAACTTTCAGAATTTAATAGAACAAAGTTTTTCGGAACAATTGTACTAATGTTGTTTAAACTCTTTTTTCGAAAATTTATCATATTCTCTAAAAAGGATGAAATAAAAATTTTTAAAAAAAAAAAAAAACAACCGACTACAAAATCACTACAAAGTACAAAATAATTTTAAAAATACTTTTCCTTTTAATTTCTTCGTCATATTTGATAATTTATTTAAACATATTACTATTTATGAAATCTTATTATCTTAATTTTTTTCTTATTTGTTCTATTATCTTAAATATATTAGTTTCTTAATGAATACAAATGCTTTGAAGTTGGCGCTTCTGATTAAAAGTCTGATTATATTAGCGCCAACCTTAAGAGCTTTTCAAGAAATTAATATATTTATGATAATAAAACAAATAAGAAAAAATTAAGATAATAAGATTTCATATATAATAATATGTTAACATAAATTATCAAATATGACGAAGAAATTAAAAGGAAAAGTATTTTTAAAATTATTTTTTACTTTGTTGTGATTTTGTAGTCGGTTGTTTTTTTTTTTCTTTCCTCTTCTCGGACAAACTTGTTGAGCAAAGAATGATAGACCTCTTCAACATTATTCAACAATTGAATTTTGTGAGCAAATCTCCGAAGTTTTTTTTTCGTTTTTGCTCTATTTTTTGTAATGGATTCTATTACGTACAAAATGATACATTCCAGTATTAGAATCTACATATTATTGTGTGAACACAAAATTTAACTCCCTTTTTACCTATTCTAATACATATTCATTCGAAGACAACATATTCTAATGAAACTTCTATCATTTGAAAGCTCTGGTTCACACCAAGTGGACAGTAAAATTTTAATTCAAATATTTTATCATTAACATAGGTAAAAACACATTTTTCCCCATATAAAATAATCAACAACAAAATACAAAGCCACACAGCTCTGCTGAACAGCGTAACTGTGGGAGAGTAGAAAGCGAGAGTAAAAACGAATCAAAAGCTTCAACAGAGCTGTGTGGTTGTTTTTGGTTTTTCTTTCCTATCTTCTCGGAAACACTCGATCAGCGTTTTTGAGACAGAACAAAACAAAGCGTGTCTGAATAAACGTGCATTTTGTTTTTTTGGATTGTCAAGTCGATATGTTCCGATTCAGAACATTTTTCAAAAATGCCACAATATTTAAATCGTGCACTCTTATTGGGACACTATATTTTTGTTCATACAAACAGGTGGCAACGGTTGTGCTTGCCTGCATATTTTGTTGCTGTTTTTGTCAAACTCTTCGAAATAACTTTTCGTTTTTGCTTCTTTTTTTATAATAGATATTCTATTGCACTCAAAAGTACAATGGAAGAGTGATTCAGACACTTCAACAGAGCTGTGTGGCATTGTTGTTATTGTTGCTTTTTGAAATGAAAACTTTTTTAGGCGCGTTAAGCACTTTTTGGTAGGTGTAAAAGTAAACGTCAAGAATTTTAACGTCAGCAATGCTATATCATCACCACTGTTAATATCATCACTGTTAACTTTAGCATTGTTAAGGATTGCACTGTTAATGCCTACATTTCTGTTTTAACTACCAGGCAAGAAGAAAACATAGCAACGCTTTTGTGTTTTTTGTATTTGGACCCCCCACATTTCACATATAGTTGAAGGCCAAAATCTATAGGGCCAGCTCATATATTTGACCTGTTTAGGGGTCAATTCGGAAGAGAGAAATCTTACAATCGACAGTTTTGGTGTTTTTTGTATGGTGACCCCCAGAAGTGTGGCTGATAGGGACATGTGTGTTAATAAGAAATGTTGAGAGGCAAAACTAATAGGACCAGCTTATATATTTGACAGCTCTACGGCTAAAATCGGGAGATATAAACTATAGTCGACAGATTTTGCGTTTCTTGTGTGTGGACTTTCAGAGGTTGGTAGAGAGGGGGTAAGTGTGTTCAGAAAATCTGTTGAAGGGGGAAAAAATAAAAGGACCAGCTCATATAATTGACATTCATATAGAGGTTAGGTGTGTTTAGAAGAAATGTTGAAGGATCAACTCTTTGGGTCAATTCAGAAGAAAGATTATTTTATTCGAAAATTAAATGAATTATTTAAAAGCAGGTTGTAAAAGACTCAAAAAATGTTTACCGACTTTAATGTTAATTTTGATATGGCCGAATTTCGGCCGCAGGCGATACTAGTATATATATATTAGGGTGTCCCAAAAAAGTCGAAGTTGTTTTTTTTTTATGTGGCACCCCCTTATTTCTTTCGAATGATGTTGAAATAATTGTAAAAAAAAAATGGACCACGGGAACTCGTGTTGACTTGCTGCGTTACATGTCTGTACTTGGTTTATGGGGGAAAAATGCTAATTTTTTCAAAAAACCCAAATAACTTTTTTATAAGTGTACATTTTTAAAAAACTGGCTTGCAGTTCGTTTTCTATTTAATTTCTTCTTAAAATAAGCCATCAAACATAAAAATGTAAGGAAAAAGTCCAGAGTTGTGATTTTAACTTTTCTAAAAAACTTCTTTTTGTTCTAGTTATATTAAAAAAAATTCTAAAAAATCCAAATTTTAAAAAAATTTCAATAAAATCTTGTGATAATATTTTCTTAAACTATACCAAAAGGAAACGGAAAAATTGTGTAGGTACTTATGTTCAATAACCTGGTCGTTATTAATGTTTTTGCAAGAAGTGTATCTTTTGGATAATTTCAAGTTTAAATATTTTTACAAAAAGACTCCCAAAATCCAAAAATGCAAAATTTGGAAATGACTTAAACATAATTTTGAGCTATTTTTTGGACGAAATTGAAAAAACCGAAATTCGGAAAAAAAATTAAACCTGTTGAAACTTGACTTTTTTTCAAAAATACTTAAAGTGCCCATTTCTAACACTTTGATCAAAAAAAAAAAAAAAAAAATCAAAAAAAATATACTTTTAACTGGCAGCACCTTCAATAATTCTAAACAATATTTCTAATTTTTATTCAAAAAAATTTTTGAATTCCAGGGTTGCCAACATACCGTTTTTATTAGTTTGGATTTAGGTATTTTAACAAAAAATCTAATTTTAACTAATTTTTTAACGGACTTCAAAAAGAAGGAGGTTCTCAAGGTCGTCGGTTTCTCTGTTTTTTTTTATCATATAAATTTTTTTTTTAATGTATGTACATCGATAACTTCTGAACCATACGCCTGATCGCCATAGTTTTTGGTGAACAGATAGATATCATATGCGCGGAGGTGTCCAAAGTAGGCGGTATTCGAGAACGGGGTATACCGGGGGTGTACAAGAAAAACACTGTATCTCGAATAATATTGACACTAATGTTCTGCAATTTAGTGTAGGGTTAGACACAATAATTACTAATTACCGACAAGAAAATGGGCGTTATTCGACAAATGGGCGTGGCAATATTAGAGAAGCTGAAGACTAGAATACTGCAATTTAGTATAGGGGTAGACATTATTATTACAAATTATGGTCAAAAAAGTGGGCGTTATTTGACAAATGGGCGTGGCAATATTGGAAAACCACTGTATCTGAAATAAAATTGACACTAGGATACTGCAATTTAGTGTACGGGTACTACACAATTACTACTAATGAACTTCCAGAAAATGGGCGTTATTCAACAAATGGGCGTGCCAATATTAGGAAAAGAATGTATTTCGAATAATATTGATACTATGGTACTGCAATTTAGTATAGGTTTAGGAGTTATTATTACAAATTACGGTCAAGTTAGTGGGTGGTATTTGACAATTGGGCGTGGCAATATTATAAAAACAGTGCATCTCGAATAATATTGACCCTAGAGCACTGAAATTTATTGCAGTACACAGGTAGGCAGAATTATTAAATATGACGGTCAATAAATTAGGAGCGTTATTCGACAAAAGGGCGTGGCAATACTAGAAAAACACTATATCAGTTAATACTGACGCTGGGGTACTAAAATGGGGTACAGGGTTAGGCTGAATTATTAAAAATTACGGTTAATAAAGTAGGCGTTATGCGGCAAAAGGGCATGGCAATATTATAAAAACAGTATATCTCGAATAAAATTGATACAAGGGTCATAAAATTCATTACAAGAATGGATATATTTACGAGTATTACAAAACACGTGAGAAAATTTAAGAGAAATATATTTGAAATAACCAAAAAACCTTCAGAATTTAATAGAACAAATTTTTTAAGAACAACTATATTTATGTAGTTTATACACTTTTTTTCGAAAATTTATCATATTCTCTAAAAAGAAAGAAATAAAAACTTTTTAAAAAAGAAAATAAAACCGACTACAAAATTACTACAAAGTTAAAAATAATTTCAAAATAGCTTTCCATTTTAATTTCTTGGTCATATTTAATAACTTATTTAAACATATTATTACATTGGAAATCTTATAATTTTAATTTTTTTTCAAATTTATTTTATTATCATAAATATATTAATTTTTTTATGAACACAAAAGCTTTGAAGTTGGCGCTACTGATTCAAAGTCTAATTATGTTAGCGCCGACCTTAAAAGCTTTATATTTATTTTTTATTTTTATTTATTTAAGTTTTCATTACAGGGATTAAATCCTTATGTTAAAGTGTACTAGAATCTTATATGAAGAGCATGAGTCACTAAAAGTACATAAATATTTAAAAATTAACTCAAATTAGATTTAAAAAATTTAATTTAAATATAAGCAAAAATGTAATTGAAATTTATTTTAAAATTTAATTGCAAATGAAAATAAAAGCAACAAAATGTATAAGATTTTTAGAAGAGTTTATACACATATGCACACTTTACTCATACAAATATTGAAAAAAATATATACTAACAGGTTTATTGCAACAGAATCCTCCTGCCCCAGAATCGCCATATCGTATCTACTCAGATACACTTACAGATAAACAATCAAGAATTCTGAACATTTTTAAAAAGCTCTTTTTTAAAACGCGCAGCGTTGCAGATGTTCCGAAGTTGATGTGGAAGAGAATTCCAAAGACGTGCTCCATAAAGAAAAAATTTTCGCTCCGATATTAAAAGATTGTGTCGCGTGTGTATGAGCTGCTTTGAACGTTGAGAGTGTGCGAATCTAAGTTTCCGAAAAAGATACGATGGCTCTTTTGTGAATATTATTCTATGTAAGAGCAGTAAGGTACGAAAGTCCAGAAGCTTATCAAAAGTCATCGAGCATATTTGTTTCGCGCGATGGGACATGTGATCGTGTTTTTTTAAACAGAATTTATATCGTGCGATACTATTGTAAAGCACATTTAATTTGCGTTTAGCAACATAGTCGCAATTAGCGAAGATTTCGCACCCGAATAGAAGTGTTGGAAGCAAATACGTTTTGGCCAAAAGCATTCTCATGTTTTGCGGTGTAAAGTGCTGAGTTGACCAAAGTCAGTAGTAGTAAGATCAATATGATTGTTCCACGTGAGTGTTTTATTAAATGTGATCCCTAAATTCCTTGCGGTGCCAATATAAAATATTTCCGAATTGTTTATTGTTACCTCTGGCAATTCGGAGAGATCTAGTGGCTTTTTGTATATTACCATACATTTGGACTTAGACGCATTCAGGCACAAACCATTTTTCAATGCCCAATTAGAAATATTTTCTAAATCAATATTTGTTTTTTGTATACACTGCGCAATTTCGATTAACGGAGCACGGGCATAAAGCTGAATGTCATCTGCATACAAGTGAATTGCAGAGTATTTTAGAACTGTATGGAAGTCATTAATGTAAATTGAAAATAGAAGTGGCCCAAGAACAGATCCTTGTGGGACGCCGCGTGTGATTGGAAGGTGTCTGGACTGTGAGTTTTTGGTGCTAACTGCCTGTGTTCTTCCATTTAAATAAGTAAAAATTAGTTTTGTGGAAGTTACCGAAAAGTTGTACATTTTTTGTAATTTAATGCAAAGAATATGGTGGTTCACGCAGTCGAACGCCTTTGAGTGGTCCAGGAGAATTAATAATGTAACTTCATTATTATCTAACTTAGAGCGGATTTCTTCTGATACATTCAATAAAGCGGTGACACAACTTCTATTTTGCCTGTATCCAGACTGAAATTCTGTTAATACGTTTTCATTTCTTAGAAATACATTAATTTGCTTTTTCAGAATTATCTCAAACACTTTCGATAAGTATGGAAGTATCGCTATTGGTCTAAACTCATTACTAGCTTTTGGAGTAGGTATTATTTTTGCGGACTTCCAACTGGTTGGGAAAGTCGAAGTGGTCAGGATCATGTTGAAGATATGTGTAACATACGGTACAACTTTTGGTAGTATTATTCTGAAAAATTTAGCTTGAATGCCATCAAAGCCTGTCGCATTAGACTTTACCTCATAAAAACTTTTTAAAACATCAGACTAACTAACGCAGGCAAATTCGAAGTGTCTTCCTGAACAAAGAACAGAGGAAAAATGGTCGTAGTGATTTGACGTCACTGCTGGAATTGATAAATCACAGAATTTTTCGTTTAATGAATCAACATCTATTTCATCTTCAATGACTGAGTTGCGCTTACCTATGCCTATATCACGTATGCGCTGCCATTTTTCTTTGCTTCCTACGGCTGTATCGAATGCTTCGGTATAAAATTCCAATTTTGCTGTCTTAATATTTTTTGCTACGATACTTTTCAGTTTATGGTATTTTTTGTACAGATCCGGTATTTATAAAGAAATTAATAATTTTATGATAATAAATCAAATTAGAGAGAAATTCAAGTAATAAGATTTCCAATGTTATAATATGTCTTAATAAATTATCAAATATGATCAAAAATTTAAAAGAAAAGTTATTTTAAAATAACTTTTTTTACTTTGTAGTGATTTTGTAGTCGGTTTTTTTAAAAAATTTTTTTTTTCGATTTCATTTTGATAATCTTGACGTCAAAATTGCACCACGCTCTGCAAGACCAATTGTGATTTTGCTGGTAAAATATTCACCTCACCGACAGTCTTGCATTGAGGTGAGGATATATAGGCTAATGGCAACACAAAAATCCTTTAAGGCGGTCTTCTCATTCAAAACCCGTTTTTTTGACCCTTTTTAAAAAAATTCTTATTTGAAAACGCAAAGAATAATTGAAAGCTTTTTTTATTTATTGTATTACAAAAGGTTCAAAGTAAATAAAAAAATTTTTTTTGCCTCGATACGTGGGCTGTTCAAAAAGTAATGAGACTTCAAAGTTGGTGGTGGAAAAAAAAGGTGTCGTCACGGCGGCCACGATTCCGGGTCTACGGAGCGTCTGAAATGAAAAAAAAAAACGGGGTTATAATCAGTATAGATGTAATTCTCGGGTGAACCTCAAGCTTAATTTTGTGATTTTTTTTGACAAAATGGCGGCCATTCAAAAAAAAAATTTCAATTTCGGGTTTTTTTTTTGTAGTTTAGTGTAAAAAAAAAATAGTAAAAAATTTTTTAAAATTATGGTCGAGGTTCACCCGAGAATGGTGACAATTCTGCGTCGATTCCATTTTGTTTCATGACAATCGGTTCAGTTGAACTGGAGATATCATGGCCGCCAGTTCGAAAAACGTGGGTTCGAGATAAACGCGTTTAAAGTTTGAAGTAATTTTTTTGGGAAAAAAAAAAAAAAATCAAAAATGTTTAAATGCAGTTTTAAAGAGCTGACAATTTTTACTTACAAATATTAGTCGGCGATGCCAGCTCCATACAGGCCACCTTCCTCTTTTTCGTAGAAACTGCTTTCTGCTGCCCTCTCTGCTCTGCGAGCCGTTCTGCCAGCTTTTGATGATGCCGCAGCTCGAGTCTCTGATCGGTTCAATCTGTCTTCATTGCGAGATAGTGCGTATTCGTATGCGTTTTTGCCAATCGCAATACCCATCAAACCCATAATTTTAAGTATGGGTATAAAACCGTCGTTGAAGAGGCACGTTGCAATGAAATTGGCCACTTCGATGGTGCGTGCGCCTGAGTTGATGTGTTTGGGCGAAAGTGACCAAAGAACAGAATTGTAGGACTCATTGGAATTCTGAGTTTCAGATCCAAGGCATCTTTCAAGCAAATTATCTGCCGACAGCGCTTCGTAAGCTGGTTTTATTACCTCCATCACCTTCTTGTCCATCAGACCTTGCTTCACAAAAAAGGCTGTATCTTCTAAAGTATTTCGAATTTCTATAAATTCTTTTAGGGGCATATTCACAACTACCCAAGCTATAAATAAATGCAAAAAAAAAATGTTGAAAAAAAAAAGTTGCTCAATGAGAAGACCCCCTTAAGGTCTTCCCAATTAAGTTCACTCATATTTAAAGTCAATGATTTATATTCTTTCTTATGTGGCTTATTATTATTTACTTGCAATAAGCACTTCATATATATTATGATTTTAAATTTTAGCCCTAAGAACATTTACTTTTTTTGGTATTATTTTAGTGTTTTTACATTTTCTGCTTTTATTACTACACAACGTTATTGAAGTACATTTTATACAACTGCCTTGTCATCAATTTTGAACTCAAAAATTGCACCCAGCACCTTCAATCAATTTCTCATACATGAAGGTACACTTTCTTGGCTCTACCATACCCAAGCTTTCAGCAAGCATTACAATAAAAATGCATCAAAAACGCCCACTGCATTTGACAGTTGACAGCTACTAAAAGGTTGTTTGTGCATTTGTTTGAGTGTGCGTTACAAGTGTGAGCAGCATCTTGCAATGTCCAAATATAATAAACTTTTGCACCGTTAGCCGTTTTGTGCTTAAGTATTTCAACACTTCATCGAATGGCAGCCATTGTTATTGCTTACAGTGTTATTGCAGCGACAACTTCCGTTTCCGGCTCAATGCTAGTGGCTGCACCAACCACTAGCACCTACAAACACACACAAAACAAACCATAACAATGCTTGGCTATCGGGCTGCTGCCTGTTTAGCACCTTTGATTCATTACCACAGTGCAAAACCTGCAACGAGTGCGTTCAATGGTGCGATTCTCACTTAAATATAGCACTCCTGGGGTACATTATAAGCATTACAGGCAGACAGGCAGCCATTGAGCGTAGTAACTGACATTGAGCGATCGAATATTTTTGGTCATAACCACGCTGTAGTGGCCTGAAACTCGCACACACAAAAACCTGTAGCGGATGTTGACTTTATATGTGAAATTAACACGTACACACACACACGGCCAAAGTGGGCGCGGTTCTGTGTGTGTGAGTTTTTTTTACACCACTTCCGCTGCTATGATATCAACATGGACACCAAGAAGTGCATCAACAACAGCAGCGTGAATTTGTTCATAAAGCCACAATTCAACAGCTTTGACTGCAATATCGACAGCGAAATTGACCTCGTACACTAGTGTTCGGTATGTTTTATGTGTGTGTGTGTGTGTGTGTGTGTGTGTGTGTGTGTGTGTGTGTGTGTGTGTGTGTGTGTGTGTCTGTGTGCTGTGCACCGTGGTTAGCTTGAATGTAAGCAAGCTTTGTGTATGTGCGTTTGTCAGTGCACTTGTGTGGGTGTCAACTTCACACCTCAATGGCTGATTGCAAATTTATATTTCTTCCTGGCGTAGCTGTTGAAGTCATTTGCTTCTGTGATTTGGATTTTTGCTCTAGCTACCGGTTTTTTTTTTTTTTTTTTTTTTTTGTTGCCACTTGCTTGGCTCTGGTGTTTTGTTATAAAAGGAATTGTAATTTTAAGAACGTGTCGTGCGTAAAGTATTCACAATGAGTTATGACTTCATTCAGTGAGAGTTAAAAAAAAACATTTACATATCTGTTTAAATTTTAAACCCCGTATGATCGCACTCATGTTCTTCATGGTTTCTAGATTTTTAGATTTTAGAGATTAGAAGTATTTAGATTTTTCGCCCAATAAAATAACTAAGGTGATAGAATTCTATGAAGCCCTGCCAGTGGAAGATCTAAATTTTTTTTTATTCTTCATTTTTGCTCTTAACATCTTAAATCGTGCCATATTTTCATAAAATCCCCTTTACCCTTTTTTGAGCCGACCTAAGGAGCATGGTATAGGGAGCAAAAGATAAAAGGAGGGCAAAAAAAAAAAATCTGTAGAGATTTGAATTTTGAATTTAGTCTTGTTAGAAAGGTCAACACCAACACCAATTTTTTTTTTTTTAAATACAATTTGTCGTCATATATACTTCGCACCAAGACCCATTCTTTTGTCATGGGCAGAAAATTTAAAAAAATCTTATATTTCAGTACATTTAATCATAAAAATTGATTGAATATCTACCATATTTCTTGCTCAGAGCAGGGCCATTATGAGGGATCAATAAGAATAGGCTGCTTGCATAGAAGCACAACCAACAGATCTGAAAATAGGTAGGGCTGACAAAATTCCCAACTGAGAATTTCTCATTACAATTTTCATTGATAATCAGTCTTGCCAGTTTAGCGATTTTGTAGCCAGTTTTAGCTTTTTTTCTCTTTTTTCTTAGCTACAAATATTGTGTTTTAGCTCCTAGCTACTTTTTTTAGCTATTTTTTAATTTCCTTAGCTTTTTTACAGCTACAAAATATTTATTTGAACTAAACATGTCGCATACATTTTTTGTGAATTTCAGTCATATATCACCCTGTGAAAGCTTCGATGTAAATGTGCAAGTAAAACCTAAAAAAAATTAATAAATGTTTTTATGATTTTATTATAACTGAAGATCTCATTAAATTACTGAATTATTGTGATATTTATAAAACTTATAAACGAAGACTCACCTAGTGATGAAGAAGCAGAAGTTAAATATGCATAAATTGTTCTTCTAATTTAATAGTAGGTATTTATACAGGGTGTCCCGCAATTGAGTGCAACTATTTACGAACCTGTAAGGTTACGTCGAGCTGAGCAAAAATTCGTATGGGAGAGGGGGTATATTTTCACATTCTTAGGAGCTACAGGGTTAATTAATATTTCACGACTTTGGCTTACGTTATTGTTTCTAGCAGAAAAACTAACTTACATAAAACTTGTTTAAAAAACTTATTTAAAACTTATAACTTAAAAGTTCCTATTATACTCTTATTACAATTTAAAAAATGTACCTATTGTAACGATCCCCTTTTCCAGGGTCTATAGCTGGGACAGACTCACGGCTGTCCAGGGTCGTTCCAATATTTGTTTTGTTGGACACTAAATCAAACGCAAATATTTCAATTGATCGTTACAATGTTTATTCGATTTTACTGAATAAGTTGGGAAAATCTTATGACTAACAAGTTTAGATGAGATTAAATGCTCGTGAGGCAATTCAAGATTCAAAATCTAATTTAGTTTAGTAGACCTAGTGAGATACTTTTCACTAGATATATATATATATATAAATATAAGATAGGGTAATAAAGAAAATATTCGATAATAAGTAATAATAAAAAGATATAATTTTAATATAAGAAATACACAAATAGGGTTTAATATCACCGAATCCTTCGATTATGTTTGACCACGGCGTTTCTACTGTCGGGCTGAGCGGAAGGTTTGTCTTCTCTAGGCGACGTGCTGTGTCTCGTGGCGGGGCTACCGATGGATGGCCGATGTAGCGATCCGTACCCTGTGCTGGAGGTGACAATAGCCTACGGGCGGGACTGATTCGTTTTAGATACCGTCCTCTGACGGGTGACGTAGTGACAGGGTGTGATACCTCGCACTCACTAGTCGAAACTGGATACCCAAATTCCTTTCCAGAAGATGTCTTGAAGGCCAAGAGTATAAGGATGATATAGGATTAAAACGGCTGAGTGTGATACCGCGCTACCGTTTTCTTGAACAAGGATAAGAATACAGTTCAGCTGGAGTCACGCAGTGGCAGGGTGTGATACCTCGACACCACTACGAGCAAAAGGTTTGGTGGGAATTTTAGGAATTCTTGGCAGGTATTGATCATAAATAACATAGCAAAACTAATCAGCCCCTGTCCTCTTCTTACTTTGTCACAGGCACTCTACTTTAACTCCGATAATGACTACAGACCTTTGTAGCCCCCTTCTCACCTTGCGAGACCGGAATTCCGCTAATCCCTCGTGCTGCGATCGATTCCCTTGAAATTTTACTGAAGTCTCCGATATTGGCTAAGCGGCTGTCCCACTTGAAGCATCGTTGACTGTACCAAAGCTGGCGCTGTTGATTCCAATAATACGAAGCTGCTCTGTCGTAGATTTTATTGTAATGACGCTGGCGTTGTATGCGTTCAGTATTTCTTTCGACGTCGACTTCAGCAGCGCGATTCACGAACTTATGCAACTTCAATTAGAACTGGTTACTTCTGCGGCTCGTAAAGACTGATCCCTTTTGAGCGATTCTCTGGCCTTTTATAGTGCCGTTTGAGTGACCGACTTGAGTGGTTCTCTTCACTCAATCGCTCACTGTTGATGGTGGATTTACGCTCAAATATCTACTACGCATGACCGTATGTTGGTCATTCGCTCTCTCAATTTCTCACCATTTTGGCTGTATGCGTGGTCGTTAATATCGGCTAATTATCCCGTTAGTGCGTCTATTGTATTTTAATCCAACTGGCTGGCTATGAGGGGAAATGTTGATGAAGGTGTTCATGCTTGTCTCTCATTTATGATTTAATCCGGTCGCATCGTCCGATTGTTCCGTTGTAGTAGGAATACTTATGTTACTTTCGAGTGCTGAAATAAACGTATGAATGAGAGTATATGGTATTCTATTCTAAGAGAGTGGCCCTGTCATCTCATCGATTAACCCCTAGGTGCCCTATCTTACTCCATAGCATGCCCTGTAGAAAATAAAACTCAGTTGTTAGATAAAAAGTCTATTTTACTTATATTGATAAAAATAAGCTCAAACAGGCAATCGACACCTGTTTGACTTGCTATAATTTTATGCCTATCTATAACTATTTATATACGTACGAGTATAAATGCACCAGCGCTTTTGGTGTGTAAATAAATAGGTAACAAAGAATCAAATACATATATTTTCAAATGGCAGTTAGCTTCTCGAGTGATGGGAATTTCCAGGGTCGGTTCGCTGGTTCGGCGGGTTAAGGCCCTGTGATACGTAGGACGCCTACCAATGTGTATGACGGCACTTCGGTACTCGATGAAGCTAGAAAACAAAAGCATGTTGGGTAAAATTTTACTCGTAAAAATTTGTCCTTACACTATGTATTATATAAATAAAAGATTGAATAACTTATATGTTATCATAAAAAAATTAACTCTTTTTCAAGGCTACAATGCTACAATAAAAATGTTTAGCTTTTTTTAGTAGTTTTAGCTTTTTCTAGCTAATTTTTTTATTAGTTTTAGCTACAACCTTAAACAATTTCTGGCTACACTGTTGACAATATTAAGTGTCTTAAATATATAATATTATATATAAATATATAAGTTTCTTAAAGTGTTTTAAGGGAGCATCAAATCAATACATAACTCTAAATTGTATAGTATAATACAAAAATATAAAATTGTGTGATACTCTTTTTATTTTAACTATCGTATCTATTACAAGCTGCGATGAAACATCATTGCAAATTAATATTAAATCGTTTTCAATGGAAAACCTCGAGCGTCATTCACAGCAGCTGTTCAATGATGATGATGATCATAATAATGAAGCGGATGATACTGCAACTATTCAAATTCTTTTCAATTTTTATTCTCGGTGTTTTTTCGATATCTTGTGGTGGTGGCGTTTGTTAGAAAGTCGATTCTTGGAAGTGCGCTTGAATGTGCACTCAGTGTTTGGTTGCACATTTAAATGCACAAAATGCATGTGGCTGTGCGGTACAGTTATGAGTTGAGCACTGAAAGTGGGTGAAGGGCAGAGGCGTCAGATACAGTGCTGCTAACAAAGGAAATTGAATTGAACATAAATTGAAACAACTATTGTCTGACTGTAGTCAGCTTGGAAATAATGCATTTTGGCGCGCACTACAAACAGTGAAAAAAATCAATGAATTTTTAAAATTGTATAATAAAAGCAGTATAAGTTTCTATTTAATGTGTTTGAATGTATTATTAAATGAAAATCACAAGTCAATTATATGAAATGTAATTTTACCTTCAACGGATAAAAAAATTTTTTTCTCAGCTTGATTCAATTATGTTGCATATCATTTGAAGAATTCATTTGCGTGCTGATTCCTTGATAAAATTAGTAGTGAATAAATATGATTTTTTGATTTGATTTAAATTTATCTAAAACTCAAGTAGCTCAAAGTAAGTCTCTACAACAAACTTACAAATGCATCTGAGTTGAAGTTTTTTACAAGTCTACTTTTTACTAACTTTACAAAGAACAATCAGAAATCATGCAATTTTGGTAAAAACATCCACACTCAGTACCTGCAAGTGTCAGTTTGCTATGATGTCAAAACTGATGAAGCTGGAAAACGGGGATATTGGTTGAAATGTTTGTAATGTCAGCTCAAAAATGCACCAACTCTACTACTTTGTCTGCTGCTACAAAAACAATGAGGTACACAAAAAAAAAAAAAAAAACAAAAACTTACTAAGTGCAACAACAATAAAAACAAGTACATCATTATGATCATTGAACATGGTGGTACAATATATCCGATTTCATGATTACGTGACTTTTTGTCACACTCAGTGACACTGAATTCTACTCTTTTGACATTCAAGTCATAAAATATCTTTGGTTTTGATGCTGAACCGAATTGATTTCCGTGCTCAATTGCTTCTTTGTAATACCAGAATGTGCAGGGGAGTAGGTGTTGCACGTACAGTTGCATTTAAAGTGGCGTGTACACAGTAACAGGTAATTTGAAAATATTCCATCGTATCCTTCTGCTTCAAAGCTGATTAAGTATGGATGTGATATATATTGATGCAAACTATAAGTATGAGTGCAGCAGCAGCAGTATCAGTTGCTTCCATTTTGATAATCACTCAACTACATATTGATGACTTTGCAACAACTGCTACTGTAGCAATATTCATTCCTTTCAGCAGCTCGCAAAAGTTATTCAAGTGAGAAATCAGTTTGAATTATGTAAGATAGCATGCAAGCAAATTCGAATTGGAATAACGAAAAGAATGCACAATTCTTATCAAATATTTTCTTATTTTGTGATGAAGAATCATTTTTTGTCACAAAAAAAAAAAAAAACAATGAATATAATTCATTTTGCATATTAAATTAAAATAAGATAATAAAACTTGTGTGCAACAATTTTTTTAATATAGTTACAGAACTTGTAATTTTTATAGGATAATTTTCAGTCGAATACATTGTGAGAATATAAGAGGAATATTCTCATAGTATATACGTTTTCGTTCTAGGGCCGAAAATTGTGTGTGGCAATTGTGTATCTCCTATGCCTTATAATGGGTTAAGTGCTAAAATTATAGTCTCAAATTGATTAAAGTTCTTAGTTTAAATTAGAAACAATAAATGTCTACTTCTTACATGCACTAAGGGAAAAATATGTGCATATTAAAAAAAAAAAAAAAAAACAGAAATCATAGAAACTTTTTTATTATAAGTTTTTATTTAACTTGCTTCGTTTGTATGTATGTATATCCGCAAATCTTGCAAGCAATTTTTCGACATCTTGTGGGCCTGCGATTAAGCTAAAATTTAGCATACATACAGTGCCGCTCAACTGAATAGGTTTAACTTTTTTTTAAAGTTTGAAGAGTTATATCTCTTCAAAGAAAAGTCAGATTTGTATAAAATAAATTTTGCTATGTAAAAAAATCAATTATTTATGAAATAAAAAAGTTTCTGATCTGTAAGTTTAATTTTTATATGATTTTTATTATTTTTATGCAAAACATAACAAAAAATGTCGATTTATTATGGCTTTATTTATTTATCGATTTATTTATTTATTATGTGAATAGGTTTTGCCACTAAAACTATTTAAAAAAGGAATATAAGACATAATTTCAAGGCTATGAGTAATTTAAACAATAAAGGACACTGTTTTATCATTATTTAGTATTTGGTATGTCCTCCCTTATTCTTAATAACTTCAAACATACGACTTGGTAAAGAACTATAGTATTTTTCGATGTCACTGAGCGAAATTGTTGACCAGGCTTTCTTAATTGCTTCAACTAATGTCTCAGAGTCGTTAAATTGTCTTCCATCTTCATATACTCTCCTGGACAAAAGTCCCCAAATGTTTTCAATAATGTTTATGTCCGGTGAGTATGGCGGCCAATCCAGCAACTTAACACTTTGCTCGCTAATCCACTGTTTCACAACCCTGGCAGTATGAATCGGAGCGTTGTCATGCTGGAACGTCCACGCAATAGGACCAAAAAGTTCTGAAAATTTTGGAAAAGCCTTTTGGAGTACTGATTTGTACACATTTGCATTCATCTTCGATGTGACAAACTGCAGCTCACAAGTTCCATAAAACGATACTGCTCCCCACACCATTACGCCACCTGCACAGGTGTGATGGCGGCTTAAAAAGCATTCCTCCTTTCGTACATCGTGAAAGTAATAGTTGTAGCCATCCGGACCATCGAGATTGAATTTTTTTTCGTCGGAAAAGACCACAGTCTTCCACTCCTTATTCCACATCATATGCTCTCGGGCAAAATGAAGTCGTGAGGCCTTACGTGCATCATTAAGAGGAGGTTTTTTTTTTATTTTTAATCTCTTTAAATGTTTGGCACCTCGAATAATGCGTTTTACAGTTGCAACACTTGCATTAACGGCGCATTTTTCTCTGATTTTACGGGCTGAGAGGTGAGAATTTGAGGCAGTTCGAAGAATTAGTCGCCGCTCTGATGCTGTTGTTGCATATTTTGTTCCTCCTTTCATATTTTTCCCGTAATTTTCTTCATTACGGAGAAAATTGCTTACAACATTTTGACTGCGGCCAATCTTTTCAGCTATTTTTTGATGTTTTAGGCCAGATTCAATATAGCCTTTTATTTGGCCTTTTTCAAAATCGGTCAAAGGCTTTCCGTGACCCATTTTATAAAAAAATTACAATAATTGCTTTAAATTTTAGAATACCAAACAGTTGAGCTCTTTACAATTACGCAGTCGATCAAAAACTAAAGTTAATGTTCTCAAACCTATTCAAGTGAGCTACAAAAAAAAACACACAAATATGACGAATTACACGATTAAAGAGGAATTCTGATTTGCCTTTGAATATATCCCGTTATTTTTTCTGTATGTCATGAGTAAACAAATGAAGGTTCAAAACAAGCAATGAACATGAAAATAAATGCAATAGAAATGAAGAGGGACGAACAAATGTAAGCAACTTTTTTCAAACCTATTCAGTTGAGAGGCACTGTATGTAAGCCCGGTGACAATGTAATATTATGAAAAAAAGTTTGCCACACCCCCTTTTACCGCCCACAAATCAATAAAAATGCTGTATCTCGAAATCTACTATGCCGATTCAGATGAAATTTTGGTAGAAAATTTCCATCAAGTAGAAAATGGGGTTTAAAAACATTTGACCACATCCCCTTTTAACGCCCACAAATTAATATATCTCCAAAACTACCGGGCTGTTTCAGCTGAAAATTTGGCAGTAAATGTCGTTCAAGTATTGCATGGGTTAGAAAAATATGTTGCCACACCCTCTTTTACCGCCCAGAAATCAATAAAAATGCTATATCTCGAAAACTACTAGGCCGATTCAGATGACATTTTGGCAGTAAATCTCCTTCAAGTAGAAATGGGGTTTAAGAAAAAATGTAACCACACCCCCTTTTACCGCCCACAAAAATAATATATCTCCAAAACTACCCGGCTGTTTCAGCTGAAATTTTGGCAGTAAATGTTCTTCAAGTATTACATGGGTTAGAAAAAAAATGTTGCTACACCCTCTTTTACCGCCCACAAATCAATAAACATTATATATCTCCAAAACTACAAGGCCTATTCAGCTGAAAATTCGGCAGCACATTTACATCAAGTAGGAGATGGGGTTGAAAAAAATTAAAAGTAAAAATAAACTTTTCAAGAAATGTTTTAAACAACCCAATAACTTGAATGTTAAATCTCGTTACAAAGTGCTTTGTAAGGAAATTTCTTTGGAAGTCTCGACTTGTAAAACTAACTATTACGTTAAAGAATTTAATAAAATCAGAGGTAATGTTAAAAAAGAATGGCAATTGGTTAATAATATATTACATAAATCTACAGATAATAACAATACCGATTTTGTATATGTTGAAGGAATGTCCTTATATGATACTTTCGATAAAGCCAATGCGTTCAATAATTTTTTCGCTAGAATAGGTAGAGATGTGATTTCTGATGAAGGCGTAAACAATTTTGCTTGCAAATGCTTAGATAATGAACAGTTCTTTCCAAGTAGTTTTTTTTCGAACCATTGACATCATTTGAGTTGTATAAAATAGTAATGTCTCTTAAAAACTCTAGCTCATGTTCTGGTGTTTTTTTTTTCTAACGTGTTTGTTAAAAAAATTGTGTTTAATATTGTTGATGTCCTTTGTAATATCTTTAACACGAGTATAAAATTTGGTATATTCCCTGAAGAACTTAAAAAAGCAGTAGTTATTCCACTATTTAAAAAGGGTGATACATTTGTTTTAAATAACTACAGACCAATCTCATTGTTGTCGGTTTTTTCAAAAATCTTTGAAAAAGCTGTAAAAACGAGAATGCTACGATTCTTAAATAAAAATAAGTTTTTTAACAATTGTCAGTATGGCTTTAGAGAGGTTTTATCCACTGAAGATGCACTTTTAAATTTTTGCACAAATATTTACAGTGGTTTAAATAATAAAAAAGTTTGTGCAGCTCTCTTTGTGGACATTACAAAAGCTTTTGATACTGTCGATCATGAAATATTATTAAATAAAATATGGAGATGTGGTTTCAGAGGTTCTATGTACTGTTGGTTTCAATCTTATTTATCAAATAGAAAGCAAAGAGTAAGAATAGATAACGAGTTTAGTAGTTTTGTTAATATAGATATTGGGGTTCCCCAGGGCTCTGTTTTGGGGCCTATTCTCTTTCTAATATACATAAACTCTATTTTTGATCAGCATTTTTTGAGTAATACGATAGCTTTTGCGGACGATATGGCATGTACTTTTATCAATGATTCTGCTTTAACGGTACATTGCGATATAAATCACGATTTAGAAATTTTAAGGCATTGGTTCTCATCACACAAACTAATTTTGAGTGATAAAACCAAAATTATGTACTTCAGTGTAGGAGGTGTTGATTTAAGTCTAGGCAATTTTACCTTTCATAGTGCAGGATGTAAAAAATAATTAATTTGTAAAGATATACGTATATGTAATTATTCGTGTCATTCAAATACATTTTACGATTCTAATAATTGCTCTTGCAAATGTTTTTCTATTGACTGCGTTAAATCATTTAAATATCGCGGGCTACTTCTTGATTGGAAAATGAACTGGGTGGATCATACATTCGCCCTGAAAAGGTACCTCATGGGTGCTATTAGACATGTATATCTTCTTAAACCGTACTGCTCCTCAAAACTACTTTTGTGTATCTACCATGGTATTTTTCACTCAAAACTGCAGTATGGGATAGTTTGTTGGGGTGGTACACATGCTTATAAAATTAATTCTTTGCTTATCGCCCAAAAACATGTAGTTCGAACTATCTGTAACAAAACACGATTTGAAAGTAGCTTTCCATTGTTCAAAAACTTAAACATTTTACCCATTAAACATTTTTATTTTTTTAGAGTCTTAAAAGTTTTCTTTATTAGATCCGGTTATTTATTAATAAGAAATAGTTCTAGTCACAATTTGAGGGCAAATACTCAAAATTTTGCCAAGATTCCGTCCCACAACTTGAATCATTACTTTTCCTTTTATACATGTACGGCTCCCAGACTCTTTAATAGTTTACCATATTGTGTTCGTTGTTTGCGTAACAAAAATGTGTTTTTTTCTAAAGTGAAGTCATGGTTGTTCAATAAGGATTTCAATGTAATTGATACCGTTCTAACTGTTTCCTTATAATTTTTATATGATTCTTTTTAAATTAATTAATATGCATTGTCACCCTTTAATTATCACATCATTTTCAACAAATTTTCTTAATTTATAAATATTTGTAAAACCCTTCTACCCTTCGAATTTTAAGTTTAATGAATATAAATATTTGTAAGACCCCACACCTTACCTCTATTTACTTTGTATTTATGTTAGTGAAACTGCATTCGACACTTGTTCGTATCGAACAACAGAATGTAGTATTTACTTATCATATCTGTATGTTATTTTTAAGTGTATTTTTAAAATATGTTAACTTTTATACATGTATGATTGGTAAATAAATTTATTATTCAATTCGATTCAATTCAATTCAATCTAGCCACACCTCCTTTTTCCGCCCATAAATCAATAAAAATGTTATATCATAGTAAAGTATATAATGCAATAAATAATGTAAATGGTATAAATAACGTTAATATGTACTGTTAAGGTTAATGGTCTCAAAAAAAATAGAATGCTCTATATAAGGCTTCCAAAATAAAAGATGTTCATAATAAACCTTTAAGACTAAAAAGTAAAAAATAAGAAATAATAGAAAAAAAAATTTTTTAAAAATACGCTTTTATTTAAAACCAAAACGTGAACTAAAAAGAAAAAATAAATTTCATTGACATTTGTTATATATGTACATAGAAGGTATATTCTAGATTCAGAAAAACCTCTCCCTTGGTTACCCATCATCATAATAAAAGCGTACGTAAATAGGTAAGATCTAGGGATGTATATAAATTAAGAAACTTTCAAAATGTAATATACATTTAAATTTTAAAAGCTTAAGGCACTGATATTGTGCAGTAAGCCTGTATAATGGATCGCGGTTTATATACAGATAAGCTTACTAAAAGATTCAATTCCACTGATATTGTGTAGTAAACTTGTATATTTTATATTGTATATATTATATTATATATTATATATTATATATTATATATTATATATTATATATTATATATTATATATTATA